>OX439483.1:38375259-38853516 GCA_949320155.1 Melangyna quadrimaculata
TAACCATTTTAACTTATTTTATTTAGAGAGTGAAATTTCACTGCGATGCTATGTCTTTATTTATCTTCGTTAGCAATTTAGTTCTTGAAAAATTTTTCATTTTTTTATCATCCAGGGCAAAAATACGATCATCTGATGGCCTTATAGCCATAAAGAGATTTAAGTTCTTTTTTTCGAGTATAAAGAGTCCCGAAACAGAGACCAAGTACAAGAAACGATAATAGTGGTACCATACACCAAACTAAAACTATCCAGTAAGTAGGTCCCGCTCTTTCTGTTTTGTGTCGCATCCAGTTTAAGCATTAATGTATCTTTTTCTTTAAATAAATAAAACGATTCACATTCGCGAGAAATTCACATCTGAGAGATCAGCGCTCTAAAGTTTATACCCAGCAGCTTCCCTTTCCTAAGACGATCAACCATGGTAAAGCTGAGGCTGGCTGGCTTTTGTGGGCACCACACACAACACTTGATATCAAAGAAGTTGTATTTTTTTTTTTGTATTTTAGTTTAGTTCTATGGTGGGTTGTATTTTAAGGCTTATAAGCTGTAGTGAAGGAGCCACGGCCGGCGCGGCGGAGTGAGAAATAGAAAGGCGTGCGAGCAAAAATGCACTCGATTGAAAACTATCCATTCATATTTTTTTTTTCTTCATCTTTTTATCTTTCGGGCGTTTTTCTGTTGTTGTTGTTTTTTTTTTTTTATTTTGTTCGTGTGTACCGACTTCTCAATGTGGTACCTCTTGGTGACGGTGACCAACTTTTTGCACACCCGGGTGTGCATTTGCATAAAGTCTTTAAATAGGAGCTACCACACTGTCCTGTCCGTCCTTTCGTCTGTCCGTGCACGCCTGATGTTAGGTGATGGTTGGTAGTGTGGTAGGTAATTGTTTTGTGTGGCTGGTCAAACGACCCAACAACAACTATTTTTTCGGATAAAGAAGCCTATAGTCAGGGTATGTAAGAATTTCATCGAATAGCCCGACGCATTAACATCTTGTATTGAAGTTCGTGAAGAATCGTCAGAAATTTAGCTGCAAATTTAGAAGAATGGCTAAAGACGCCGAATCAATCTGTCGACAATCTAAAACACTAAAGCGATTTTAATTAAATTGAGCCTTCAACGGGGATTTAAGAAATAAATTAAAACTTTTCTTCGACGCTTTAAAATCCAGAGCCTTCTTTGAAGTCATATCTCCTCTTTAACGAGTTCTTCACTGAAGATTAATATTTCACCTGAAATAAGGTACTAAGTATCCATAAATTATTTATCATCAATATAGACAGAAAGATGCCTCTGCTATCTGCAACATTACCCCCTAGACTATTAATTTTCAAATAAACACAATAATATTGAATGAATAGGAGCATATAGTTTGGTGTGCGTAGAGCATGAACCTGGCTATCACGGGTGAACAATTTATCGTTATTAAATTGTTCACAACCTGCCTTCAATTCAAACTTCATACACTATATAGGCTTATATTGCTCGCATAGCTTTATACATAGCCCTGAGTTGCTGCAGCAGCACTGAGCTATTGAAGCAAAATAATAATATAAAAAAAAAAATATAGTTATAGGTATGTATAATTTTTGTGTGTCCGTTGACAGCTAAGAGACAAGCGATTAAAATTGGCAGTTAATTCATTTGATGCAAATTGAACTGAAAAACCTTAGTTAGTGTGCGCGCTGCACTGTCAAGTTATTAGCTTAAAACTGGCAGAGGCATAAATATGAAATATAGGCGTTTTATTTTTTTCTAGGAGGAGAATGCCAAACTTATGGTAGGTAAAGATAAATACGCACATACTTTACATTCAAACGGACAGTTCATGAATATTATATATTGGGCAGGTGCGTGCTGCCTGAGATTAATGCGTTCGTAATTGCAAGTTACGAAATCAAGGTACTAAAATAAATAACATAATTGTATAGTTGTTAAATTTTTACACTTTTCAATATAATGAGATATAGTAGTATACTTTCACCTACGTATATATTTTTGGTTCATGTCCAACCGTTTTAAAACATGTCGTTTTGAATTTGAGAGGCGTGTTCGTAATATATTGGCTTATTCCTAAGGGTTATTTTTTTCATATAATACTCGTAGCTTATATAAGTTTGATCCAGAGGGATTTGGATTTGCATATAGGGGATTAACAAAAATTATATAATTTTTTGAAAGCAAAGCTACCAAGTTAGACGTTTAACAGTGTTGTATAATATAAGAAAAAATAAGTTATGTTTTTGTATGGCTTTTAGTGTTAAATATTTTAAATACTCGTAGATATAATTTGTTAATAAATAAAATCAAAATAAAATATCGTTTTTCAAAAATAAAACTTTTATTAACCGGTTTGGTAAATAACTGAAAAATATCAAATTCACAAAAAGACAATACCAACATCTAACAAAAGATAACATAATTTTTTCGCAAGCTCATAACAGCTGAATGGATTTTAAAATCAAATTTTATGTGTACACACTCCTTTATATTGTCGTACAATTATTTTAGAAAACCTAAACAACCTTTTGATACAAAATTTAAAATATGATACAGTCAGTTCTGAGGATCTGAAAAGAACACTTCTCTAGACTGCTTAACGCCGTAGTAGCCCGTAGCGTAATGGTTCGTGCGTTCGACTGTCACGCTGGAGGTCTGGGATCGCTTCCCAGCCTCGTCCACATAAAAAACTAAAAAGTTTTTTTTCAGGGCTACTGCCTCTTGCGAGAAATTGACAAATCCTCCAAGAGTATCACTTGTCACGAATAAGTGCTTCTCGTCTAGCCGTTCGGATTTGGCATAAAATTGTAGGTCCCTTCCATTCCTGTCGAAAGGCGCACACAGGAATGGTTGCGAGTTGTTAGTCACTAGGCCCTGGTTCTTAATGAGCCGTTTTGCCACCCGATTTATTTTTTTTTTTTTTAACGGCGAAGACAGCCAAGATTCCGCTAGTAGACAGAACACTCCATTCAACTTGGACGATGATGGCCAACAGTTCCGTCCACCCGACCTAACCGAAGTGCGGCTGGCGACTTAAGTCGTACAAGGCTGCTGGTGCGGATGGCTTACCAGCCGAACTATTTAAATCTGCGGGAGATGAATTGGTTAGGAGAACACACCAAGTCATCTGCAAAATTTGGTCGGATGAAAGTATGCCCGTTGAATGGAACGTTGGTATAGTGTGCCCCATCCATAAAAAAAGGAAATGCTAAGAAATACCAACTACAGAGGAATTAGTCTCCTAAACATCGCTAATAAAATCTTGTCGGCTATCCTGTATGACCGCTTAAAACCTTTTGTCAACGATCTGATCGGCCCCTATCAGTGTGGTTTTAGGGCAGACAAGTTAACCGTCGATCAAATGTTCACACACCGACAGATATTATAAAAATCCCGGGAATTCCAGATCGATACACACCGCACCTCTTTATCGATTTTAAAGTCGCGTATGATAGTGTGAAAAGGGACGAATCCTGCATCCCTGCCCAACTCGTCCGCTTGTGCAGGATGACGATGGAGAAATCTCACTGCTCCGTCGAAATCGGTAAGAACACCACTGAAGTTAGCAGGTCAGAGGGTATCTCGAGAACTAAGCATGCTGGAGATTTGAAGTAAGGCTTTAAATTTGCAGTTTATCTTGCATTTTAAGAAATTCTATTTCCAAATTTTGAAGTCCTCAATTTAAAAAAAAAAATCATACTGCCCTGCTAACTTCACAGTGAAGTTAGCAGGTCATATAGTCTATCTTGAGAACTAAACATGCTAGAAATTTGCAGTAAGGCTCCAAATTTGCAATTTATTTAACATTTCAAGAAATTTTGTGTCTAAATTGACACTGCTCTTCACATTGAAGTTAGCAGGGCAAATATGAAATTTTTTTCAAATAAAGGACTTCAAAATTTGAAACTAGAATTGAATGAAATGCTAAATAAACTGCAAATTTAGAGCCTTACTTCAAACCTCTAGCATGCTTAGTTCTCGAGATACCCTCTGACTACTATCTTCACGGTGAAGTTAGCAAGGCAGTATGGTTTTTTTTTTTTTTGAATAAAGGATTTCAAAATTTGGACTTGAAATTTCTTGGACTGCAAAATAAAAAAATACACCTGCTAACTTCACTGTGAAGTTAGCAGGTCACTCGATTACACCCACTAATTGGTGAACTGCGAAATCGGGAATAGAAATGAAAAATAAATGCAAAAAACTGGAAATTACTACGTAAGTCCCGTTACTCCACGTGAAAGTTGCCTTGCCAACTTCACAGACGTAAAAATATTACGATTGACAGATATTGTGAAGGACTTTGTCTACCTGGGCTCCACTATTACCTCGCAGAATGACATCACTGCAGAGATAAAACGGAGAATTACTTTTGCCAAACGCTGTTTCTTCGGTCTAAGAAGGCATTTAATAAGGCTGTCAAACAAAATTAGCAAATAAAAAATTAAGTAATTTGCAAAATTATTTTTTTTCGGCTCTAATGAAAACGTAGTAGATATAATTTCACAAAAGTTGACGCTTCATCTGGGTCAACTCAACTGAGATAACTAGTGACTAGCTAGTGTGCACTTTTTATTTTTCTGTTTATTTAAGGATAAAATGTTTTCTAATTAAAATGTTCCTACTGTACAAAAACAAACCCATAATATCGAAAAATTCCGTAGACTTTCCACCCTATTTAAAATGTACAAAAAATATAAACCGGTTAAACGGTATTTTTGCAACTTTGATCAGTGACTCGAGCTATAAGAGTTAAATGTATCCTTTTTCTATGGCTTTTTCTCGACATTAGGCTAAATTCGACTCCTAATTCGATTTTTAAAACGTGGTTTATTTTCGATCTTAGATTCATGATTGACTTTTAACTCTTTTAGAAAATAATTTATCTAAAAAGACTGGATTTGAAGTGTAACATTTCATAATAATATGGCTATATATGCAGCTGGAGATGCCTGCCCTCAGAAATTAGGGCAACAACCCAACAAAAATCTTTTGTAGTTTTCAATCATAAATAACGGTTTTACGGTAGGTGAGAGCGGGACTAGAAGTAACAGTAGTAAGAAGTAACAGCTAAAAATGAAAGGGTTCCTATTAGAATTAAGAATCATGTGAAGGAGAAAAATGTTCGTCTTTTCCAGAGCTTACGGCACGTTTATTTAAGTTGTGAACTGGACTTTAGAAAAAAAGTTATGGAGGTGGTTCAAAAATTATATGGGTTTGTAACCTTTTTTTTTTGAATTTTTGGTATATTTTTGACTCCGATACAGACCAGTTTGTTTTTTTAAATATTTGATATTTTCATGTTTTGGTCAGGCTTATGTATACATGCGAGTATTATACGATCTAGAGTTTTTTTTTAAAATTCGCCGGCCGAATACTTAAGTGCCTCATAGACCACTTTCTCGGGATACTGAGTTAAAGATGCAGTTATACTTATTCGAATATTCTCTTTCGTTTGGCGCTATCCCCGTTGCTCTATCTCAATTATTAACGAAGTTACAGACAGCACTTTTGCTCTATAAACCACAAATTTTTGGGTTATTTTGATGCTTATTTGCCGTATATCCAAAATTTAAACTAGGTGGAACAATTTTTGTAGGAAAGTTTGAAATACAAACGCTTAGATTAGATTAGAACGGGAGATTGGATATAGAGCATTTAAGTTCTCAAAATATATTAAAAAAAGTCCGATTTTTGGTGCTTGTGTGCTCTATATCCATGGACAAAAGTGCGGGCAGCTGGAAAAGTATAAATAAGAAGTAACATTTTCGCCGAGTAAATTAATAATGTAAAATCCTTAATTAAAACCCAAAAGTACTGTCTTTGTTTTAATTCAATATTTATTGATTATTTACCAACGTTTCAATTCTGGTTTGGATCTTTTTCAGAGCTGAATAAGTAATATCGACTTTTTCTTTAAAATATTGTGAAAAAAATAATAAAAGAGGTAGAAATGAGGAAAACAAATTATTTTAAATAAGAATATTTATATATCTTCAGGTTCACAAGCTTAATAACTGCGTTTAAAGTTGATTTTCAGTATTTTTCATAATTAAGTGTTCTATCTATTCTATTCTATTAAATGCTCTATCATTTTCGTACGTTCCTTATCGACTTATAAATAATCCAATCTGGTATAGAGGAAGGCACAGCCATTAAATTAATATTGCTTTTTGTTTTATTTTAAAGTAAAATTATAAAAATTAATAATGCTAGAAATTTTGAATTTTTTTATTATTTTTAATTTCGTTGATTTCCGAATGTCCAGTGCATAAAAGTCCTATATCCATAGGAAATTTGAAGTTTGGTTTTCATAGATTTCATATTCGTATGGACGAGGTTTCTATATTCATTTTTGATTTTTTTTTAAGAAAAAGTAAGTTTTTTCAATTTTCTAATAAACATAAAACACCCACATATACATATACATCTACAATCATTTAGTTTTAAAAATACCACTAAAAAATTGACCAGTCCTTAATAACATCCAATTTTGAAGAAAAATATTTGTTTTAATTTTTTTTGTTTAAACTTTTTAATTTTGTAAATTATTTTTCCAACAACTTGACATAAAAAAAATTACACAACGGTCTACAAGCTGAACAAAAAGCTACAGCATTATATTATAATTTTTGTTCATATATTTTGTAATTTTTTTTTTCAAAAGAATTTTTCTGTTTGAAGACTTTTTTTTATACGAAATTGCCACCTCGCCTTACCGAAGAAAAATGGTGCTCCCTCTCTCAAACAACCAGTCTCTTGTGTCGACACAATCTACAAACTCTTGCAATTCACTGAATCCTGTACAGATTACTTTGTATAAGCTAAAGGAATTTTCCAATGAAAGGAGAGAACTTAAGAACTTCTTCAAGTTCACTGTCTACAAAACGCTGTTGAAAACCAACAAACAAAAATTCTCACGAAAATTATATAAAAACACAAAATATTGGAATTGTCATCAAATTTGAAACAATTTTTAAGTGGGAAACTTAAAGATTAAATGGTGATTTCTCGATCGAATCGAATCAGAAAACATTATAGAAAAGAAATGTAAACGTTAAATCCAGGTGAAAATAATATCATCAAAGAACATACTAACAAAAAGATAAAAATGCTCAAAAATTATTAGATTAAACATAAGAAAGAAATCTCCTAAGGTACGTAATAGTAATCTACATGTGTAATTTCTAAAATAATTTTGCAATAAATTCACACTGAACAACTTTTTACCAACTTTTCTTTTTGAAACTCTTAAAAAAAAAAAACTGTAATGATAAATAATTACCTGTGACCGGTTTCGATTGAAATAATTATACTTCTTTCGCCCTCTATGTTTTCTATGACCTCATAACAATCATGCTGATTCATTGCTCTTATATATCTCAATTTAAATCATTTCCAACTTAAAATTAAGTACAATCTCCGAATTGAACATTTAGTCCAACTAACAGAAAATAATAAACACAATCTCCTAACCATCTACAAAGCTATAAAATCTCACTACATATAAGTGTATTTTACCCAATTTGCTCTCAAATCGATGTCCTAATCTTACAATGATCACAGGAAATATACATTTTACTAAACAACTTTATTAGCAACACTTACAAATATAATAATTATTTTATGATTCGCATTCAATGCAGGCAACAAGATATGGACAAGCACACTTGCAGCAGCATAATATCTCAACTCAACCCACTCTTTTATTCCAAATGTGTATCTGCAACTCAAACAGAAAAATAAAAAAAAAATAATTGATTATCGCTGTCATGTTAAGGAGCCTAATCGAAGTGTGTAAATCTTACAAACATTTTGATATCCACTCCAATATGAGAGAGCAAATTATATCCTAAATGCTTGTCTGGCAAGTGATTCTGACAATCGATAATGCACCTACTCACATCAGAATAAGAAAAAGGTGGGAAAAAAACAAACAAAACTAAGTGTGAAACACCAAGTTTTAACCTCAGCTCTTTTGTTTTTGTACTCACATCATAATAACTTACATGCGTGGTTTGAGTACATGAGAGCAATTTATATCCAAAATGCTTGTCTTGCAAGTGTGATTCAATAACTGATAAGGTAACTAATTTGTTGTTTCACCTCCGACAAACCACACACTACACCGAGTGCAAAACACCAAAAGTTTTAACCTCAACTCTTTTGTTTTTACTGTCATTCAAAACTATTTAATACTTATAATGCGTGGTTTAAGTATTTTTTGTATCTATTAAAAGTTGTTTAAATGTCATAAATATATATCTTATATGATTATGATCACATGCTGCTTTAGAGGAAAACCACCCACAATGCCTCACAAACATCATACATCTCGTGGAAAATCACGTCGCACATACACAAAAACAAATAGGCTTGATCTGTCAAACTATCTGATTGTCGAAATACTGTCTGGCCGGCTTATTCCAAATGCATTTTTATACTTATTCTCTCGCAACTTGCCGAGAAAATTGCCATCAGGTGGATTTAAAGAAGAAAAAATAAAAACAGCACGATACCCCTACTCCCAAGCTGGACAAAAAAAAAATAAAAAAAAAAAAAATTCAATACCAAACCAACTTATAGCACACATGTGCAAGACCAAGAGTGGCCCGCTCAACGACGACGACGTCGACTTGCCATAGTCAATGAACGTTGTGTGTGTAAAATAAAATCAACCAACTTCTCCACAACATAGCTGGGGGCCATTTGGATCTCTTCGGGACTCTCCAGTTAATATGTGATACTCGAGATGTTATAAACGTACTGGTGCCGTGCCTTAAAGCTATATCGACGTTGTCGTCATCTTTTATGTCTGTTCTCGTCGTCATCATCATCTTCGTCATCGTCATAGACGCGAACTTTTTTGTTTTTGTATTTTTAATTTGTTCTCTTAAATTCAATCCAACAAACGATAAGTACAAACAAAAAACTGAGTTTCTCCTTCTTTTAATGTAAATAAATGCGTGCAATTTATTAAGTTGCAAGTTCAAATCAAAACTATGTTCATGCCTTTAAATGTGAGTGCTAGAAATTGAACGTGAATGGAAATACTAATTAAATGGTGTTGCAGAAGGATCGTGTGCAAAAAGGGACATATATGTTAACACGAAGCTAAAAACACTGCGTTTTCTTAATGTCAACATATTTATAGATGCAATTAAGTAATTAACAACTTTTGCAGAGATATCAATATAAGTTAAAAAAAAAACACCCAACGGTAGTGGGCAATAAAATAAAATCGATATCGATATTTGTGTACCTATGTTCAACAAACGAGCAAGAGCAAACAAATCGCTTTAAGCCAATGGCCTGTGATAATGTCAAGAACACTCGTGATTTATTAGTTCTGCGTATCCAACAATAATTGCCTCAACTAATAATAAAATAATAACTCTAGAGTACAGGTTTTGAGACATTTTCTTATATTACAAACAACAACAACAAGCAAATAAATCGATATATTTTTTTGTCAAACCACTATCGCCTTGCAGTACTACAACCTCCTCCTTCACATCCACCTCCGCCTTTCAATTCCAACTCTATATACCGCCAACACTATGCCGGCCTATAGCCATAACAATCACGCTAATAACAGCCTAGGTGGTGATTCTGGTGACTTAGATCCATACGCTTTAAAACAAGTTCTTTTAAAAAACAATTTAGATTTTCTGCAACAGTCTTCTGCATCAGCAGCGAGTGTTAATGTTGATATGTCATCGAACAACAACACCAACAACAACAACAATGAAGATAACAACCAGAATCATAATGGCGATCAAAAGCCCCATTGCTCCTCATTGAATGTGATGATTCTTAAGAATACCATTGAAATAATAAAATCATCCCAACAGCAACAACAACACCATCATCCGCAGCAAAACTGTCAAGTTGAGAATTCGCGTGATGCGATGATCAGTGAAGTTGTTATTAAAGGGAATAACAGAACCAATAATGTTATAGAACACAACAACAACAACATGTTGGCCGGTGACATTGGTAATAATAATGGAAGTGACATAATGATTGCAAATAAGACGTTTAATGAAGGAATAGTCGGCAATGCGACGACGACGATGCGTGATAATGAGCCAAGTCTTGGTGGTGCTACTAGCATTGCAGCAGCATCTTCATCTTCAATTATTGAAATAATGAAACAAGACGATGATGATAATGATTGCTGTCCGGCAAGCAGTGTTAATGGTATTAACAAATCACAATGCATGAGCGATCGTAATAACAATAATAATAATAATGTCAATGTCAATGGAAATGGAAATGTTATATCGGAGTTGGGAGTTGGCAGCATGCGGACGAATAGTATTAGTCCATCGGCTAATAGTGGCGCCAATATCATGGATGATGGGCAATCACTGGCGACTACGGATGAAGATGATGCTCGTTTGCAATTGTCACATTTATTGTGTAATCGGCAGAATAACTCCTCGCTGGAAGTGCATTCGAATGATATGGATGTGAGTGAATTTTTCTTATGTTTGCTTTTTTTAATTATGATATTCTTTCTCTTAAATTGAGGTATAAATAGCTTTTAACTTTTGCAATTTTTTACTAAATCTTTTTTCCTGTAAACGTTTCAAACTCTGTAAGAAATTTACTTAATTTAGATAACTCATAAGATTATAAAGCTGTTTTCCATCCAAACTATACATAAATATTATTTTCAGAATTCATAGGAAACGACAATAGACATACGTTATATAGTATTTTTGATTTCTGGAAAAAAAATAGCCTTACTTCTAAAGAATTCCAACAAAGCTGACTTTTGGTGGAGCTTCATTTTTTTGGCCTTAACATTCCAAGCTGTTAAGGGGGGGGGGGGTAAAGGGGACAACATTTAACCCTCTTTACCCCCCTCAACAAAGGTTAAGCTCCACCCCAAATTGATGGTTCTTTTAAGGAAATGTTTAGGACAAATAATGAAGTTCTCCACCAAAATTCAGCTTTATCGGAATATTTTCGAAGTGAACATCTTATTTTCCTGGACTAATTGAAGCTCAATTCACAATGCGAAGAGTTATAAAATCGTTGCCCAATTCCCAATGCGACGAGTTTCTTGACGACGAGTTTTTTGGACAGCGTTAAATTATTTATTATTTTTGTTCTTGCAGTGTGCGTTCAAAATAATGAAAAAAAAATCAAGCTGAAATTACTTTTATTATTTAAATGTTATTATTTTGTTTGTCCATAGCTGATTTCGTGTTGTATTCCTCGGGCTGGGGAAATGATGTTCCGCTAAAAGTGCAAGAAATTTAAACAATACATTATTATAATATTATCAACACAAATAGATTTTTAAATATAATTTCACTGTCAACAGAATTTATATTTTTTTTTTTGTTAATTTCCACTTATCTGATGTTTTCTTTATTATTTTCTACAATTTCACAAAGTTCACCATCAGTCAAATATAAAAAAAAAAACATAATAAAACGTTAACGCGAGCGTTTTTTTTTTTTCAATTTTCCCAACTCCGGCCGGCGGCGTGACGTGACGACGAGAAGCGTTTCATTGTCCATACCCTGGAATTTCCTCGTATACTTACATGGTTTGAAATCGGTTTGACAACTACGACGAGTTATCGTCACGCTCACGTTTCGTTTTCACGTCGTATGTGAATCGAGCTTGAGATTATTTCGATAAAAAACGATTGCAATGATTATGTTCAATAATATTTTAAGAATTCCACAAGCTGTTCTTTCCCTTTCGTCCGCAAATGTCGAATGAATATTTTCATATTATAATATTATAAAGTCGAAATATATATGCATTAATTTAATTTAAGGAAACTTCATCAAACTGTTTTTAAAAATCGAATTAAAAAAAAAAATGGCATTTTTTAAAATAAAAAAAAATAGTGTTCAACATTTTGATATGCAATTATTACTTAAACTGTTTAAGAACTTCTATTTACGAAAACTGTAGGTATGTCATTCTTTTATCAAAACCATCGGAGACGAATTTTTAAGTTATATAGATATTGTTAAAAAATCACTTCATACCAAGTTTCAAAAACTTATTTTAATTTTCTTTCAACATTTCCAATTTTTGGATACAAGAATTGCACTGTTTTATTACAATTAAAAAAAAAATACTTTTTTGGAGAAAATCCATACTAAAAAAAATGGTTTTATCAGAGGTACATAAACCATTAATAATGATTTTACGAAAGTAAACCTTTTTCAATTCAATTCAATTTTTATTGAGTCTTTTCTTTTTCTTTTACATAAAATACATTTATCTCATTCTTACTTTAGGATACATTGACGACTGTTATGTATGGTCCTCTTGTTTTAATGACATATGCTTCCATAGCTGTACTATTTACACTTTTAGAAAACTCTTGCTCATGGAGTTATTTCAAAATTATTTTTAACGTTTTAGTCATGAAAGTAAACCTTTAAACAAAAACTAACCTTGCCATATAAATATGAAAAGAATAATGAAATAAATTAGCTTGGATTTGTTTTTTGCTTGGTAAAGTTAGCAAAAGAATTGTTTAAAATTGAATAAAAAATGAAAGTTCCCAGTAGCAAACAAAGAGTTCTAGAGTTCCTCATACCTTTTTTCAATAGTTCTGGCGAATGAAGTGTGAAAATTCGAAAAAAAGGTTTTTTTTTGTTCTAACTTCTTGCAGCAAGGAATTTTTCAAGAAAAAGAGTTCTGAGCATGTTTTTCAACCTAAAACCAAGAGTTCTAGAGTTTCTGATGACCCATTGACTTAGAACCAAACATTTTCAATAACCAAAAAAATCAAAAAAAAACAGGAGTTCTGATTAGAGTTCCCGATAACAAACAAAGAGTTCTGAATATTTTATAAATAAGTTTTAGAAAAAAAAGTCACCAATAAAATGCTCAGAAATCTTTGTTTGCTATCGGGAACTCTAATCAGAACTCTTTTTTTTTTGGATTTTGAAAATTTTTGGTTCTAAATAATGGGTACTGATAAATTCAAACCTCGTAATAAAAGTCAACCTCGTTCTCGTAACTCCAAAAATATAATGACTTTATTACATTATAATATGACGGCTTACAGCTTGCCGATATGAGAATCTATGTATATATTTAGGGTCCTAACATTAGGACAAATAGAGTGATTCATTATAATTCAAATACATGTCAGTCTTCCCCACTTAATATTACATAGGTTGATACCGTACGGGTTGAGTCCGCACTCTCGTCGATCTTCTTGGTTCTATGCCTGGGTTGCTGGGTTTCACTAGGATTTCTTGTTTCTGCTGACAACTCTTGAGTTTCCGGTCCACTCTTCATATCCGTTGCTGACATAATTGGAACATCAGCTGCAATTTTTGTATCATCGGTCTCCTCTGTCTTGACCTTACCGCCTGGCGTGGCATCGCGTCTTATGGTTGTTTCCTTTTCTTGTGTTTGTTGACCTTCTGTTGGAAGAGATATTGGTACATGATTTGAAAAATTACCTTCAACCAATGTTGATCTCATTTGATCGATATGCCTCCGATGATATACCATCAACGTCTACTATATAATGAAAGTGCCACTCTCGTAACCTTCCAAAATTTCCATCTGCACTCTTTGTTTTGATAAAAACGAACTTGAACTTGATCGCCTATTTTAAAATAGCGTTTGCACTCAGGTTTTCTATAGTCAAAGGCCGCAACAAATCCAACCTGGTACGGTAGGTAAACTTTAACATCATCTCCGCTAGGCTTTCACCTGTTGTCGAGCTAGTAGTTTTCCTATACTGGGAGACGATGTAGTTTGGTATGGAAATCTCCTGAGTCATTTTTGGATGAACGTAGACCACTCTTTAACACCTGAACAAAACGTTCAGCTTGTCCATTTTAAGAAGGGTGTGCTGGAGATGTACGTTTATGTGAAATTTTGTTTCGCCTAACTTTCAAATATTGCAGAACTCTTTCTAAAACCTATCAGAAGCTCTAGAACTCTTGGTTTTAAGTTGAAAAACACGCTCAGAACTCTTTGTCTCGAAAAAGTCCTTGCTGCGTGAAGTTAGCAAAAAAGCCTTTTTTTCGAATTTTAAAACGCATTCGCCAGAACTCTTTGTTTGCTACCGGAAATTCTCATTGTTTATTCAATTTTAAACAGTTCACAGAACTCAAATAAATGCCCTGGTTTTTTTTTTTGAGTTGTGTTTTTGTCACATTTTTTCTGACCCATCTGTTTTTATTCTAGTAAACAGTCTATGACATTGTACGTTTTCAAAAAATTCATTCCGTTAACATCTATTAAACTCTACGTTACACTTTTAAGCTATTTCTCTTCAGTCACAGAAAATTTCTAAAGCACCATTAAACCTAAGAATAAGAACATACATAGAACGATAGTGGTGACGTGAAATAAGGCCCAACGAAATAAAGCCAAATATCAAAAACTTGGCCTCATTTCGCTTTTAATATGGAAATAACGCCAAATTTTAGTTTTGGCTTTATTTCGCTTTAGAAAACAAAATAGGGCCAATTTAGCTTTGCAAAACAAATCGCCGCTATGTTATTTTCATTCGGTTCAGAGCCCCCGCGGTTGTTAATTCCGCGTGGGTTAATTCCACCACAAAAAATAACTAAGACCCGCAGGTGCTTTTAACAATTGGCGAAGCGGGCCACTCAAAGTACTGTTCAGTACAAAAAAAAAAAACTTTGATTACAGATCGACTGACAACATAGGCGCCTGCCAGACGACTAAGCATACCCTAAGCGGAGCGAGGGAGTCGCGTGAGTGGGACAGAGGACCCGAAAAGGGAGTTTAAACCCTTGATCCCGCGAAGCGGGCCACCCAAAGTACTATTTACTACAAACATTTTGAAAGCAGACCGACAGATACCATAGGTGCCTGCCAGATGAAGTTTGATTCCTTTTTTTTGGGGGAACTAATCCCCCAACTGGTAGGCGCCTATGTTTCAAAGTTTTTGAACTAAACAGTGCTTTGTGTGGCACGCTTCGCGGGTTCAAGGATTTTAACTCCCTTTTTGGGTCCTCTGTCCCGCTCACGTGACTCCGGTGCTCCGCTTAGGATATGCTCTGCTCAGTCGCCTGGCAGGCGCCTATGTTGTCAGTTGGTCTGCTTTCAAAGCTGCTGTTATCCCTGAATGTTTTCGTAAAAACAAATTTGGTCTTATTTCCAAATGAAATTTGAACTCATTTCGTTTTGGAAATAGAAATGAAGCCGATTTAGCATTATTTTCATTTCCAAAGCGAAATTAGCCCAAATTTGATATTTGCTCTTATTTCGTTTGGCTTTATTTCACGTCACCAATGATAGTATCTACATGGTTTTATAAAGAAATAGAAAATCAGACATTTTTCAACCAAGAAAATACAGATATACATAACTTCTCCGAACGCTTTTTCTTCAAATAACACACAAAAAATCTCTAATACATATGTAAACATTGCGCAAAAAATCCTATGGATACATTTTTATTGTAGCTATATTTCTTATTTTAAGTGTAGTTTTTTTAATTCACTCATTTTCATAAAATGAAACAACGTCCAAAAATAGGAAGAATTTTCGCAAAAAATACACGAGTCGGTTGTCTATCTTTTGTATCCTTTTTCTTTGATTCCTACACTGCGCAAAGTTTTGTAAAGACCCTAACTAACATTTTCAGTATTTTGAGTTTATAATGAAAAAACTAAATCGCTTGCCTAAATAAAAGAAGAAAATACCAACAACATTTTTTTATATAGGAATTTTTTATGTGACCAATTATTTTCAATTATATTTTTAAGTTATTTTTTTGTAGGCTTTTTTGGTCAATTTTTTCTTTAATGCAAATAAAACAAGTCTATTTCGTCGTTATTCACGACTTCTTCAGGGGTGTTTTGTAGATCTTTATTTAAAGCTTAATTACTACTTTAAATTAAAAATTTGTAATTATTTGAAAAGTAAGGTAATTTTCATAATAGATACTTCATTAAAAATTCTTTTCTTATATTTTTCAAAAAAAAACCTTAACTGCCTAATAGAGGTAAAATATGGTTATACTTTCTCTATGCAGGGTGTTACAAAAGGGTTTTACGGTACTTAGGTCTTTTTTTAATTGTGATGCATATGATTTGTATTTAAATTTTTAAGGCTAAGAATACCAATAAACCGGAAAACAATGACCTAACTCTAAGTATGCAAAACAACTCAAAATCAAACGTTGTATAGATAGAAGGCATTTTTACAAACTTATATGCAGTAAAGGTGCCCCGC
The DNA here is from genome assembly GCA_949320155.1 of Melangyna quadrimaculata. Lineage (NCBI taxonomy): Eukaryota > Metazoa > Arthropoda > Insecta > Diptera > Syrphidae > Melangyna > Melangyna quadrimaculata. The sequence continues at coordinate 38,391,478 of OX439483.1, forward strand.
AAAATCATTCAATTTGGCAATTTTGTTGTCTTAGAAAACAAATATCAGCACCACACATACTTGATCTTAAGTCTGTACAGATTAAGTTTTTTTTTTTTTTTAATACAAATTCAATATACTCGTGAATAATAAATTAGCGGAATAACAGACTTAGCTTAGTACCTATGTTTTTCTAGTATTACTGGCCGAAATTCGACGCCCGAAAATTCACATTGACAGACTCTAGAGAATTTGTTTAAAAATTAAATCACACATTTTTTTTAGTTTTTAAATTTAATAGAAATCTTCAATACCAAATAAATTTAAATTTTGACTTTCCAAATATTTTGAAAATCAGTTTAGGAGTCAATCAAGTTGAGCCATTTAAGTAAAGTAAATGATGAAGTAATATCTCAGGTAATCAACAACATTTCAAGCACTTTAAAATTTAAATCCTTAATTGTGCTTTTTTTATGTAGGGCAAAAATTGTAGTTAATGCCAGGTTAATACATTTATATATAAATTTAACTACAAGTACTTAATTTGATTACACTCCCACTTCCATTAAAATCGGTTTATTGTTCTTTCGCTAAAAAGCAAAATCTATTATAATGTTCTTTTATTATTTTGCCTTTAAACTAGCAATCAATTTTTATATTCGAGGTAAATCGAAGAAACAAAACATAAATGATTATGAATTGAATCATTTTATGAAAGTTAAAAATATCATGGACAAAAAAAATATTTGAAAGCCTAGTTCAATAGTCCATTACTTCATATCGACATCATAAATTAAACATTATCTTATGATATTACTCGCTATTTAATACAATTTGTTCTCCTAAGACTTGAAGACTTCTGATTTCAAACTCAAATAATAATTAAATATTGTGAATACATTTTAAGGCAAACATGTATAAAAGAATGTTGAAAGAAAACTAGTGCTTATCAGGTGCAGGTTTTGTTTCAAGAAAAAAAAAAGGAAAGAAAAACAAAACATACATTTTAGCATAGGTAAAAAAAAATCTTGTCGATAAAATTACAAACATGAAATTTAATTGCTACCATCCCACATAGAATATTCGCCAACGAACAAGGCTATAACACATTTAGCTTAACATCATCTGGATCAACTCCTTGCATTGAATTGTGTTAAGGAACTATAACTTAATAGAAAATACAAAAAAAAAAAAATACTGCTCTCCGGAGATATGTACCTATATAAAAGCAAATATACATGATGTAGTCGCATTGTAAAAGAGTCTCCTAATTTATTGCTGTAATTTGTATTAATGCTCCTTATAGTAATTCCTTTCTTAATTGGAAATCGACTTTAATTGAAAACAAAAATGTTTTACTATTTTTTTGTATTCTCATTTTGTTTGTATGTTTACTTTTTTTTGTTTAGTGCGAAAAAATCACACAAATTTTAATTGCTAGGTAAGCTTTTCTGTTGCCATATAAATAAACCGGGTATGAAATCACTAGAGCGAATGCTGGCTGGCAATTTTTACGCATAGCACAACTCATTGAGGAATCCAGTTTTATTCGTACGTGCTGACTTCCTTCTATGGATAGTTAGTTAGTTTAATCATTATAGTTAAGGTTTTTTTCTGTGTTGTGTTGGACTATAACTTATAAAATTAGCTATGGTTTTGGCTTGTGCCTTGAACGATTCGAATTATTGGAAATTGTGGTTACCTTTATTGACAGTAAAATAGTATAGATTGTGTACAAAAATAATTTAATAAAATTATAAAATGTTAATGATGAAATTACCAAAATAAATACATTCACTTCCAGCTTTTAGTGTATACCCACTATAGACAATCTTTTAAAAGAATAGTCTTTATCAAAACAAAAGGCTTCAATAGTTATTAAAATAATTGAAGTAATAGTCTTAAAAAACCCGATCTTCCAAACAAAATGATTAAAAGTTTTTATAAAGAAGTCCCATGTCAGCTCTTTCGATTTGAAAATATTGAAAAAAGTCCACTTGTATGTCTACCCTTTTGAAATGCAGTTCAATATTTTTTTTTTTTAATTTATTTGAATATGACAGTTATAAATTCAGTTCATGCGAATATAAAAAGCGTATTATTTCTGTTCTTTTTTATTCCCACGGAAGAAACAGTGCAATAAAACATTATTTTTATTTAAAACTTCACTAGCCTTCCAAGCAATCCTGCGATTTAATGAGAATTTATTAACATCACTCAAGGTTTCTTCTTTGCAAAATAAATTATTCTTAAATTTCAAAAGAAACCATTAAACAGTGCCTATATAATGCCTACCTGAAGTCTTAAAATAACCGATGATAATTTTTTTTAGCTAAAATTAAAACAAAACAAAAAAAAAACGTGCCAGTCGATTATTAATAAAACGTTGTAAATCTAGTCATGACATATTAGAGAAAAAAAAATCGAGATAATAAATAAAAACAAATCAGTTTAACACAATCTAATTAATTTATATAATCAAGCCAAACAATAACTTTTAAAAAAAAGATAAATCATTTTTGTTAAATACGAGCAAGTTTTAAATTAAGAATCTTCCTTAAATGCGTACATTAAATCAAAATGATAGATTTTAAATTTATAGATCTGCGTAAAACAAATCAAAAACGAATAAATAATAGTATACAATAGTATCTCGTTTTCTTAAGAGATGTTAATTATGAAATATCTTTGATTAAAATTCTAGTCAGCTGGCTTAAGATCAACAAATTTTTATTCGCAGCATAACCAGCTTAAAAATAATGTAGTTCGAATATTAACTAGTAAGTAAACAAAAAAAATAAATTTTAAAGGAAAATAATTTAACATTATTATAAGGTAAATTAAGAATATATCAAAGATTTTTTCTTTTTTTTTTTTTTTTTTGTTTAAGTATATACGATGACATGATTTCTATATTTATTGAGCATTTAAGAATTTAAGATTTTTATTAGCTCAATCTTAACTAAGTCTAAGAAATATTAGGCATAAGGGTTGAGTCCAGGAGAAAATCTGTAATATAGAAATTAAAGAAGGATTATACAGAATGAATATTTACAGATCTCACTATCTCTGAAACTTATTATGAAGTTTTGTTCATCATATTTTGATGCAGTTCATACAGATTAAATAAATTAAGTTTTAATACAAAAGGAACCATGGAAAACGGTCTTGAAAAGCAAAGGCAAATAAGCAAAATATTAGGATATGAGGCAGATTTGGATTCAACGTATAGTAAATGAGAATTGTGTGGGATTCGAACACAAATAATATCAATATGTATGCATAGTGAAAATAAATTTAGTAGTACTTGATCGGCCTCAGAAAAGTGAACTATTTTGAGGATCAAGTTTTTTAATACTATCCAGAGTTTACATGTAAATAAAATTGGAAAATATTTTAGATGTCAGTTGAATGCTTTAAAATTACGCAGTTTTAACTTTTTTTTTACCTTATCTATATATAAACAGACTTAAAAAAATCTTGTGGTACCACTTACTCAAGAAAAATCCAACCGATTTCGATAAATTTTATATGGTTTGAAAGCCATAAGTGCGGAGATGTGCAGAATATACCTCAGTCACGCATTTACACACTGTGGGTCATTTTTATTTTTGCACTGCCGCCAGATCACATGCCAATTGTCATCTATTTTAATACTGGAGCAACTGAAAATGAGGAAAGTGTGAACCTTAAATTGATGCCCAAACTACATTGGAAAGATTGAAACAGGAATCAATTGAATATATGCTGAGGACGCAAGAAAGCAGTGATCTGGGAACCATCACGGATTGTATAAGGAAAGCGGCTCCGGGACTGAGCAAGCACAGCCGAAGTGGTGAGTTTAAAGAGCCCTGGTTTGATTCAGAGTGCATGATGGCAAGGAAGCAATCTTTAGCGTGGCTTAAGCGTTACAGACGAGCCAACGATGAGTCTACGAAACGTAACTACCTCCAACAGAACCGGAAATTCAAAACATTGTGTAAGGAGAAAAAATTAGCTGACTACGAAAATGAAGCGAAAAGCCTAGTCAGTTGTAGGACCACGAGTGAGTTCTGGAAGAAAGCCCAAAAAATTAATGGCAAGGTTTATGTTATTAATAGAAATCTCAATTGTGAGACTTTAAAAATGCATTATTTCGAACTTCTCAATAACTTGTCTTCGAGCGGTGATATGGTACAATCTGCACAACCAGCTTTTAGCGAGGAACTTTTAGACGGAACAATCCAGAGGGATGAGGTAAATGCATCCATAAAAGGGCTCAATGATGGTAAAGCTGCTGGGTCTGATAGAATACCTTCGGAATTCTACAAGTATGGGTCGGACGAGTTGATCAACAAGATAACGGCCATATTTAACAACATAATGGATCACGGAATAATACCACAGGAATTTAAGGAAGCGCTAATTTTTCCATCCACAAAAAAGGTAGTACAATAGACCCTGCAAACTATAGAGGAATTTCCTTCTTGAATGCATCCTACAAAATATTTACTTCGGTTTTGCAAAGTCGACTTAGAACGTAGCTGATTTCTTTTTGGACCGAAACAAGAAACTATATGTTTTTTTCGTTGATTTTAAGGCAGCCTTCGATACAATAGACCGAAATGCATTGATGTACAAGTTGTATAGAATGGGAATGTCATATAAGTTTGGACGTGTACTGCAAAACATCTATATGGATACCAAAGCAGCTGTATGGGATGGAGAAAACATTTCGCAATGGTTTGAAACGAGGACAGGTGTAAGGCAAGGTTCTATGTTAAGTCCAAGCTTATTTGCACTATTTATCGACGATATCACCGATTGTTTGCCGGGAGGAGTGGAATATGCTGGAACTCTCATCAAGGCCCTTCTTTATGCTGATGACATAGTTTTGTTTGCGTACTCACCCCAATCGTTGCAACTAATGATTAATAAACTTAGTGAGTATTGCAGAACGTGAAAATTAGTTGTCAGTCAAGAGAAGTCGAAGGTTATGGTTTTTCGAAAAGGTGGAGGAAGAGTAAGTGGGTAAGAGCGGTGGACATTCAACAATGAGAGAATCGAAGTAGTTAATGAATACAAATATTTAGGGATCTGTATCACAAAAAATAACAGTATGGAAAGACATCTCACCGAAAAATTACAAAAAGCCAAAAATACAATTAATATTGCTTGGAGAAACATCTTTAACAATAAACACATAGCCCACAGCAGTAAATACAAAGTATTTGAATCGGTAGCTGAGTCAACATTGATGTATGCAGCTCAAGTGTGGGGTAGTAAGAAATATGAAACTGCAGAAAAACTTCTACGATTTTATATCAAAAGGATATTTCGACTACACAGAGAAATAAACAACGTAAAATCAAAGCAAAAAACTTTGATTCTAATATTTTTCGGAACGATTTGGCCCAACGCCGAAAATTTTTAAATCAAAGTAGAGCGACTTTATTTCAAAGTGACTCCATACTTAAAAACGAACTAGATTTTACTACGTTTACATGTTGATTTAAAGTGGAATCATAGGTAAATCAAATTCATCCATCTTTTAAAACAACATTTATCTACTTCGAATCAACGTAGATTGAACTTCGCTTGGTTAGGTATTGATTCAAAATGGCTACCCACGCCACGCTTCTCCGTTTACATTTATAAAAGATAAAGACAAATGTATATTCATGATCGACGCATTTCATTTTTGTGGTGAATCATTTATTTGTGACGACTTAAGTGAATCGTTTGATACTATGAGTATTTCATAGTAATAAATATAAGAAAAGTAATTAAATATTGTTTTTCGATAATATTAAAGTGAATTATGAGTGCGCGTTTAATTTGTTCACAAATGTAAGGGCCCTACTTCGAAAACCAACAACGCGCTCTCGAAATTCTTTATATTTAGCTTACAAATACAAACAAATTAAGGTTTGAAAATACGTTGATGGCACTTTAAATGCCATTAAAGTGGATCACAAAGTAAAATGTGGATTTCAATGTAAAAATGAATACGTTTCACTTTGAAACAAGGTTGAGTGCACTTTAAATGTTGATATCAATTTTAAAATGATAACCTTTCACTTTACAACAACGTTGAACGAAATGTATATGCTCAAAAGTTGATTTCAATGTATAAATAAACACGTTTTACTTTGAAACTAGGTTGAATCTCTTATAATTACGTCGCATATTTAAATTAAGATTGTTTCAACGTAAAAATGAAAATGCTCCACTTCATTTAAAAAACTTTAGATCAAATACGCTCGTATTTAACTTTAGAAAGCATTTTTTCCCTCAGTGTACCACCTAATGCTCCGAGCTATATGCTTATGCTGGAAACCGGTATATCGGTTCTATTTATTAAAACCCTTAAGTTGCAAGTTGACTACATATGTCTGATGAGCGTTTCCCTAAAAAAGCAGCACTTCAGGCGATAAATAGTCAATCGAGTTGGTTTAGAGATTGGATAGAGCTAGCAGAACAAGCTAATATATATCTTGCACCGGATGAGTACTTAATGTGGAAACCCTCTCTGTATCAGCTGATTTCTATTATAGATGATCGATTAAGATGGGAGTTTGCAGCTGAAGCAGAAGAATCCGTCTACAGAAATACATATAGTAAGCTGAACTACAACCTAAACCATAACAATTACTTCCGTGATGACTACACGATAGATCAAATATCAATGATATTCAGATTAAGAGGTGAACTCCTAAATCTCAACTTCATTCCGCATCGGGAAGCCCTTGCTCTGCGAATTGTTTAATATGGGCGAAAGAGAGAACATTTTTCATTTTTTGGGTAGATGTCCTGTGCTTCGAGAAACAAGAAGACATATCTTTGGGTGTGATTTTCTATCAGAAGAGCTTATGATACATCATCTTAATGAAATTGAAGTTCCTATACTCTACAAATATTGTAAAATAGCATTATCTTATAGAAACAGAATCATAAAAGGAAATTTTTAAAATTAAAGAATTGTATAAATATAAGTTAAGAGAAAGTTGTCAATCAGGCAGACGGCAAAAAGCCATGCTTTATTATTATTGAATATGGACATATGTGAATATCATAATTTATAGAAATAAAACCTTAATCTAATCTAATCTAAAATCTATCTAAAATCTAATCACTGCCGCCTGTGGGCGTTACTAGTTGTTATAAAGCACCGAAAATCAGTTAAATCAGAGCTCGTTGAGCATTTAATAACAAACATATTAATATTTGATGTTTTTGCTATAACTTGTGGATGTTCAAAAATGATTCATGATATTATTCTGTACTATGTAATTACATCCATAGGTTCCTTATCTAATTTGCCTGAACTAGATACAAATTTTTTTTTAAGTGAATCTTCTTTGGGCGCGTTGAGAGTGAAATTTTAAGGTTGAATTTTTGTGTTTAAGTTTTTTATCTGCGTATCTCCTATTGCTATGGAGATATAAATTATTTTAAAAATATTATCTCAAAGTAGGCTAATTTCAAAAAATAGAATTAAATCAGGAGTCCGCTAAAAATTTGAATTATATGTATATGGTTGAAAAATAAATAAAACCAAATTTAAGTTGTCATATACAAATTTTTGATTTTGCAGAGATTTTGAGTGTAGGAATTTTCGGAAATAGTCAGAAAACCTGCTCTCAAACTGATTTATATCTATTTAATTTTCACCTTTTTTTACTTTTAATTTTCACCATTATTATTTAATTTTCAAGTTTACAACCCATCGATCATTTTAAGCTGCGTCTTAAGCATATAAGCTTAATATCCCTAGATATACATACATATCGAGATTTTTAGATTGCCAAAGAAGTTTCACTTCTGCCACGAGTACTGAGTTACACGCGCTCTTTTTTTTATTTTCGGGTAAATGAAAAAAGTTTTAAGTTTTAATATTTATTGAAAAGTTACGAATTTTCCAGCCATTTTTATTAATAATTTTTAAATACTTATTTTAAATTTTAAAATTAAACTAACCAGTTTGGACCGAAGGACTACTTGACGAAAATCACTTGTTTGGTCTTCTCCGCCATCCTATTTTTTTTTTTTGATTAAAACCATGATTTCGTTTACAATAAAACCAATACTTGCCATATAGATCAACTTAAAAATGGAAGAGCGATTAAGAAATGCTACCAAATTTTGAGTGAATACAAACAAAATTGATTTGGTTTTCAGTTTGGTAAATTTCAAAAACGAGAAAATTACCTCTCAATTTTTTTAACTTAAAAACATTGTTCTTGTCTTCTTCAGTGACTTTGGGATAACCTGCATAAAAACATGAAAATAGTTTAGAATAACGACAAATACCACTCAAATGTTGAAAAACCGTTAAAAAATATTACTTTTTTTTCGAAAAGGGCTGCAAGAATGTGTGCATTCTTTAGGTAGGTTGGAGGGGATTTAAAAGGAGATACCGATGCACATTGGCTTTGAACGTCTGTAGATCACAATGGGAGGGGAAAATTGAGCTGGGTAGAGCATTCCACATTCGAGTAGTGCGACTAAAGAAAGAATCTCTGAACTTAACAGTACGTCCGAAATTGGGCTCAAGGGTAAACTGATGGGCATTCCTAGAAGCGCGAGTATTACGGTTGAATTGTTTAAGGGGAGGAATGCAACTAGCTATTTCACTAGAGCATTGTTTATGGAAATAACGGTAAAATAACGAAAGACATGAAACATTTCGACGGTGCTCAAGAGATGAGAATGTTTCCGCTATAGTTCTTTCACCTATCATTTTAAGAGCTCTCTTTTCAATTCTATCCAATAAACTCAAGTGGGTTATTGGAGCACCTGCCCAAATGTGAGAGTTATACTCAAGTTTTGGACGAATAAAGGCTTTGTAGATCACAGCCAGATCAGAAGGGGAGAAAAATTTCTTGCATCGACGGAGAAAACCTAAACACTTAGCAGCATTTTTGGCGACGTCGAATATGTGGTCGTTCCATAAAAGGTGGTCTGTGATACACATACCGAGGACTGAAAGCTTTTCGGTTTCCTCAATGCAAGTGCCACTCATGGATAGTGGCATGGGGGGTGGGTTTTGTTTTAACGACAGTAGACAGCATTGAGTTTTTGAAGCATTAAATTCTACACGATTTTTTATTCCCCATTGGACAATGCTGTCCAGATCAGAATTTAATGAGCTTATCATACGCTGCCGTTCAAGTCCCACATCCGAAGGACATGGATGTGAATCTAAGAACGAATATGAAAAGCTGAGGGTACTGTCGACAGCGAAACAATTTAATGGATTAGAAGTTTCAGATAAAAGATCGTTTATGAATATAAGGAAGAGAGTCGGAGACAGAACGGAGCCCTGGGGCACACCAGCATTTATTTTGTGAATTTTAGACTTGAAACCATCCAATACAACTTGTATTGAACGGTCCGAAAGGTAATTTCTAATCCAACGAAGAAGAGATTCATCGATACCAAATGCACGCATTTTCGATAAGAGAGCTTAATGCCAAACTCTATCAAATGCTTTAGAAATATCAAGCGCAATAATCTTACTTTCTCCAAAACGATGTAAAGATTTGTGCCACTGTTCGGTGAGATATACCATCAGATCACCAGTGGACCTATTGCTACGAAAGCCGTACTGCCGGTCATTAAGAAGCTTTCGTTCTTCGAGATATTTCTTTGGCTGAAAATTAATCAGCGTTTCCATGACCTTGGAAAGAAGGGACGTAAGCGCAATTGGACGATAGTTGGAGGGGGAAGAAGACACGCCTTTTTTAGGGACAGGCTGGACAAATGCTGTTTTCCATCCACTCGGAAAGAGACCAGTAGAGTAGGACAGATGGAAAAGCTTACGCAGTGGTTTTGCCAGCGTCGAAGAACACCTCTTCATAACAATGGGAGGGATACTATCCGGGCCAGCGGATTTTTGAACGTTGAGATCTTTTAGAACTCTAGCAACTGCACGAGTGCGAAAGAAGATTTGTCCCATAAAATCATTTACGCTCTCAAGTACAGGAGGAGTCATAACACTTTTTGGCAGCGTCGAATTAACAGCAAACTGTGCTGCAAGCAGATTGGCTTTATCGATTGAGCTGACAAAAGGAGTATCGTTGAAGACGAGCGTTGGAACCGAGGACGAGGTGGTATTTCATAAGCTTTTTACAAACGACCAAAAATGTTTACTACCTTTGGGACATTGTAGAATTTTTTGCCGTAATTTTTGATCATGTAAAAATTTGGTTCGTCGAATATGAACGTTACAGGTCCTTCTAGCTTGTTGAAACTTTGTCCGGTTTTCCTCAGTCGGGTTGGTTGGGTATGGAACAAAATATCGGCCAAATAACCACCGCGACCTTGGCGGCACACCTCCATCCGATGGTCAAAATTTTCGATGACGCTGAGGCACAATTGAGGTTCTATCTCGTTAATCTGCAGAATTATCTCATCCTTTAGCTCTTGAATTGTTGCTGGCTTATCGACGTACACCTTTTCTTTCAAATAACCCCAAAGAAATAAGTCCAACGGTGTCAAATCACATGATCTTGGCGGCCAATTGACATCGCCACCACGTGAGATAACACGGCCATTGAATTTGTCACGCAAAAGAGAGCTGTGTGGAATAGGGCACCGTCCTGTTGAAACCACGTATCGTCCACATCCATATCTTCCAATTCGGGCCATAAAAAGTTCGTTATCATCTCACGAGTTGACGACGAGTTGAGGTGGACGGCTCTTCAGCCACACTATCGCGAACAGCAGCAATATTTTTTGCAGTACGAGCTGTACAAGCATGACTGGTGTTTTCACATCTCCTACAGACCTGGTTTGCTCAAATTTTTGACCGATTTTGCCGATTGTACGCAGATTTGGACGATTAAATTGACCGAACAAATCACGAAGTGCACGATATGCATTTTGATTTGAACGCCCATTTTCATAATAAGCCTGAATAACTTTAACGCGTTGCTCGATTGTGTATCTTTCCATAGTTCAAATTGAGTTCGTCTGAAATTGAGAAATGTCAAATGAAATGGAGAAAAAAAATTTACGTTTAGGTGTGGTTCACATTCAGCATCGGCCCTTAAAATTTGACCACCCGTTACTTACCATACAACCATTTTTCATGTTTCGGACTTTTTTTAAATAGAAGCTTCTTAAAATTATAAATTTAGTTAAATATTGAATATCATTTTTTTTGTTGTCTTTAAAAAATATTTCAACATTTTTATTTGAAAATTCGATTTGGCTATTAGTCTAGAAAAGATGGGAAATTTAATATGGGCAACCGGGGACAAATTAACTCATGAAATTTTATTGCTGGTATAGACGCAGAATTGTATCCTCAACAACATATCCAAAGTCCCCCAAAATACCTGAATTGGCTTTTTGTTCAGACGCATTTTAAGACGCGGAGAGGGGAGGGAGGCGGGAGTTTGGCAAGCTGAAAAATTTGTTGTAATACAATCTAATTATATGACATATGTTTTTAAGGTGCTTTTCAACGCTGATTCTAAAGAGACCAAAACTGAAAAGATACATGTATCCTGTGGAAAGTTAATGTCATTTTTATGGAATGATCACTTTTTTTAAAGTACAACAAATAATATATTACCCAAAAACATTTTATAATAATAGGATTTTAATGAAATTTGGTATAAATGTTTCATTTGGCATGTGTACTTAGAATCAAAAGAGTACCCCAAAATATCTTTGGTTAAAGGATGTTTTTTTTTTGACGGAGAGATGCAAGTGAGTGATTATTACCATAACATCCATGAACAAATTCTGACACTTATGAACTTTGCTAAAAATATTAAATTTATATTGGCAACCAAGGTTCAAAAGAGTCCGTACAAAAATTTAAGGTCCAAGTGTGTTTTTTGGGGGTGTAATGTTTGACCTGCTTAACGGAAAAAACAGTAAGTTGTGTTTCACAATGAATCTAACTTTTTTTAGGGTTATTATATCATATTGGTTTTTCTTTTATAAGATTCGGCGTTAAAAAATACCTTTAAATCATATATCATATGTCATATGTACTTTCTCGATTACACGAAAATATAAATTTTCGTAAGACCTAACATTTTTCTTCGTAGGGCAGGTAAAACATAAACTCTCTAAAAAAAACTCTTTGGATTAAGTTATTTTAATGGACTCTTTTGATACTTGGAAACCATTCCATATTTAATATTTTAAGCAAATCTGATAAGTGTCAAAATTTATTCCTGGATGACGCACTTACATCTCGCCCTAAAAAAACACCCTTTTACAACAGATATTTTTGGGGACTCTTTTGATTCTTAGTAAACATGCCAAATGAAATATTTATACCAAGTTTCATTAAAATCCCATTATTTTTAAATGGTTTTGGGTAATATATTACCTGTTGTACTTTTAAAGAAGTGATCATGTATCCACAGGATACATGTAGCTTTTCAGTTTTGGTCTATTTAGAATCAGCAGCGTTGAAAAGCACCCTTTAAACATGTGGCATATGATTATATTGTATTACAAACAAATTTTCAACTTGACAAACTCCCGCCTCCCTCACCTCTCCACCTCTTAAAATGCGTTTATACAAAAAGCCAATTCTGGGATTTTGGGGGGCTTTGGATATGTTGTTGAGGATACAATTCTGCGTCGATACCAGCAATACAATTTCATGAATTATTTTGTCCCTGGTCCGATCCTATCTTTCTTAGACTATATATCGGGTTAATGAATATTCTGATATTAAACTTTTATCTACACATTTAAAATAAATCTTTCGAAAATTGTGTTTACGAAAATTGATTGTATTTAAAAAAAAATTTAAAACGATTTTTAAAATTTTGTTTGCATAGATTCATATTTTCATATTGTTCAAATAATCAACTGGCATCTTAATTGTTTTGCTTAAACTAATCTGGTTATACTGTGAAATTTAAGCAATTAAAAAATACATAATTTTATTAAAATAAAGATTATATATCATTAGAATAAAAAAAAATTAGAAATTTTCTTAAAAAAAAAAATATACGAAAATTTCCAATTTTCTTAATAACTGTAAACTCAATAAATCAACTAAATTCTTTTAAAATTCGACTAAAAATTAGTAAAAAATATTAAATCCAAGAACCAAAATTACTATACATACTTCGTTACGTAAAATTGTCAAAATTTTGAGAAAAAGTCATGGGTACTTTTTTTTTAAATTTGTTCCCCAAAATCTTAAGCTAAAAATTATTTTTAAAAAATTAACGTGATTTAAGAAAAAACACAAGCAAAGCCTTGCCGTTATTATTAAATATTTTGTTTGTAAATTAATTGTGTACTTAACTCTAAACTCTAACTTTACATAGCTCCAAAACGGTGGAAATAAGTATCCACCTCCTATATAATTTTTTTCTTGTCTCACCTCAACCTTAAAATATTATTATATTTTTTTTTTAATAAGATCATGCAAAATTCTACCAATCAACAAGTGCAATTTACATGTTGTTTTTTTTTGTCTCCAAATGAACATTAACTCTAATGCTTAATCGGGAGTTAATCATAAAATAAAAATACCAAACCAAGGAACCAAAAATCTCCAAACAACAACATGATACCTTTTGCCAACTTACATTTATAAACACTGACCAGAACCCCATCACAAATCTCTGAACGTGTTTTGAACTTTTATTTCGTGTTGATTCAACTATTACCATTACTGGAGTCATCCATGTTCTTTTATTTTATCTTTAACGCTGTTTTAAATTGACTCGTTTAAGTCACAATTAAAACGAACTTGTTCAAAGAACAACAAACTATTTTTATATTTAATTAACCTAATTAAGAGATCAGAGAAAATAGATGGTATGTTTAGGTATTTATGCATAGGATGGGCAAAATGTTTTGTTTTGATGCATCTGGTCTTACCCATATGTATAGCTGGATTTGGTATTTGATGGTTGTGATACGTGAGCCTGAGCATAATGAGTATTTTTTATTTTTATTTTAGTATATGTTATGTATTCACAAAAAACTGGTATATCGATTTGATCTTACATTTTAGCTATTAGAGGATTAGAGCTGAAATAGTTTTGCGGAGAAAAAAAAAAATAAAATAAAGGGAGGTATGTCCAAAATAAAATAAAAAAATCAACATGGATGCAAATTTAATACATACAAACATCATGTAGATAAACAAGAATCGAAACAGCAGGCCAACAAATTTCTAAAATATTTTTTATTTTTAAAAGCACCTACTAAATCTACAACTTAAAGTCGTTTGAAAATAAAAATTACAGATAAATCAAAAACTATAATAAATTTGATAGAGGAGAAAATTAATTCGTAGAAAAAATTTAGTAGAATTTTAAGTAGGCAGTTTTGATGTAAATGTATGTTAAGTACCTAATAAATCTTAACAACTCACTATTAGCCATGTAATTCCGTATACTATTCATTTTAGGCATCTGTTTTGGCAATTCCAAGAAATAAATTTAACTGATTTAGGTACCTACCTATTTTAGTCTCACTTTTGATCACCATTATGGATTATGTTTTTTCTTGTAACTTGAATAATAGTTTTGATTTGGAATTTGATAAAAAGAACATTTTTGAATTACCTTAATATATTTTTGTAAACACTCGTAAAATGTATAGAATATTTTCTGATGTGGGATATGCCAGGTAAATCATAGAAAATATAAAGAAAAATTGAGGTAGACAAAAGTGCTGCATGTATTTGCTCCTTTGGCTTAAAGTCATGCAGGGCAAAGCATTTTTTTAGCATCAATTACTTCGTTGCTCTGAAGATTGTTTCCGGAATTTCCTTTTAGTTTTTAATTTAATTTGAGTATTGGACATTTCTTAAAAGCTTTTCTACGATTGTGAATAAATTTTGTATCAAAAGTGGCAATAAAAAAAATGTATTTCTAATGCTTCCATCTAACAACACCTAAGTGCATCATGAATCTACCAGAAGTCGGTGCTTACAAGACATGACTTAAGGTTAATAAGGCCAAGCTTTGATACAGACGAACAAACACTCTTTTTGGACACATAATACTATCCAAATGTTATAACTTGACCTTTATAGTTTAATGGAAGTAAAAACTACTAAATGAATATTATTTTTAGAAAGTCCATTTAACAATAATTAAAAAGTAAAAAGTAATTCTTCGTTGTAGGTGGTTTGGTAAGTTCAAAACTATACGATTTGATTTCATGACGTCCAAGCAACTATAAATACAAAAAACATTACAGAGCTATGCAGACACAAAACAGAAAAAAAACGAGTACATGAATACTACCTATAGAGTTACCTACACAATGCACATGATTCTCCTCTTACATCCACGAGACTTGTTGTCGTTGAACGACCGACCGATCCGTTCACCACACTACACCACACCATGAGCGCTTCCTCGCACATATCATACATACATATACTGAACTGATGTCGCCCTGCCCTCTTTCAATTCTGGGTCAGACAACATGCACCACACGCCAGGGCGACCAACTGATCTTTATCACAAAATCCATGCCAGAGAATTAAGGTTCCCGTTAGAGTGCATTTTATTTGGCGAAGAGCAACGCGCGAGCAATTTAATTTTTTCTTCTCGTTGTTGTTGTTGCTTTTTCTTTCTTTTTTTTTTTTTTTTGTTGTTGTTAGGTGCGACGTGCGAGAACGAACGAACGAATACCTAATAATAATACAAAAAAAATATTTGTTCATTATTCAGACATAAAATGACAAATTATACAACTATCATTTCGATTACCATTTATGTTTGATTAGCATTATGTTTAGTTAAAGATAATTGTTTGTTAATTACTCGTTAGATTTCCATTACTTGGTATCGGTGCACCTAGTCATCATATATTATAAAATATAGGAGAGTCAATGAAAATTAAAAACGGCAGCGCGTAGGTTGGTAAATACAAATACAGCAACAAACAAAAAAAAAAAAATAACACGTCTAAAAAACAAATTGCTAGACAAACTGGAATCTCCTTATAATGAAAAAATGTCTCAGCTCAGCTATATGGTTGGTTTTTCTTTAGATTATAGAGAGAACATCGCGTGTGATGATGTTTTTTTTTTTTATTGTAGATATTATAGCAAATGATTATGTCTGCCTATCCACGACATAGGAATTTGTCCTTATTTATCAACTTTCTGAATAATTATCGTAAAATTAATTTGAATATTAAAAGCATTAACGGATGCACAACTCTGAGAAATTGATCATTTGAATGGAAAATATATCTTTTTTATGTTTTATAGTGCTTAGAGAGTTTTGACGTCAACTCTTTTGTTTTAAGTATATTATTTGTGGTTTTATGTATTTAATTTATAGCAATATGTGTTTTTTTTATTCAATTTTCTAAAGATTCCTTACAACTAGCATGAAGCTAGACATGACATAGGGTCGATAATGTTTTTATGTCATTAAAGAGAAATTTTTTTAGTTAAAATTATAATTTTTGAAGTTTAATACAAATCAAATGTAGAACTGGGTCGAACTGCGCACGCACATTCAAGTCGCTTAGTTAAAATTTCAAAAATTGTATGCATACGAATATTTTCGAAGACGGTATGGATATAAAAAAAAATGTTAAAAGCATGAAACAAACAACACATTTTAAAAAGTTGGAGTGTTTTTTTTTAATGGATTCTTTATTTAAAAAATTTTGAAAACTTATTAGAAAAAAAATGTAGAGTGTCAATTTTAAATTAATTGATATTATGCAAAAAAATGAGCAGTATAGTAAAAATATTTAAAAGCACCGATTTTTCTAACTTTTCCTTTTTCGGGTTTTATTATTTTTTTCTGCTAATTTTTGTTTTTATAAATATTTGTTAAACATCCAATTTAAAAGAATATCTAATTTCCTATACCAGAAATGTCCTAAGTTAAACTCTAAAATTCGGCTTAGTTTTGGAGTTATACCAAAAATATAATAACCAGTGTGAGCGCATTCTCTCAGAAATGCATGGATGAATTTGGACAAACATATTTATTAACAAAAACCCGGTGAAAGCAACTGTTCCTTTATTCCTCCCATATCCCACTGAACAGTGGAACAAATCTTTACATCGTTTTGGAGAAAGTAAGATTATTGGGCTTGATATTTCTAAAGCGTTTGATAGAGTTTGGCATCAAGCTCTCTTATCGAAAATACGCGCATTTGGTATCGATGAATCTCTTCTTCGTTGGATTAGAAATTACCTTTCGGACCGCTCAATACAAGTTGTATTAGACGGTTTCAAGTCTGAAATCCACAAAATAAATGCTGGTGTACCCCAGGGCTCCGTTTTGTCCCCGACTCTCTTCCTTATTTTCATAAATGATCTTTTATCTGAAACTTCTAATTCATTAAACTGTTTCGCTGACGACAGTGCCCTCAGCTTTTCATATTCGTTTTTAGATTCACATCCATGTCCTTCGGATGTGGAACTCGAACGGCAGCGTATGATAAGCTTATTAAATTCTGATCTTGACAGCATTGTCCAATGGGGAATCAAAAACCGCGTGGAATTTAATGCTTCTAAAACTCAATGCTGTCTTCTGTCGTCCAAACGAAACCCACCCCCAATGCCACTATCCATGAGTGACACTTGCATTGTGGAAACCGAAAAGCTTTCAGTACTCGGTATGTGTATCACAGACCACCTTGTGTGGAATGATCACATATTTGATGTCGCCAAAAATGCTGCTAAGTGTTTGGGTTTTCTACGGCGATGCAAGAAATTTTTCACCCCATCTGATAAAGCCTTTATCCGTCCAAAACTCGAGTACAATTCCCATGTTTGGGCAGGTGCTCCATCAACCCACTTGTGTCTTTTGGATAGGATACAAAGAAGAGCTATGAATATAGGTGACAGAAATATAACGGAAGCATTTGCAACTCTCGAACACCGCCGCAATGTTTCATGTCTTTCGTTGTTTTACCGTTATTTTTATAAGCAGAGCTCTACTGAAATAGCCAGTTGCATTCTGCCCCTAAAAGAATTTAACCGTAATACTCGTACTTTCAGGAATGCACATCAGTTTACCCTTGAGCCCAACTTCGGACGTACGGTCAAGTATAGAGATTCTTTTTTTAGCCGAACTATCCGAATGTGGAATGCTTCACCCAGCTCTACTTTTCCCTTCCATTTCGATATTCAAAGGTTCAAAACCAATGTGCATCGGCATCTCCTCTTTCATCCTTCCCTGTTTTCCTAACGCTCGCACTGTGTTTAATTTAACAATTTAAGGGTACCAAAAACCCCTTGAGCGCGCTTACTATGAAAAAAAAAAAAATCCAGTATATTCAATAGCCTAAGAAACAATATTATTAATAAATGAATTTTTGTAACTGAAATTTTGTTGTTGTTAATATTTTTGTACAAATAAGAGTTCCCAAGAAAATGTTGGTGCATACCTTTTTTACTAGATAGATAAAATAATTTTATTTTCTTCACAAAATGAATATAAAAACAAGATAAATATTGGTCACTAATTTATAATTTGCAACAAGTTACCTTTTTTGTGAAAATAAGCTTCAATAAAAGCTAATCTCAATATAAAAACTTTTTCAGCGGAATAATTTACGTTCCAAGAAAATCTAAAATAAAATAAATTTCTTCTCGCAAATGAAATAAAAATTCGAAGTTAAACTCTAGATTCGTAAATTCTTTTGGTGCATTATGTTATTATAACAGTATATAATTCATTACGACCATGTTTTTTTCTGTATACTAGTTTCATTGCCATAATTTTGTGTTGACATTTGCATTTTGTGCACCATTTTCACACCTTAAACTAGTGCCACATAAATTGTTTTATTTTTGTTTATTCATCGCAACTATTAAACTTGATTTACAGTGTGTAACTTGCTTCAAATTTGCAACTTGTATTTCATGCAAATTAAAAACAAAATAAGGATAAAAACAACAAAAAAAGTATACGCCGCACACTTAAATTGAACTCATTTATACACCGAGAGGAGAGCGACAACGTTGATGTTGGTTACAAAACAAAAAAACACGCTCTACAATCTAGTCACCAAAAGACAATTCATTAGATATCAATTCAAGATTAAGCTCAACACAGCACAAAAAAAAAAAAAAAAAACAGGTATACAAAAATAAACAAAAGATGAAGAAAAAAAAAAACCTACATACGAGTAGGTACCAAAATTAAAAGTAGGTACGTAGATACTTATTACGAACAAGGTGTGCCCAGCCACATAATAGACACTTCATTCAGCTCTTGATGTGGTTATACATATTGTCAATTTAATCTAATCACAAAACACTATACATATACGTACTTAGATGTACTATATACGCCATAGTGAAAAAAATAAAGAAAACACAAATCGACAAAAATATAGCTCTTAAATGGTCCAAAAGCGAGATCATCGCCACGCAATCATATATAGATTTTTAAAATATAGTTGATGGTGGCGGTGTGTTTTGATGGTGCGCTCGCCGCACCATTATACCGCCAACATACCACCGTCATCATGCTGTTTTTCAAGTGCACAGCAATTGAAAAGCAACGCACCTTTGTGGTATTTAAGACTGGTGTAGGTTGTGGCTCTCGACCTGGTATATATGACTGAAAAAAAATCAGCAAAATTAAATATTAATATTTTTCTTATATTTTTGGAGAAGGTTTTGAAGATTTTTAACAATTGAAATAGATACGGACAACTAAGTTTCCATTTTCAGATTGATTTGGCCATTAGAGACTCTTATAAATTATTCATTTTGCAAAAATTTTCTAAAACATTTTCGGAACTTGAAATTTAATAGTCTAGAATCTCAAATTGTAAATGATAATAACGTAGAAATTTAAGCAATTTAATACGATGCTAAAAGGCTATTATAATATATAATATATCGGAATTTTAGAAAGAAAATTGAAGAAAAGTACAATTTTGTTCACCGGATTTTACTATTGAATATGTTTGTGTGGCAGTAGCGCCCCAGGCGGCACCTTGCCAGGTCAGGGGCGGCAAAATCGGCGACAAGAAATTAAAACAAAATCCTTTATTCTTAAAATTAATTAAGTTATAATAAGACTTTAAATAACGATTCAAATCCATTGGAACTACTAAAATTTATTGCTCATTTTAAGCTGGGAATTACCCTCACAAACATGACAATGCTGCTTCTCAAAACTTAAACTAATCTCCACAATGGGAGGACTCAGGCTAACTAATCTGGGCATCATGGATATAGAGCAAGAAATGACTGAGGCCATTGATATCGAGTCAGTAATTAAAGAGTTTGCTGTTATTAAAAGCAGGAGAGGTCAGATGTAAACAAGTTCTTCTTTTTTAAAGCCCCGGGTGGCAAAAATTCATGTTACGCCACTGTTGTGTGGAACGTAAGCTTACTTAAAACTCAAAATTCGCTTAAATTCACACATTCATTACTGAGAGAATGGTCACACTGGTCATTTTAAAGTATTGTTGGTGTTAATCGAAAAGTAAGCCGAATTGTAGAATTTTTCGACCCCGGCAAGTAGGGCTGGCCACGAGAAGAGAAAAGTCTCGGTCTCGATCTCGGTCTCGCATGACGAGACCGAGACGAGACGAAACGAGACTGTCTTTTAAGCAACCGAGACGAGACAGAGACGAGACTGTATATTTGGACCAAAATTGACAGAGTCTAATAAATTAAAAAATCCAATTGCAGTTAATTATTTATTTTCTTCTGCACATATTCAAACGATAATCGAAAATATTTCGTTCCAATAATCTACAGTTTGTCCGGAAATCGTATTTTTCGAAGACGAGACCGAGACGAGACTTAATTATACGAGACCGACACGAGACCGAGACTGAAAATTTTCGATTTTAACGACACCGAGACGAGACTTACAAAAGTCTCGCAGAGTTTCGTCTCGTGGCCAGCCATATGAGCAAGTCGAATAATCGATGATTTCAAATCAAAATATTAAATATTATTAATATTAAATATTAATATTAATTAACACCATATTTTCAAAACACTGGCCAACAAACATTTTGTTTCTTTCCTTCTATTCCTTCTAACTAGTGCCCTGCATTGCATTTAAAAAGACCTTAGGTCTTACAGGCAGTCATATAGTTGAAATAAAAAAAAAAAATACGCGGATGCTTACAGTGGTCCAATTTCTAAATAAAATGATAAAACATAATGAGCAAAAATCATCTGTCACCTGTCAATTTTACTGTCACTGTTAAAATCAAAATCTCTACGAACACACCAATTTCTTATTAAAAAACCGATACCGAAAAAATTTAAGCAAACGGATCTTACTCCCACTTTTAAATTTAACTTTATTCAAAAACCAACATGAGTACATTTTTTATTCAAAAAGATAAAAAGATATCGGTCACTCTTTAAAAATTAAAAGACAAAATAACTTCAGTAGAAGAAAGCTATAGAAGCCAAAACGATACGAAATGAATGAACGTTATCAGCGGACAGAGATCAATCATCGAACCAACAATAATGTCAAATTGAAAAAAGACAGCAACTTCAGTGTCTTTCGGTGTAAATTGATAGTTCATTCACTTTAACTCTGGAAGCAAAATGACAATAGTTTAGCGTTACTTGTTAAGAAGAAAATAAAATAACAAAAGGAAAGTCTGCAAGCACTTGACAAATATTGATTATATCACTCTTTACGCATATTCCTTGTATATCTTCTATATATGCTCTGTTGTCGATGAATTGGCTCTTTTCTTATTTCAAAACAAAAATCTCCTATCGAGTTGTCATGTCTTGTCAAAAACAAAATTATAGCCTATCTTTCAATCTTAATCCCTAATAATTCATATTACAAAATAAAAAAATCGAGTGACATTCTCGAAAATGCCCATTCATAGATAAATACACTTTTCGGTCAGCTTCAGATATCAGATATCACAAACAAAAAAAACTCATCTAAGGATCACCTGAGTCTGAGTGTTATTTTGTGTGTGTGTTATGTTTTTTTTATACTCTATCTATTGTTGAGCAATGTGAAAGCTCATGAATGTGGTTTATGAAAAAAAAATAAAAAAATACAGAAACCACAAGATCATAAATGAATTCCAACGTGAAAGGCAACATGCTGAATCGTTGAAATTCGTTTTATTTTGAATATATTTATTTCTATAGTCACCTACATATTATATGTATGTATGTATATGGGTGGAGAATGTTAAACAAAAGCAATTGCTTTTAATGGGGTCCATCAATTGAAAAGAAGTTTCAATTTCACAATGACCTCTTCAGAAAAGAGTGTTTTCTATTGAGAAGCACAAAATTCGCGAACACACAATCAAAATAGAAATTATGCCACTCAACGCATATCACTTAAAATTGTTGTAAGAGTTTTTGGGAATCATGTTGAAAGTCTCAACACCTTATTTTATATGTTTTGTATTTTAGTGAATATAAGTTCTTTTTGAAGAAGTGTACTTAACTTTTTTTTAACAAAAAAATACATTTAAAATGTTTTATAAAATAAAATAAAAAAATGAATTAAAAAAAATTGAATACTTACATACATATGGTCGATTTAAAACCTAACTTTAACCTATTGAGTGTTAGAAAATGCCAATAGTTTTATTAAGGTTAAGGTTTATTGAACAAAATAATATTTACAATTTGACTTATAACTAGTTAGATACGATGATATTATACATTTATTGGTACATAGGGGGCTTAATTTTATACTTTGTCTTAATTTTAAAGGATTATAAATATAAAAAAAAACATGTCAAAAAATTAATTCTAAAAGTCGGTTTACTTTATCGTTCTCGGGGTGTTCCGTCCTGGTTGTCAAGTTGTGGTTTAGGTGGGGGGGATTGGTTGGCATTTAGCCTCGGTGATATGCTGACCCTGTGTCAGCGTAGAACGAAACTGTTTGCTCGTTGTCCGTCATGATGTTGTCGTCCAGGATGTCCATCGTACTGAGATATCTCGGCTCGGGATATCGTCGTTGCTGAGTGGCCATTCTTCTCATCAGTTGATTTGGGTGAATGTTGGTGAGTCCTACTAGCTTCTTTGCTTGAAGCAGTAGGTACCTGTCCAGGGGATGATGCTCGCCTCTGTGTAAAGACGCTCGTTGCTGTGATGTCTCATTAGCTGCCGGTCGAAATGTAGTCCGGTACAAATCCTTAATAGCTTTCTTTCGAACATTTGAAGTTCCTTCATGGCCGTCTTTGAGATGGTGAACCAGACTGGGAAGGAATAGCTGATTACGGGACACAGGAGCTGCTTGTACATAAGAAGCTTCGTCTTCTGGATTAGTCCGTTTCTGCGTCTCATCAATGGGTAGAGTCGGTGGAGGGCCCAGTTGGCTTTTTGAGCATGTTTCGTGAGAGTGGGTTGAACCTTAACAACTCGTTGAAGTGGATGCTTAGGTACTTCACGTTCTTTTTGGCTGCTTTTGCAGATCCGTCCGGAAGTTTCAGAACCAGACTTCTGCAGTTGGCTGCGCTGCAACTATCTCTACTGGGTCTCCGGAAGCGCACAATCTCCGATTTGGAGGTGTTTATCCGGATGCCCCATTTCCTGTAGAAGGCGTAGAGTCTGTTGACGTGGTACTCCACTTTGCGTAAGGCTACCAGAGGAGACATCGAGGTGGCATACGTAAGGGAGTCTTCAGCATACAGGAGAATTTCACATCCAGATGGCACAGGCTGGTCAGATGTCATCAGGCTGTAGAGGAAGGGGCCTAGCTTTGAGCCTTGGGCAACTCCGGTCTGTTGACGTGGTACTCCACTTTGCGTAAGGCTACCAGAGGAGACATCGAGGTGGCATACGTAAGGGAGTCATCAGCATACAGGAGAATTTCACATCCAGATGGCACAGGCTGGTCAAATGTCATCAGGCTGTAGAGGAAGGGGCCTAGCTTTGAGCCTTGGGCAACTCCGGCTTTGATGTTCTTCACTTGTGATTCGCAGTTGTCTACGTAGAATTTTCTGGAAGAAAGAAAGGAATTTTTATAAGTGACAGGGGTAAATGTAATACGCGAAGCTTATGGATAAGGGCTTCAATCCATACGCTGTCGAATGCTTTCTGGACATCCAGAAAGCATCCAACGGTGACACGATGGTTGTTGAGCGCTATGGTAATGTCATGCTGGAACTTCAGGAGCGGATGCAAAATGGAGTGCTTTCCCCTAAAGCCAAACTGCATGTCCAGAATGATGGCGTTTTCGCTGCAAAACCTCTTTAGTCTCTAAAGTAATACTTCTTCCAGTATTTTACTTATGTTGTTCTGAAGCGAAATTGGCCTGTAATTGGACACAAAATTGCTAGTGCCCTTCTTGGGGATGGCAACGATCTTAGCTGTTTTCCACTTTTGGGGGAAGTAGCAGTTATTGATGCAGTTGTTCATGATGATCGTTAAAAGAATCATCACTGCATGTGGCAGCCTTTTCAGGGTGTAGTTTGAAACTCCGTCTGGTACGGCTGACTTTTTTGGCTTTGAATTTCCAATGATATCTGCTACTTCCTCCAGATTACAGAGATGTGTACTATCGGTTGGGTCACTTGCTGGGTTGGTGTCACTAAAAACGACTCTTTCCGGATTTGGCTGCAGGGTTTGCTGAATGGATGCCTCGACTTCGTTCAGAAAAGCTGGATCATCAGGAGGGTTTGGTGTGAAGTTTCTCTCGAAGTAATTGGCGAACATTTCCACTTTGTCCTGTGTTGACGACACTTCAATATTGTTGTGAACTAGGATTTCCGGAATACTTCTGGTCCTGGCTTGATCGCTTGTAGCCTCTTCTGGAACTGGATGTTGTTATGATGCTGCACAGAGTTTCGGAACATGACGTTGACACATTGCAACTCGCTCCAAACTGTCCGGTAGTTGCTGTTGGTGGTGTTCAGCTCTCTCTGATGAATCCTTTGAAGTCGTTTCCTCAGCCGCTGTCTGTGAGCGTACAGGCTCTGTATGTACATGGGAATCGGTTTTATTATTTTTAAGAATCAGTTTTTATTCCAACAGTCACATTTTCCTTAATTTTATTTTTTAGATTTTATTTTGTAAGAAATTTTTAATGTAATTTTGGTTAAAAAAGTTTATTGTTTTTAAGGGCATTATGAAAGGGCATTAAAATGAAAATAATATAAATACTTTATAACGTCTTTTTGTGAAAAAATGATGCCAAATTAAAAAAAAAAAAAAAAAAAAAACAATTCAACAAAACGGGTTTGACAATAAATTGCGAGAAAACCATTATCCAAATTGTAAAGCAAGTAAAAACTGATCTCAAGAATCGGTTACAGCTTGGCAAAATGAATGCTAGTTAAAGGGTCCTACACACAATCAATTTTTATTGACAATAATTATTGAAGATATTTTCTGTCAAAAATAATTGATGAAACGTTGCAACCACACGTATCAATGAATTTTGACAATAATTCAACAAATTGTCTTTTAAATTCGCGAGAATTAAGTCGAAAATCACAAATTCCATTTTGTATTTGTTTTTGTTTGGCTCTACAACCTCTACAACAACACAACCTAAAGATCGATAAATACCTACCTTGATTCTGCTCTGAACCCATCCTGACATTGACAATTACATTGATGAAAACCAAATCAATTTTGTTTCTCATCAATGTGGTCAATGTTAATTGACAATGACATTGAAGAGCATACAAATGATCAATACCCAGCGAAAAATGACATTTTCAGCGAATCTTGACTATAAAAATTGATCGTCTGCAGGGGCCTTAAGAGGTTCAAAATTGTATTTTGCTAATTTTAAACTAGTTTAGCTTCGTACTATCTCCTAACCTTTACTAAAGTTAAAATCACAAAAAAATGGCTATTTTATCTTTTAAGTACTAAATGCATACGACACTTTGACGTTTGTAATTGTCAAAATCAGGAATATTCGTGAATTTTTTGGACGAGCTGTCACTTTTTTGGACGTGTTCAGCTGAAGTGTATGAAGGAAATTCGTTGTTTATGATACTAGTTAAAAAAATTTTAGTAGACTGTTTTAAAGTTAGAAATATGTTAAGTAGTATCATGCTAAGCCCTTAATATCAGTGGCGGATCCAGAGGGGTGTTAATTTTTCAAATTAATTGAAATATAGAAAGAAGTATATAACAACGTGAAGAGTCTTATGTTCGTCTCAAATATTGTTAAGCTTAAAATATGATGGGTATAACGTGGTTGGTGCTGAACAATTTAAAAGTTATGTAATTTTTGTTCGAAGTCCCAAAAGAATTCGGTTGGGGCTAAAACCTTATACTACGTTTTCATTGGAACCGAAATGAGGTAATTTGAAAATAAGCTCATTTGGAACGTCAATTCCTATACAAATTTGACGTTCCAAATGAGCTAATTTCGAAATAACCTCATTTCGGCTTCAATTAAAAAGGTAGTATTAAGAAAATTGGAGATAAAGTAAGTTCGGGGTTACGAATAATGGACTTGTTTAATGCAAAGATAATTATTTTCTAAAAACAAAGCCCAGAAAATTGGGACGAAATTACCAGCTCGGAAGACCTGACAAGAGTTGGTCAAAAAATGTGAACGGGGTTAAACAACCAATTCCCTAAAAACTTATCTTATTCCAGGAGTTTTTTGAGGCTTAACTCTAGTGGCTGTCGAAGACCGAAGTTGGGACTGAAGCTTGAAGAGAGAAATGATAAAACGCAGGTCGGGGGTGGACAATTTTCCCTAAAAACTTAGCTTATTTAACAACAATATGTAGTTGGGGCTGAAAGCGAATACGAATTTGAGAAAAACGAGGTGTCAATTTTAGCGTAATTGTTTAGTACAATAGGAATGGTTTCTTACAGTCAGTCAGGGTCTAGAAAATATTTGGGCTTATATATTCAAGGTCGAAGTCAATTATACACATAAAACATTTTTGGACTACGCAATAACATACAAGATCTCTAGTCAAGGAGCCAAATTCAAATTGCAGAAGCAAATGATTATTTGCAGTCCCACTAGATTCTAGATCTAGACATATTTTTTGAGCAAGAATATAAAGTGTATGCAGAAGATACACAAAAATTCATTCAAGCATGCAGAATAAGGCGGCATGCTATTTTTTAGAGCAGCTTTGTCTTATGTCCGACTAAAAGTCTTGAAGTTTTGACATTTTATTTTTCAATTGCCAAAATATTGTTTTCTGTGCTTGCCAGTGACAGTTAGAACAAAACAGGCAGTGCCGTATTAGCCTCAAGGCAAACTAGGCAGCTGCCTAGGGGCCCCGCTTGAGCTAGGGGCCCCTCGCTCTGACTACGAACAAAAAATTTTTTTGGAGATGCACCTTCAATAAAAAACAGCATTACATTTTTTATACTTGCCATAAATATAAGAAAAAAGAACAACAAAAAAAGAAACAGTGTATACGTGTTTATAATGAATTATGACTCCCATGCCCCATTCCATCCTAATGGGCCCAACCCAGCGATGCCAGAATGAGAGATTTTTACCTTTTTTTTCGGATTTTCGACAGTCAGCTCAAATTTTTTTCACGTTTTAATATCTAATAAAAGTTAGTAGGAAGTACAACTAAAATTAACTTTCGAACAGATTCGAAAGTAGCACAAAGTAACATAGCAGGGCCCCAGAAAAAAACAATATTTTCAAATGTTACAAATACAAACGCATTAGCACAGGGTCGAAGTGCAGTTGGATAATACATTTTGGGAGACGAACCAAAATGAAATGAAAATAAGAATGGGTATTATGTACATAATTTACACCCCTATTCTGGCAAACCTCACAAGTCACAAAAACCTCACAAGGTGATCATAACTTGATTTTGTGAGGATTTATTTCTCACAAACTTCTTACTAAGAAAAATCCAACTTGTGAGTTGTGACCTCCTTCAGAGCAGATCACAAATTCGAAAGTTTTTGTGACGCCAAAACCTCACAAACTCAAATTCAGCTCACCTTGTGAGGTCGTCATAATGGTAACTATTTGGGAATTTTAGAATTACTCGCCGAGTATGATCCTTTTCTTAGTGCTCATTTAGCTAAATATGGCAATAAAGGAAAAGGAAGACCATCATATTTGTCTTCAACAATTTGTGAGGAATTGATTGAAATATTGGGAAACCGGGTTTTAGAATTTATTGTGAACGAAATTATCGAAGCTAAATATTTCTCCATAAGTGTCGATTCCACACCAGACATTTCTCATACTGACCAGTTGACTGTAGTGCTGAGATATGTCAAGTCAAACGGAGAAGTAGCAGAACGTTTTCTGGCCTTTATTCCAATGGCCAGTCATAAAGGGGAAGAACTAGCAGAAGCAATTTTGAAATTTTTAAATAAATATCATATTAACATCAAAAATGCGAGAGGGCAGTCATACGATAACGCTTCAAATATGTCAGGTTGCTATAATGGCCTACAGGCGCATATTAAAAAAATTAATCCTCTCGCACATTACGTTCCATGTGCAGCGCATTCCCTAAATTTGGTGGGAGTGCGTGCTGCAGAGTGTTGCATTGGTGCAATAAGTTTTTTTGGATTTGTGCAGACCTTGTATAACTTTTTCTCCGCATCAACTCATCGCTGGGGAATAATGCAAAATAACATTGAAAACGGATTAGTTCTAAAAAAAGTATCTTTTACAAGGTGGTGTGCTAGAGCCGACGCAACGAAAGCTTTATCAAAAGGTTTCCTCGATTTTCAGAAAGCTTTGCAGTCTATTATTGAAGACAAAACACAAACAACACAAACAATTCACGAGGCTCGTTGTTTGATCAAAGAATTTGAAAAAAAAGAAAATGTAATAATGACACTTTTCTGGAATGCCATACTGGATCGGATAAATGCAGTAAGCAAATCCCTACAACATCCAGCCATCGAACTTACAACAGCAGTCGATCTTTTAAAATCGCTCTTACATTTTTTGGCATCGCAGCGGGAATTGTTTGATGAGTATGAAATGCAGGCAAACCAAAAAACCAACATCGAATACAGTGATGAAAATCAGAGGGTTAGAAGAAGAAAAAAGTATCATGATGAAGGAAGTGGAGAAGAAGTCTTACTGAATGGAAAACAAAAGTTTAAAATTGAAACGTATTTGCCAATATTAGATATGCTGTACGGAGAATTATCGCGAAGATTAAAAGCCTATGAGGAAATTAATTCTCTCTTCGGATTTTTAACAGATTTCATGACAAAGACGAACCAAGAGATCAAAGACGCATGTATAAAATTCATTGAATATTATTCTGACGACATCGAGCCACAGTTTACTAATGAGATGGTGCAATTCAAGTTTTTTATGTTGCAATCAGAGGATGCACCAGAAAAATCTAAAATTGTGGATGCCGAGAAGTTACTCAAAATAATTTCAGATAAAATGGTCCAATCAACGTTCCCAAATGTTATGATAGCCTTAAAAATATATAGAAGTTTGATGATTTCTAACGCGACTGGTGAACGTCATTTTTCAAGACTAAAACTTATAAAAAATTGTCTGCGTTCATCAATGTCCCAAAAGCGATTGAATTCGTTAGCAATAATGGCGATAGAAAACGATGTTCTGGATGAGGTCAATTTTCAAGACATAATAAGCGATTTTGTTTCAAAAAAAATTAGAAAAGTCAATATTAAAACTTAACTTGGAAAAAACATTTTTCTTTCTTTTATTACATAATAATAAAACCAAAATTGAAACTTTTGCGTATGATTTAACTCTCCAGTTTTATAATGAAACCGTAAGTATACTTATACCTTATGAATGCAAGATAATTTCTAATAACTTGTAGTTAATCGAAATTGTCTGAGAACCATGAAGTTGTTATACATATATGCTTTGTTGAGATATCACTGCATATATTTACTACAGTTATTAATTTATATATCAACTGCAGACTGTTGTCTAAGATGTTTCAAATGTTTTAGTTAAGATTTATAAAATGACAGATTATAGCTGATTATTCCTCAGGAGGTTACCTACACCTTCTAACCTAGCTCAAAAAGAGCTTATAAAGGGTGATTTTTAAAGAGCTTGAGAACTTTTTTTTAAAAAAAAACGCATAAAATTTGCAAAATCTCATCGATTCTTTATTTGAAACGTTAGATTGGTTCATGACATTTACTTTTTGAAGATAATTTCATTTAAATGTTGACCGCGGCTGCGTCTTAGGTGGTCCATTCGGAAAGTCCAATTTTGGGTAACTTTTTCGAGCATTTCGGCCGGAATAGCCCGAATTTCTTCGGAAATGTTGTCTTCCAAAGCTGGAATAGTTGCTGGCTTATTTGTGTAGACTTTAGACTTGACGTAGCCCCACAAAAAATAGTCTAAAGGCGTCAAATCGCATGATCTTGGTGGCCAACTTACCGGTCCATTCCTTGAGATGAATTGTTCTCCGAAGTTTTCCCTCAAAATGGCCATAGAATCGCGAGCTGTGTGGCATGTAGCGCCATCTTGTTGAAACCACATGTCAACCAAGTTCAGTTCTTCCATTTTTGGCAACAAAAAGTTTGTTAGCATTGAACGATAGCGATCGCCATTCACCGTAACGTTGCGTCCAACAGCATCTTTGAAAAAATACGGTCCAATGATTCCACCAGCGTACAAACCACACCAAACAGTGCATTTTTCGGGATGCATGGGCAGTTCTTGAACGGCTTCTGGTTGCTCTTCACTCCAAATGCGGCAATTTTGTTTATTTACGTAGCCATTCAACCAGAAATGAGCCTCATCGCTGAACAAAATTTGTCGATAAAAAAGCGGATTTTCTGCCAACTTTTCTAGGGCCCATTCACTGAAAATTCGACGTTGTGGCAGATCGTTCGGCTTCAGTTCTTGCACGAGCTGTATTTTATACGGTTTTACACCAAGATCTTTGCGTAAAATCTTCCATGTGGTCGAATAACACAAACCCAATTGCTGCGAACGGCGACGAATCGACATTTCACGGTCTTCAGCAACACTCTCAGAAACAGACGCAATATTCTCTTCTGTACGCACTGTACGCATTCGTGTGGTTGGTTTAATGTCCAATAAAGTAAACTGAGTGCGAAACTTGGTCACAATCGCATTAATTGTTTGCTCACTTGGTCGATTATGTAGACCATAAATCGGACGTAAAGCGCGAAACACATTTCGAACCGAACACTGATTTTGGTAATAAAATTCAATGATTTGCAAGCGTTGCTCGTTAGTAAGTCTATTCATGATGAAATGTCAAAGCATACTGAGCATCTTTCTCTTTGACACCATGTCTGAAATCCCGCGTGATCTGTCAAATACTAATGCATGAAAATCCTAACCTCAAAAAAATCACCCGTTAATATCGAAAAACTATCGGAAAAGGGCCCAAGAATTACTCTGCCTAGGGGCCCATGACATGGTTAATCCGGCTCTGAAAACAGGTACCTATACTCTAGTTGATTTGGATAGTTTACGAAAATGAGATCTCCAGAGGCCCATATAATGTCAAAACTCGTATTATGAACTTTTGTCAGTGAGACTTCTTAGTTATCATTTTTATTTTTGTGTCACACTGGATTTCTGATTGCTGCCAATTAGTTGCTTGAGTTTGATGTTTGTTTGGATTGGTGTTATTATGAGAGAAACACAAGACATACCATTCCCGAAATGTTACCACTCAAAGCATCATATAAATTCGAAAAGGAGGAACATATATTTACATAAATGTACTTGTACATAGTTCTCAAAAAACCTAAAAATGGCACAAACATAAAATTGAATATTCAAATCAATGGATATTTAATGCTCTCCAACCAAAAGAAGTCCTCGACAGCGACGCGACGAACGCGGGACGAAAGAAGTATACATTTCGAGCTACCAACATTATAAAAAAATATTGTTGTTCCATGTTTCACAATATTCGTCTTTTGTAAATTTCCAGTTGCTGTCAATTTGTCAGTTTTTTTTTTTTATATAAGTATGTATAAGCATAATTAACTCAAGATTTGGCTTAACTCTTGAAAATATTTTTCATATCTCAAAGTATAGGTATCCATCAACAAAAAAAAAATAAATAAAAAATTTTAAACATAAATTTCAATGAGTTGTTCCATGAAATCAAAATCGTTTTTAGGTTGTTGATCTTTTAAATATTCTTGTAATTTTTTTTTTAATTTTGTTCTATCAATTTCTTCAAGTTGCCCTCATCATCATCGACAAACAAGTTACTATAGTTTATTGTTGTTGTTTTTGAAGCCTGTTCAAAAGACTGTCAAAGGTTATATTCAAATTGCAAAATGGGCAAAAAATAAAAATAATCATATATGAGGTTACAATATTTTGTTTTAGGTTTCTATTCTTGTAGGTGCTGCTGAAAAATATACACTCTTAAGAATTTTGTCTATCTATTGGTCTATAAATATTAGACAACCTAGGTATTTGTCAGTATTGGTTGCTGCGGTATCGCAAGAAGTTAAGTGTTTTTTTTTTTTGTATTAAGTCTTATAAGCGTATACTATATATTGTAAACTGAAGAACAAGAAACTTCAAATGATTGATGACTTTAAATATACGAGTAATATTTCTTTTGGTGAGTCGTTTTTTTTGTGTTTTTTGATCTCGAATGAAGGTACATAAACGCGGTATTTTGCCCTTGTAGCTAAGCTATGTTGATATAGATATGGTTTAAGATAGCGCGCTATTGAAAAGATTTTAAAAATATTATGGAATAATTATAATCATAGGCTGTCAGAACTACGCGCATGGGACAAGTGCGTGTTTATATAGAAGGATGAGAAATCTCTGAAGAAAAAAACTCAAACCAATACACCTATATAGGGGGAATCAGAGATATTTCTGTAAAAAATACTTTTTTTCGGTTATACTATTAAAAACCGATTAAATGTGATTTAAAAACAATTAATGATTGGAACGATTACAAAATATTTGAGGTTTTTATTTTTTTTTTTTTTTTGATGTAGAAAGTTGAATTATATTATGAAGTGGTATGCACCTAAAGGCATATAGATTGAAAGATAATTAACTTGATATGTGGCGCGGGCTTCTGTTTATGAATGGATTTTTGTTTGAAAACGAAAATGAAATGGGATTTAAATAGGGATCTATTTGGTTGGGTATCAATTCTTAATTAATATAATTGTAATTCTCTTTTAAATGTAAAATTGATATACGGAAAAATGAAATATTTGTAAACGCTATGATTCTTATGTATAAGCAAACCTTGGGCACACATAACCTAATTTTAAAAGGAAGCATGTAATAGAAATTCAACAATTATTACAATAGAGAAGGCTGACATGATTTTTTTTTTTCAGATTTGACTGAAGTATGTAGTTCGGCTTTAGGGAGAAAGTTGTATTAAATTCTTCTAAAAATAAATCAGATAGTTGCATAAACATTTTCAATGAATCTTTTAGCCGTTTCACACCAAACCCAAATCCGGTTTTCACGAAAATATCTGGTTTTTGCTGAAAACCTTAATCGAAAACACAAGTTTTCCCATACATTTTTGCTAAACCACAAGTTTTGATAAACTACAAGTTTTAAATAAAACTTGTCGAAGACATGTTGGATTTGCAAGATGAACTAAACAAACACATCTTGTGAAACATTCAGCCCTCAATTAAACGTCAAATAAATAGCTGACGGGTTGCTGCCTGAAAAAAATAATTTTACTGCTGGAACACAAGACACCGCGACACAGGGTCACGCATTCTTACTACTACGTGAGCGGGTTCGGTTTTTTGCCCTCACCTTTGGCCCAGCAAATTTTCAAAGCAGCGCGGCCCTTCCTCGAGACCATTGTGTTCAAGCACATATATAACAACAAATTGAAATGTCAAATGAAAACTTGTAAATTTTCGGTTTGAACACTTTTCAAGTTTTCGTAAACCTATTGTCGAAAATCTCGTTTTGGGTTTGGTGTGAAAAGGCTATAAATAACAGAAAACTCTTCCAAATCACTGATTAAGCTGTTCAAACTTTAAATATGTGTGTTTAAACAGATTGTAGTCTTGCACGCTTATATTTTCTTTACACGATAATAAAAGCCATACGATTTGCCATATGGCAATTACCTGTCAAAAAAATCATATCAAAGCGTCTGATGGCAAGCCATAGAACTCATAGATGGTGTTCACATTGGCCTGACTCCTCCGACTTTTTGTAACATCGGGGAGCATTGCGGTTGCCAAATGTGAAACGTCAAAGTTCAGCCAGAAAAAGTCAAGTCCAACCAAAAAAGTTGGACAAGAAATTTCAAAATATTAAAAAAAAAATATCCTGCCTCACATGATTATTTCAATCACACTATGAGATTTGAATGAGATAAAATACTGAGACGTCAAAATGAGTCACGTTATGCGTAAGGAAATTCCAATGTTAACGAATAGGTACATCCAACCGAGTTGCATTTTATTTTCTGTTTATACAAATTAATGAATACCTAGCTGAGAAATTTGTGTGATAAATTATAGTTGATACAATTTGATTGTCCCAATGCATAAAATAAATGTTTTCCTTTCATTGGGTTTCACAAAGATATCAAAGCTCACCGAATTCTATAAAGGAAAACATTGTTACCGATATCTAACATAAGATATTTACAGTACAAAACTCCACTGACAAAAAATACCAATGTCATTTGAAAAGCAATTGTCAAATATCACAAACGTTAATCCCCTAGATAATTTATAAAGACCAACACAAAAAAATGTGTCAATGGCTTCGATAAAAAGTATAAGCACACAAATCTCAATATCTCTTAAAACACCCGAATGCGTATATAGTTCAGAAAAAGAAAAATACAAGAATATTTAAATTGTAATCAATTAAATTAATCCATTTTAATCGCATTATTTCCAACAAAAACTCACAAACAATGCAGATTGCTATATCAAAAATATATCACTACCACAATACCCCAAGTCACTTACCTTTATTTGTGCCTAACTTGCGTAATGACGTACCTGTTTTTTTGTTCAAATAGATGATATGGACAATTGTCGCAAGAGCCAAGTTGTCAAAGTCGTGTATACGCAATGGTTGTGGTGGCAGTTCATAGAAACGCCCCACCTTCATCATCATCATCCAGCTAAGAGCTTCCAAAATGCGGTCGGTACCTGTGCACACGCTGGCTGGTTGCTGCCGAAATGACAACACAATAGAATGTAAATTTCACTCTGCATGATTTAAATAGAACCAAACGCAGGCAGCTAATAGATTGGAAAATGTATCGATCCGATACGATCCAATTCGAAGACAAAAAGATTTACTATAACAGGACGCAAAGGCCAAACAGGCAACACTAAGACGTGCGGTGAATGAAATTCCACTTGACTTCTTTTTATTTTTTATTTTTTTCAAGGCATCCAATTAACGAGATTCAAACAAAACTAACAGTTAGGTACTCCATAGCTTCAACTCATTCCTAATATCCCAATGCCAACAGCCTCAATTCCCAGTAAACCATCTCACACAAAGTAAAGTCAAGCTGCCAAACAGCTTAATCTGTTAATGCTTGCGCTAAATGTTTATCAGTTGCCGGTACTTATCAGATTTACTCGTATTTACTGACTGCGACTTGGCACGGGGATGAAAATCCGATTTGGGAACCTGTTACAACAAACCACAAGTTGTCAACAGGCATAAAGTGGGATTAAAAAGGACATCTTGCTGATGCGGTCGATTCAATGGTTGTGTGTGGTGCGTGTCACGACAGCCAGCTCTCCCCATCCCCAACAGAAGGAATTATTTTCTGATCAATTTCCGTTGTGGTTTTATAATGGATGCGTTATTTTTTTGTTTATCTTCTGATACACACTGATTGGATATGGTAGTGCCGTGGATGATTCCATATTAGGTCGACACAATAAAAAACCCAACTTGGTGAATGAAGTTGTAAGCTGTCAAAAATATGACAGAGCAAATGCAGTCACAAAAGTTACGTCAAATTAATGTCTTGCCATTTGAAAATCTACATTTTGATAATGAGGTTAGTTTGGATTTATAGAAATTGATAATAAAAAATAAATTGATGTCAAAGTTTACCATAAAAGGCAAACAGTTTGAAAAGTGGTATAGTAAACTTTAATTGTCGAACGATCTTCCGCAAATAGTTTATGCTTTTGATATAACTTATAGCAATTTGAGAACATTAAACAACTGAGAAAATAGACTGATACTTTTTCAGAATCAGCAAATTCTAGAACTGGGATTATGTTCCTATGCCTATGCCTTAAAATGTTTTTAACACAGCACGAGCGATTAAGTAGGTAAGTAGGAGAGGATTTAGAAAGAGATACCGATGCAAATTGGTTTTGAATGTCTGCATATCGAAATGAGAGGGGTAAGTTGGGCCAGGTAAAGCATTCCACATTCTTGTGGTGCGACTGAAGAAAGAATCTCTGTACTTAACAGTGCGTCCAAAGTTGGGCTTGAGGGTAAACTGATGGTCATTCCTAGGAAGCGCGATTATTAAGGGAGCAATGAAACTGGCTATTTCGCTAGAACACTGAATTTAAAAATAGCGGTAAATAGAGAAAGATATGAACCATTAGGGCAGTGCTCTAGAGATGTAATTATTGTTTCCCATATAATTCTTTCACCTATCATTTTTAAAGCTCTCTTTTGTATTATGTCCATTACACTCAAGTGAGTTTTTGGAGCTCCTGCCCAAACATGAGAATTGTACTCAAGTTTTGGACGAATAAAGGCTTTATAGATCACCGCTAGATCAGAAGGGGAGAACAATTTCTTGCATTTACGGAGAAAACCTAAACACTTACCAGCGTTTTTCGCGAGGCGACGTCAAATATGTGCTTAATGTGATTCCTATGCAAAAAATCTTCATTCTTGCTGTCAAAAAGTGAGCCTATACTTTTATTTGGATTATCTCGCTCAAGTTTTTTTTTTCACTGTAAAAAGAGTTTTTAAAATAGAGAAGGAAAGTGATTTTGATGAATTGTGTTCAGATTTCTCCTCCTGCTTAGTCAGTTTGACGGAAGAAAATTTCTGAGATCTTAGAAACGTGAACTGGCTAAATATATTTTTATTAATCAATATGTATGCACATAAGCTGTATTTTTCACAATGGATTAATTGTGTGTGAATTCGAAAGCTATACAGATAGCTTAAAATAAAAATCTCAACATAGCCATTATGTTTTGACTTGCGATATATAGGTAAGTTTTGGATTTTCACTAACATGACTTTGATACAGAACACGAAACAAGTGGGTCTCGCAATGCTGTCTGTTCGTCTGTCTTTTTCCTCGACCTGCAGCCTTAAAGGCTAAAACGATTTTCTTTAAACTGTTGACTTAGCCCAAGCGCCCACATGTAACTAATTTGGGGTGATCGTTTAGTTTGTGTCAAAGCACAAACTGTTTAGTTGCTTCAATCGGTGACTGGATAATTTCTGCATGTGCGAGGACTCTCATATAAGAGGATGCGATTCATTTTAGCAACCAAACTTTGAATTTCATCCAAAATTAGGGTAATGCTGCTATCTGCCCCTCTTGTGTTGCCAAGTCTTAAAGACATAAAAAAAATGAGTAGCTTAAAGAATTTTACGGCTAAAAATAGACTGCGCAACGTAGAGTAAAAAACATGAAATTGTGCTGTATACACTGTCGCCCTTATTATAGTACGGGAGGCGACCGTAGGTTTACCTATCTCATAGCGGCTTCAGAAAAGAATGATGCCAATTCATTGTTTTAGTCTTAACATTAACAAAACCGCTGGTCGGACAAAGGTTTTCAGGTGCCAATAAGTAGAAAACGCTCTTTTCCAGTTGCATTTTAGGCTTAGGATACCTAAACCATAATGGATTTTTATAAATGGGGTATCAAATGAAAGCTCCCCTTTTTACAAAACCAGGGGTCGGACAGACTTTTGTTGGTTGTTGTGGCGAGTCCGACCACTTTTGTAAAAACAGCTATTTTTGTATCCATTGCGTTTAACAGGTGGACAACTATGCAAAACTATTTCATATAGCCTAGAAAAACGCTTTTACCACTTAAATGCATTTTAAATGCAAAGGTTAAAAAAATAGCTCTTTTAACAAAAGTGGTCGGACTCGCCGCAACAAAAGTTTTTCCGACCACTGGTTTTGTAAAGAGGGCAGTCTAAGCTTTCATTTGATACCCCATTTATAAAAATCCATCATGGAACCGAAAAAATGCGTTTTCTACCCATTGGCACCTGAAAAACCTTGTCCGACCAGCGGTTTTGTTAATGTTAAGACTAAAGCTATAAATTGGCATCATTCTTTTCTGAAACCGCGATGAGATAGGTACCCCTACAGTCGCCTCCCGTCCTATTGTGTCGTAAAGCCTAGTACGCTGCTGATGCGAAACGAAAAATCCCATACAAAAATGACACAACGGAATCATAAACGAAAAATTTCGTTCTGCTTTTCGTTTTGCAGTACGCCACGCGCCGGTCGTTCAATGGGCGAAATCGATAATTGTAGCAGATTATTTGGAGATGTCTACACCCTTTTTTCGCACACAATTAATTAACAATTGACCAGAAAAAAAACATTATTTTTCCTTTTCTATTTTCCTTAAAACATAAATTGTGCTGTATTTTGCTCTACTACTGTTCTGCTTAGTGCCGTAGAGATATGAAAAAAATTCTATTAAATCTGCAAACAGCACATCTTTTTTCGAGAAATCACATAAAAAAAAATCGTTTAAAATTTTTATTAAATATTTAAGGCACTTGGCAGCACAATTTCTTCAAGAAATAGCGGATTGTGAATTTTTTTTTTAATATTTCAGTCCTTTGGTAGCAGAATTTTTTTTTTAATCGAAAAGAAAAAATTGTTCTATCGCAAAAGTTGCAAGTGTATGAATTTTTTGTATCAATATTTAAAGAACCAGGTATGCAAGGGCAGCAGAGCATAACCTTCATTTTTTTCGAAATTTTAAAATGGCGGTTTGTTTACTTCAGACCAAACTGGCATTATTTTTATTTTACAAAAGAAATAAAACAAAAAAATTGGAATTTGTCCTCATTTCGTCTAGTGTTTTTCGCCACCATCATCGTCCCAAATGGAATAACCAATAATTGGTAGGTATTAGGTACTATAAAAAAACTTAATTATTTATCTTAGAAAAAACTAATTCAAACAAAATATCAAAATCTTCCCTGGCGCAGTGTAAAATGTCACTCAGCCAGAAATACATTTCCAATCCTTATTTTGCCTCCTTCTATATAAACTAGTAGATATATACCTACTCTACAGCTGAACCACTTCTATATGACAAATTTTCCCTATAGAAGCAGTAGCATTTTATGCAACTATGACAATATCTAATCGCAGGAAAAACTTCAAATAGTGTCACGTCTCCAAATGCTATCCAAAATGCCTCATCGTTTAAAAGACCAAAGTGCGCACTTAAGACTCTTTCAATGAAATCAATTAAATGACCAGCAATTCACAGAGACTACATATACCTATGTATGTTTATGTTAAAGGCAAGAGGCGTGTTGTAAGATTTCTGTTTTGTCTCTATTTTTTCTATTTTCTTCCTAAAAACATGCAATTTAAGCAAATTCCTTTACTAAATGTATATGTCCTTCCCGCAGAGGAATCGAAACATTCAACGAGACTATAGTCAAGCAGCGCTAGAGCTATTACATGCGAAAAAGATTGAACTACGACTAGTTTGTAGAAAATTAGCAGGCACGCTGTGTAAATTTCATCGCGCTATCAACAATTTACAGCTAATGGGCTTTTAGACGCGCTCGTGCGCGCCCACAGTTTAAACTCAAAGCTATACTTGTATAAATATAAAAGATACATGTGGTGCTACCACATTTCAAGCGCAGGTAACGCACGCAGTTTAACAACCGATGCAACTAAATTGAACACTATAATCATTAAAGGAACATTTTTAGCTGAAAAAGAAAACCAACAACAACAAGAAAACTTCTTCTTTTTGCATTTACCTATACCTTTACCCGATAAGCCAAAGAGTGAAACGCTTACTTGCTGCACGCTCTCCCTCAAAAGTGCATCATAGGAGCACCATCATCAGGCCTATAGTACCTCCATCCAATATTGCTAGAATGATTCCTCTTTTTTTTTGAACGCGAATACGCGAAATCAGATGCTGGAATAGCGCATTGGGATCGGGAAGCCGGCTGAATGCAACAAGATGAAAAATAAACCCTCACCAGGCAATGGATCAAAGTGTAAGATATGGAAGATTATGGTACGCAAAGGTTGTCTTCTGATGCTCTGGCCTGGCCACATACGAAAAGACTTATAGGGAACAATTCTCTCAGATATCATACCAGATGCTTTACAACTTGTTTTTCTTCATTAGAGCTTGAGAAACGCTTAAAGTATCTCGTACTTATTAAACTAAACCACTATGCCAAGATCATAATATGGTGTAGGTTTTGTTTGTTTTATTAATGCGATTTACGTTGCAGCAAAGGTATAGTGGGGCAAACTTTAACGCAGATTTAAAATAAATTATTTT
Organism: Melangyna quadrimaculata; assembly: GCA_949320155.1. NCBI lineage: Eukaryota > Metazoa > Arthropoda > Insecta > Diptera > Syrphidae > Melangyna > Melangyna quadrimaculata. The sequence goes on from OX439483.1 coordinate 38,431,810, forward strand.
GGTTGGTACTTTGTTTTAAAATCGGTTAAGTAGTTCCAGAGAAAAATCTACAAGCAAACAGACAAATTTGTCCTTTATAATATTTATTAGATTAGATAAATCGTCCCTAAATAGGTTAATTAACTTGTAATTAACAAAAATTAAAAACATTGATTTAAAAGTTAAAACATGAATTAAAATTTCTCATTAATAAAAAAAAATTGCGAATTCAGATTAAATATTAAATCTTTTAAAATATCAACAAGAACTTTTTTGTTACTTTCTCAAGAAAAAGTAAACTTCTGTCTTTTGACCTTATCAAGGCCACTAGCGTTTGTTCTACTTTATCTCTGTTTTATTTTAGCAAAAGTAGCATGATTTTGTTTATCTTTGTTTATAGGTACCTAATCCACCTTACATAACCGTTAATCGACATTAATTAACATTAATTAACTTAAAGTTTAACTTCAATTTCGTTTACTGATAGGTTTAGGACTTAATTCACTGATTAAAGATAAATAAGTTTTTGATTTGCGTTCATAAATTGTGTTAAGTTTTCTATTATGTCTTTTAGTCTTGTATTTATTCAATTGTAAAGCTGTTTTGTCCCACAGTATATTGCCAGTGCGGCGCGTACCTAGTTCTACTCGTATGTAGGTACAGCGTGGAATTATCGCGTCAAGGCACTTATTGCGATGAGGATGACGCGTGTTATGCGGTTGTCGGTGAAATAAAGTAGCTAATTTGCTCATGTTTCGGTATAGACGGTAGCTGATGATGGTTGAAAAAGGGCGCACATGAATCATTCCACTTATTTTTTGGCATCAACGTTTAATGTAACAAGTATGTTATAAGGGATGAGGGGGCAGGCAAATTGTGAAGATAATATGTTATGTTACCTACAAAGATCTCTTTTGTACAAAAACAAGTAAGGGGCGTTGAATTGGCTTAATTGGTTTACTAATGTAAAACAAATCATGTATGTAAGTTTGAACTAAAATATGTGTTTTTTTTTAAATAAGGAAGTAGAAATTAGTTAAATTTAATGATCGATTCATATTTTGATTTCGGCTTCATTAAGTTCGAGAGGAAATGAATAAACATCCACTGGACGTGAAGTTAACATTATTATCTAGATCTCTTTGACTACAGAGCAAAAGTATATTTGATGAATTAGCAAGGTCCCGCTTTTCAACAAAAGCAGAAACTTGCTGCAGTATTGCTTTTGATAGAAACTAAATCACACGATTTGACAATTGACAGTGTGTTCTAAATGCTGTTGCTATAATGTTTTAAAGGTCTTAAGTCACAATGAAGTCAAATGTAGATACAATATTTTAAAAGTTGTCCAGGCATCAATTTCAGTGGCGAACGTAGAGAGCTTTTGGCTTTTTTTTTAATACATCGAAATATTGCGGATAAACAATTTTTGTCGTGTTTACTTTCCCTAAAGGACAAGTATTGGTCTCGTTTCCTATACAAAAAGTCGTGGATTTAATCAAAACTTACATCACGATAATTAAGAAGTCTGTTTGTCTGATGTACATCGCAGGGACTGTTTTAAGTGGTAGTTGTTATGTTTTCTGGTAGTTGCTATTTGAAATTGGCAGCTCTAAATCACGTTTCTGGTAGTTGTTATTAAATACTCCGCCATTTCTTCGCCCAGTTCAACACAAAGTACTTCTACGAATGCCAATTTTCAATCACAGTGTAGGTTTGAATATTTGCTGCCTATTTTAATGTCGAATGATTTATTACTATTCATATTTGTTAGGATTATCAAAGTACAGAAAACATGTTAAACTTTTGTCTGGTCTCAAAATTTTAAGCGGACATTAGACATAACCTATTACCCGCATAGAATGAGCGCAATTGGTTGTGTTGCCTCAACGACTTCACATGCAATTTCAATTGAAAGTCAAACAGAAACATACATTTATGAGCGCTGGCCGGCCACATTGCTGATTTTTCAAGAATTTTTTCAATTACATACTCAGCTGCGACAAAAAATTGGTAAGCAAGCAAATCAAACAAATTTCAGCCTTTTGACACCAAAAGTGAGGAATGGAAAGTGAGGATGGTTTTCCGACGTTGCATAAACTCATATGAAATTGCTTTTCTAAAAATTAATTATTTCTAAATTCATATTTGGCCCGTTTTATTGCAAATCATTTCAGAAAGCGCGGTAAAATTACCTTCAGTAAGAACAACAAAATTAAGAAAGTGTCGATAAAATAGCCAACCGATAGACTGGCTACGTCTAAAAAAAAAACTATTTAAATCAAAACGAACATTTTCTGTAGATATCAATTTGTTCAAAAATGATTTGTTGGTAGTTCTGATTTTTTCTTAAAACAGTCCAACAGTTCAAAGTTTTGTTTTAGCTTATGTTAGGTAGCTGTTATATACTACGATTTTGGTTTTATCAATTTTTTTCGAAAACGTTGTAAAAAAAATAGATTAAATTTCGTATGTACCTAATCTCTAGAACATAATAATTATTCTCTAAACCAGGTTTTTGCCAAACAAAAAACGAATAAGGAAACAAAGTTTTGGGGTCTTATGAAGAAATAAAACCAAAGAAAAAAATCATTTTTGTTGTTGTTTTGATTTTTTCCACATTTTTTGCACTAACAGCCCGATTCTCCCCAACATCACTGATACATCACAAGTCACAACCAGAAGTGAAACTGATTTTGTGACTTTTTCGTATTCTCCCTCATAGTCACAACTTGTGACACTCATAAAAATAATCGAAATTGTGATCTCCTTCAGTGCAGGTCACAACACACAAATTGTTGTATGTTTTGTCATTTTGATTCGGATAGGTTTATTTTGTAAAACAAATTTTCAATATTCTAAAGTATTTTGTCTGTATTAAATGAGAAAAAGTGGATTTGATTCTGGTGCATCTTTTATTAACGAAGTTGTATTCGAAAATACAAAACTAAGAATTTTACAACAGCACAAAATATTTAGCAAAATCATCACATTGACGACGGATTTTAAGGGATACAACACACAATAAATTATTATTCATAATTTGCTCTCTAGGACAGCATTTTAATTTGTTTATTTCCCGTAAACTTATTGCTGAGCCCAAACGATATTCATCCAACTTCCTTGCCTTTTTCTTATTTGTAGCTTGATGTTTTCTGCTGAAAATATGTTCTATTACTATAATAATACATATAAAATATACAATATGTTAACTGGCACTTGTTTAATATATTTGTTTATGTATTTTTGATAATAAATTAAATAATCCGACTGGTCCAATTTCAATGTTTGTTTTGTTTTTAATAATCAGCTGCTCGAATAATGACACTGAACAATTCACCTTTGCTGTGGTGAGTTTCGTTGTGAGTTTCCTTGTGAGGATTGGGGGAGAATTCGATATTGTTATCGAGTCACAACAATAGTCACAAGGGCTTATGACTTGTGACTCCTCATAAGGAGGAGAATCGGGCTGTAAATCAAAAAATTAAAAATTGCTATTTCAAACTGTTTTTTATTATTTTCTCGTTAACGGTATAAAATTGTATTATCGAATTCTAGATACATTCAAGTTGTTAGCTCCAAGCTATAAGAGCAATTGAATGTGATCCAATCGTTCATCTTAGAGGAAAAACTACCAAGACCAAAAAAGATGGATAGTGAAACCCTTTACTTAGAGTAGAGAGCAACAAAAATGTCGAAAAGTAAAAAAACAAAAAAAAAAAATTAAATACTTAACCTCGAAAATATCGCCCGCTTAGAAAAAAATGCGCGTATGAATAAAAGATGGTTCAATAACCTACATTTTTGACCTATGCTACTCAATAGTTTCTGAGATAGATCGATCTGGAATTTTCCAATATGGAGGATTTCGCCTAAGTTTAGGCCCTGTTTCTGATATGAACAAAATCTCATTACCTGTATTTCGTTCCGCAAATCGGGTATTTTTTGACTTACTGCGTACTTAAGCGTGCCAAATGTCAGCGTGCCAGTACCGCCAAATTTTCTATATTCAAATTGATGCGAAGTTCAAAAGCAATTTGAAGAATCTATAATGTTTTTTTCATATTTCTTAAACAATTAGAGCAGAAATATTGGTATCAAAAGCACAGGTGTATTTATTTTTTAAATCTCTTTAACGATTTCCATTTTTCAGTAAAATCAATCAGCAAAAAAAATTGACTCGTTTGGTTTGTTTGTAATGTCTTCAATAATATGTAATTGTTACTTTAATAAACCATGGTGTGTCAAAATGCAATCGAAAAGAGAATTTTCTAAAAAAACAAACCTAATAATACTTCTTCGACTAGTGGTTTTGTTGGTCTAAATTTCACAGTGGAAGTTTAAACTTAAGTTTAGCTGAGCCTTAAACTGAGTTAAAATTTTTGGTTTAACTCATCCGGTTTCACAGTGAAACCATGATCAACTAACTATCCTTCTTTGTCTTCCCTTTCTCTCTTTGAGGCAAATAACTTGCGGAACAACAACAAATGATTTGCATTTTTTTTTTATTATTTTTATATTCGGAGAATTTGAGATCGTGCATTGCAGTTTCCTCTTCTCATTCTTTGCGATCTTGATGCGACTCAATTAATATAAAGTTTTCCTCGTCTTCAAAATCACTTTCACAGTTTGATAACATTTTAAAAATACAATTTTTTTAATAAATAATAGGCCTGATTTTTTGTAAGTTAAGATAGAAATGTCGAAAAAAACAACATCTGAACTTAGCAAAATAATCGAAACAAAAAAGACCATCACTATTACGAAATGCACAAAACGCCATCACTAACCTTTCAGCTCTGTGGGAAGCATGCCAAAAAAAAAGTAAATAAAAAGATATCTTGTATAGAAAATTATTCCGCGACGTTGTAAGGTCTACATTTCCCTCACAGACATAATTTTTTGAGCTGGCAGAGGTTACAAGCGCTGCACTGAGGTTAAAACGGGGAAATACTGTCGTTTAACTTAAATTACAAATTGAACTCAGTTCGCGGTTTAAAAGAAAATATTAAACCGAATAATGTTTGACAAAAGCTATCTGTTGGCACCTTTTTTTTTGAATTAAGATAATCAAAGGCTCGTCTCCCGCACTATTATTTCTAAACACGGAAACATTAATAGCCCAGTGAATAGTCACTTACTATTCTTACTTTTTGGTTTTGAAAAACCTGTGCTCGCTGCAGGAAAAGTACAACAGTGAAAAAACGCTAAGATCACCTTCATTTTTCTGGTATTTTCTTTTATAACTTTGAAAATATACAATTTAGGAAAAAAAATCAACTATGAATTTGTTTGTTATAAAATTTTCTACAGGGCCACATTAGTTTTAAATTCATGCATGATGTATTTTAGTTGCTATCTAATCATAAACTAACAAGCAAATTATGAAAAACTAATTAATTTGAAGCACTCAAAAAACAAGCACAAAATTGTCCAATTATACTAAAAATAAATCAAATACATTCTTTAATAATTATGATTGTGACCTTTTATAAATTACAATAATTTCTTTAGCTCACAAAACAAGAAATAATTATCAATCCAATACTTTAGAGCATTACAAACCGAAATTCTAAAATGTGATCCATATGGGTCAAATATTTTTGGTAAGAAACATGATGTTAACTAAGTGCAGCGCGCAATGGTTGCATCATAGCTGTGATCAAAGTAGGACACTCAAGTTGGTGCTGATTTTTGTAAACGTATTTGGAACCCTTAACTATCATAAAATATCATTATAATGGCCTTGTTTTTTCAGAGAGCGAATAGCAACGCAGCAAATTTTTTACACTGAAAACACAAACAAAATTCTTTATAATAATTTGTTTTGTTATTGTTTTGCGTTTAAAATGTTTGCTGAGTAAAAAAACACGGCTAATAACTTTGTTATCTATTTTAAATGTTCATAAAATGTTCGCGAAAACACTTCAGAAAAACATCTTTTATTCATAAATTCATAATTTCATAATTTTAAAATTGCTACCAAAGTTGCTAAAAAAAGAAAATTAGCATTGAATTTTTGAACAACAACTTAAAGGCGCTACCACCAATTGTTTAGCTGGAGATATAGCTATTTCGTGCTTTGACACTTTTGTTGTGGTGCTCCTCAGTCTCCTTTTTTTGTGGTGCTGAGCTTTATTCCAATTTTATTTGAAAAACTTTGTATGCACACCATACGATTCGAACCCACGCATATCAGATTTGCTCAGTCTTAGCAGTTGTGTGCACTATGCATTGCACTCCACCGCTTTAGACCACTGAAGTCACAGGTCGAGATGTGTTATTTGTTTATCAAATGCATTTGGAGCATCAGCATTTTTATAAGCACCTTTAAGTATGCTGTTTTGTTCCGCCTCCATTTTTCTCCATACCCCATTTCGATAGACTACAATTCGCAGTACGTATCAAAGGGGGAGAGGTTGGAAGATCGGTAACGAACCATACTATTAAGTTATTATTGTACTATTCGTACTAGAATGTCAGCTTATTAGGCTTGACCATTCTTTATTCCGTCAATTTCATTGAATTTTTGAACAACAACAACAACTTAAAGGCGCTACCACCAGGGGCGTATACAGCTTTAGTTCTTGGGGGGGTCATGCCAAAAAAAAATAACACAAACTAATATTTGTTAAAAGTCAAGTGCCTCATATTTTTTTTCTTCATATTTTACTGTGCGTAGCTATATAAAAGAAAAGGGAAACAATCTTAATTGACTATACTAAAGGGTTTTCCAATAGGGACGGGATGATTTTGACAGCTCGTGGCGGCCATATTGTTTCTTTTACTTTCGGTCAAAATATCGTCTTTTAATCAGCTACTACAGACAAATCATCATGGTGAGTTACAGCGTCGAGCAACACGTGCAAATGATGTTTTAGAGCAGTTGGAAGTTTATCCCAATTTTGGTCGAAAAATCATCTTTAGCGATGAGGCCCATCTTTGGATGAATGGGTACGTGATTCAGCAAAATTGACGGATTTTGGACGACACTAATCTACGCGAGATTGACGAGGTGCCAATGCATCCAAATAAAGTTACTGTTTTGTGTGGATTATGGGCTGGATGCCTGGAGGCGTCATCGGTCCGTACTTCTTCGAAAATGATGCTGGCCAGGCCATCACCGTCAACGGCGATCGCTATAGGTCGATGACCACCAACTTCTTGTGGCCTAAATTGTATGATATGGACACTGAAGATATATGGTTTCAACAGGATGGCGCTACGTGCCACACAGCATAAGACACAATCGATATTCTGCACGAGCGGTTTCATGGCATGGTTATCTCGCGCCGAGGCGACGTGAATTGGCCAACAAGATCGTGTGATTGGACCCATTTGGACTTTTTCTTGTGGGGCTTTCTTAAGTCGCAGGTCTATGCGAATAAGTTGCAAACCACCTCGACCCTCAAAGAGAACATAATTGATGCCATATGTCAAATTCAGCCTGATTTATGCGCCAAAGTCATCGAAAACTGGACCTTTCAAATCCGCGCAACCCAGCGAAGCCGGGGCGGCCATTTGAACGATGTTATATTACTATAATAGGGCTCTAAAATAAAGATAAAACCTTATTGATATCTTGTTTTATTCAATTTTAAAATCGACCCGCCCTTAATGGGAAACCCTATAATCAGTAGCGGATCTAGGAAATGGCTGTGGGGGGCAAATAATAGAGATTAGTTTAGGTTTAATGCAAGACCGTACTCAACTTCAGTCGAACTAAACTTCACGACAATTCGGCAAAACATTATTTTTTATGAAATTTAAGGAGCTATATCGCACTAAGCGGCAACTGAACTTCATACGAATTCGTGTGAAGTGTAGTTCCGGTGCAGTGCAGTTCCGGGGAGTGCGGTCTAACCTTTAAGGCTCAAGTTTTTGTTTTCCTTTTCCTTAAATGATATCCGTTTTTTGTGTTTCCTTATATCCGCTCCTGTTGCGCTTCAAAATGTTTTCAATACAAAGTAAAATAACAATTATTCATTATTGCTGTAGCGGAGATAGAAGCAAATTCAAAGGCGCACAATAATTTTTAGCCATATATTTTTTTCGTGCCAATTTTCTGGGTTTAATTTTTAGCGAAAAATTGTCGTTGCATTAAAAATATCCATATTCATAGCCCCCAACTTAGTTTATGTCCAATTCGCTTCAGGCTTTAGCCCCAATCTTAGGGCTTAGAAAAAAAATTACATAACATGTATGCAAATAGTTCAGCCCCAATCACGTTATTTTGTCCATCAAATGTCATATCTTAACAATATTTTAGACGGAATATAAAATTCTACACGTTGTAATGTATTGCTTTCTATATTTCAAATTATTTTATGATTCGGCTGTGGGGGGGGGCTTTAGCCCCTATAGCCACCCCTCTGGATCCGCTACTGCCTATAATACATTACCTTTGTTAAAAATAAGTTAAAATAATTTAAAATCGTTCATATCCTGGAAAAAGATATCGTACCTTTACTCATTTAATTTCAAGACAGTTAAGAATCAAAAGTCGGCGTGAAATAGCAGACTACGAATGTAATACTAAATTTTCACTACGCCAAGTTAGGCAATTTCGTTGAAAATATATATTTCGAACTGCCAAAGCCAATTCAAAATGAAATGAGCTACCTATACAAAAAAATTAACAAATTTAAGACGAAAACACTTTCTTGGTATTTGCAAAGTTACCTCATTTTTGGTTCCAAAGAAAATTAAAATAAACAACTGAGTCGAACGAACCTTTATTGGCTGGACCAGTGACTGCGCTCTTCCTTTTTATTCTTGACTGTTACATTTTTTATTTCGGAGGGCCTCAGCAACAGCATACAGCAATCCCCAGTTGCCTGACCAAAAAAAATCAGTTTAGCTAGCTGTCAAAATACTGAGGAAAAAAATTTTTGGATGCGCTTGATCATTTGTTTTGAATTTTATTCAGAATTTATTTTAATCCTATCAAAGTTTAATTTCAGCGAATTGAAGTTGCAGGAAAAATTAATAAAATATCATAGGTACTGTGCACTGTTTTCTGTTTCTTAATTTTAGTAAATAGATATAAATATTCACTACTGAAAATAAAAACAATAGCTCTGATTTTGAAAAATGACCACTTGTGTAAATTGCTCTTTTTACAATATTGGAAAAACTAAAATACATTACATATTCGTATTATAATTGAATACAAAGATTCGTTTTCGTTGCGTTTCAAGAAAAGTGCGAACAAAGTTCACGAGTGATTTTGATATGCCTCTGATTTAAAAAAAATGTATGTCTCTAAGACTGCCACCGACGGAAAAGTGAAAGGCACCTTACAAAATAAATATGTACATCAAATATAATCAAATATTTCTAAAAAAAATAATGGACAAAGTTGTTAAATTCTACGAGCCTAGTCGCTTTTCGTCAATAATTCCATCCAACTGGTCAAACGGTTCACCGCAAGGAGTTCCAAAAAATCTCCTTTACCATAGCTATTGGCTTTTGCATTATGGGATTCATATAGGTTACTTTGTAAAAGTAACCCACATCCAAATCAAAAACAATATTGTTCGATCGTAAATGTTGAATAAGTGGAAACAAAATCCTTTCATAAGAGGTTTTCATCATAGTTTTATATATTTATGTCTTTAATCGTTAACATTAATATTTTTTGGTTAGAATAACTATAAATCGAAAGTTATCACTTTTTTTGCTTTTAAAAATAATCTGTCATACAGAAATCAAAACAAAACAATTTCTGTATGTGTTCTATAATGTGTTTAAAGATTTAATTTTCAGACAAAAAAATGTTCTTTTTTTGAAAATCCTATTAGTTTTTACTTTACTGAGTGAAAATTTGGTAACAACTCCGCACTTTGATTTCTGTTTGGCTTAACAGGTTTTGGCTGTCATCTCAAAACGGAAACTAGCCTATGCATATATTTTAAGATTTGAATGTTTTATCATATGAGAAGTTTGTTGTTATGTTAAATTTGAAGTACGAGGAAGAAAATCAAAGTATCATCGATTGACTACAAAATAACGTAGGTATTCCATTGCCATGAAAATTAAATTTCTTATTGAATTGAAGTTACCTACATTCAAATTCTCTATTGAATTCTAAATTAACAGTCGAAAATCCTACTAGCTTTCTAAGTAACCAACCTTCTTTTTTCTTCTATGTGGTTACTAAATAAATATTTCAGATCAACAGAATAATCTTGAGTTCTCGGGGGGGGGACATGACCCCGTGACCCCCCCTGTATACGCCGTTGGCTACCACCAATTGTTTGGCTGGAGATATAGCTATTTCGTGCTTTGCCACTTTTGCACTCATCAGTCTCCTTTTTTTTTGTAGTGCTGAGCTTTAATCCAATTTTATTTGAAAATAACATATTAATGATATTTTCAAAGCAGCAGAGTTAACTACAGACTACTCTACATCACGCTATGGGATTTTTTTTGAAAATTATGTTTACTGAGGGATCAATCCAACAAAAACTGCTTGTTCAAATATTCGCAAATGAAACAGCTTTCAGCAACTGCATTATAACAAGTTTGAGACATTATTTTGTTGTTTTTGGCTTTTGAAATGTTTTTAGGTAACTACAACCGTATTGGCTAACATTTGGAAGGCAGTGTCATAATATTTGATTAAAATTACATGTTCGATTTATTTTGCTGACCTATAGCACGACGTAAATTCAAAAAAAAAATATGTGTAGCGTATAATATCTATTTTCATTCCTGATCTTCACACTATAATTAGCCTATTAAAGTCACGAAAACTCGAATCTTTTCTAAAATAAAAAGAAATATTTCTAAAAATTATGAAATACATCCATATATACTTATTACCTAATTATTATATACATAATATTATCGCATATAGTATTTCTACAACACGCGGATCAGTGTGTCAAATTAAATGTTAAATTTAAAATTCCACGGCATATGTTGCGTCGCGTCTGTCAGATTTCGGAAAGGTACCTGCCTTGTCCATGTCCAATTAGTCTTCACCTTTCTCTCTTATGGTCTTAAATTCAACACGTAGTCGGTATTACTTCTGTTTTCATTTTGTTTTTTTTTTTTGTTTTTTTTTTTTTTTGATGTGTTGTATTTTTGGACTGTAAGAGCTTCTGCATTTTTCCGCATGCATTCTAAAAATCATTAGGTTGTTCCAACTAGGTAATTATTAAGCCGGTATTTTGTTTAAATTATATAGAGCTACTGGTTGTACACACACGTAATATATTTGGTCGAACTACAGGGGTTCTGTTATGACGTTGTTAGAATGGAATTTTTCGGTTTTCTTGTTTTTTGGGTTTTCATATGGATTTCAATGTTTTCTTGTGTCGTAATTCCCAACCTGACAACAAAAATGAATATGCCCAATTATGAAGAAATCACAATTTAAAATTTATTTTTGACCCAAGATTTATCATCTTTCATCGTTCCCGTACCCATCTATAGGATGACGACGATTGGTTCAAATTATTGTAATTGAAATATAAATTAACCAAAAACAAGTCATACGTGTCAAATGAATGCGAAAGTCAGTTATAGATTGCGTAAGGGTTGTATGAGTTTTTTTTTTTTTTTTTTAAATTCAATATAAGGGTTGGAAAAGTATAAAACTGTGGCAGTTGTTACCTACAAATCATTTCCTTATTTTATATTTCAATTTTGAAATTGAAGCTGTATACTTTTCTTTTCTTTTTTATTTTTTGTGTTGAGAATATGGCCTGAGGCTTTATTATTGGCCTCATACCTTAGTACACTCTTTATAATATTTGGCTATACTTTGGTGAGATGTAACGTATGTATTCATTTTTTGTATTTCTCAATTCAAAGGCACTGTGTTTTAATAGTTTTCTGAACAAATAAGGATATGGTATATATTTCTTTAACAGACAAAGAAATGCTTGTGTTCTCTTTAATACTTAGCTGATTTTATGAACCAAAAAACCTATTGTTTGGTTATTTTATGTGACTTTTTTTAAAAGCTGCAGTATCGCATCAATAAAAAAAATAATGGAATAATTTACCTAATTTGGAACATAACCTTTAAGAACAATGCAAACTATGGTCCTTATCTTAACACTTTTCGGGATTTCACATTCTCGATTTATTTTTTCTTAAAAAATCAATTTGCAAAATCAACCTCAATTTTATTTCAAACTTATTCCGCCAAAAATAAGTGTCAAAAGAATGTCCTTTGGCTGGCTTAAAAATCCAAGGAAGCACGAATACATTTTATGTTCACTTAAATCTATTTAAGCATTTCCTTGATGTATTTTTGAATACGTCATATTTAACTCTTTTTATCTCAAAAGCCTATTTGTTTGAAAAGTATTTTCCTTTTCCATGTACCAATCTGCTCGATTTATCAAAATTTAAATCACGTAAAATTTGTTCTGAACGTCATTTTCTATATGCGCTACGACAATGGAATAGCCATTAAATATGTCCGTTTGTAATTTAAGGAAATGTTGAGCGAACTTCAAAATTCAAAAAAAATCATTTTTCAAGCACTAAAAATTGGCAGTTAAGTTTATTCGCTTCAGGAAGTGCTCACCCATTCAGGATCACATTTCATATCATAACAGAGAAAATAAATTCTCAAAACCACCGGAGTAGGGAGAGGAGGACGTGGGCGGGCGAGTGTAGCTCAACTCTTTAGCTTAATGTGGTTTGCCCATTTTACATCAATTTTTTTTGTGCTCCTTAAAAAAATGTTGAAGCAAAAAAAAAACAGACTAAAAGGATAACACAATGCATTGTGTTATACCTGCAGAGTTCACAGAAATATTATGCTTAGGTATAGCGAAATTGACATCCTTTGAATATGCAGGACACTGACAGGATGTTGAAGTGTTACAGATAAGATGTGGTATATATTTTTATGTTGATATAAGTTGTGTACCTTAGACTGTGTATTATAGTGTTCCATCATTTAGTCGAAGATGAAAATTATGTTGCAGCAATTTTTAGACTTTTGGATGTTAGAAGGCCCGACCCTATATAAACAACCTTAACGTGCGTCTACGCATCGATAACAATTGCCCTTGAATTTTATTTTCATACGAATGAAGTTATATAATTTGATTGAGTTTTTTTTATGAATTGTTAAATAAAATCAAAATGTCCTTGCCTCCGGCAAAACTTGCCTCCTAGTTTTTTTTTTTTTTTGTTTGCAGTTCTATTGTTGTGCAAGGGGTTGGAAAAGCAACACTACTGTATAGTTGTGATTTCAAAATGTTACTCTTCGGAATATTTAGTGTATATGGAGGTATAAAAAAACACAGCGGGTAGTTCAATGGCCACTGAATTGGAAATTGTTGTAGTATTAAAAAAAAAAAAACTATGAAGCCAAGAAAAAAAAATACTTAACAGTGTGAGTTCAAAATGGCGGTTAAGTTTCGTTATAAATAATATATAATATCAGGGTATATGTTCATTGATATATTCAATGAACAAACATTACACTGAAAGAAACTTTATTGATACCCGGAAACTATAGATAACCAGGATTTCTAAAGAGTGAATGACTCTTGTACTAAGTTAACTAAAATCTAATAACAAGGGCACACTCAATTAGAAGAAGCTACTGTAAGCAGATCAAAGATATCACAGGAAACAGGAGAAACTTTTTTTTTTAAATTTGAATGAAGCTTAATCATTCTAAATGTAAACGAAATAGTTTACTAAGTTTTTTAAGATTTTTCTTTTGATCCGGGTAAATTTGATTACGACGTTTTTTTTAAGATATACATATATGTAAACCTTGAGGTAGCCCGTAGCGTAATGGTTAGTGCGTTCAACTGTCACGCTGAAGGTCTGGGTTAGCTTCCCAGCCTCGTCCACCTAAAAACTAAAAAGTTTTTTTTCAGGGCTACTGCCTCTTGCGAGGAATTGACAAATCCTCCAAGAGTATCACTTGTCACGAATAAGTGCTGCTCGTCTAGCCGTTCGGATTCGGCATAAAATTGTAGGTCCCTTCCATTCCTGTCGACAGGCGCACACAGGAATGGTTGCGAGTTGTTAGTCACTAGGCCCTGGTTCTTCACGAGCCGTTTGTGCCACCCAATTTATATATGTAAACCTTCCGGGTGATTCGCTTAAAATCTATCAAAAAAGCAAGGGTGTGTAGGTTAAGACAAGACAAGAAAAATAACATGCACCACTGGATCGCACGAACTTTAAATTTGTTATTTCAAAAGCTAAAACAAATATTTAAAATGACTACAGCTCAAAATAAATTTTGCCATCTGATTTGTTTGATAAACATGAACTTATGAGCAAAAAAAAAAAAAACAAAAATCGTTAGAGTGGTTTCCTTAAAATTGTTTTGAACATTTTTAAAAAATACAATTTTGAACAAAAAATCATCAATCCGTTTTCAAGATATTGAATTTTCAAAAAAAATCAATATTTTTTCAATGAACTAGTCAAACAAAATTAAGTGAACTAGTCTAAGAGCCGACAGCAAATTTTGGGAGTGGATGTATAACCAAAATCTGAGTATGAGGGTTTAAAGGGGTTTATTTTGTGATATCGAAATCAACATTCTGGCAGGTTTTTTTCTCAGCCTTTAGCAGGGGCGGGATGTTGAAAATAGAAATTTAACAAAGTTCTGATCGGGGGTATTATCCTTTCAATTATTTTTTTAAAAATACATTATGATGCTCTGTCATTTTCCCTAAGTTCAAAGACATTAATCTTTGTTATCCGACCAATAGAACTCAAGATATAAGGTTTTTAATCGAACCTCATCCGTTTCTTCTTGGAGATTTATGAAACGCAAAAAAATCAACAAAACAAAGTCTCCAAGAAAAGACTATTAAGGTTCACTTTAAATGCTTATATCTTGAGTTCTATTAATCGGATCACCAAGATTAAGGTCTTTGACAGAGCATCATGATGTGTTTAAAAAAAATAATTGAAGTGATAAAACCCTTGAAAAGAAATTTAGAAAATCTCTATTTTCAATAGCTCGCCCGCCCCGCCAAAGGCTGAGACAAAAACCTGCCAGACTTTTGATTTCGATATCACAAAATATGCTCCTTTAAACCCTCATACTTAGATTTTGGTTATACATCCAGTCCCAAAATTTGCTGTCGGCTCTTGTACTAAACGATTTTAGATTTTTTTTTTTCATTTTTTGAAAATTGCCTTTTTTTAATAAAAATTCTTATGAATATGTACATAACTAATGTCAAACTGTGAAAAAAAGTTGTCAAAAATTGTCGTTTTCTTTTGATGATGATAAAACAATGTTTTAAATCGATGAATTTTGTTCCTTTAATTATTTTTTTTTAGTTTTGATCATTCAAAATATAAAACGAATGGTTCGACAAATAAATTTGAAAATTTTCAAAAATGTTGTTGGTATATTTGTCTGAAAGACATAATACTAAAAAGGAGGATGTAGGATCATGATCGATATTTTCCAATCTATAAAATATTTACTAAAAGACTAAAAAACTCGTTGTTTGTACTGTTTTTTTTTTAAATTAGGCAAATGCTCAAAAAAAATGTTCTTCATAAAATTTTAAAATTAATTTTATAGGAATTTAGCTCTTATTTTTGAAACTGTCCTTATAGTTTGTGCGTCATCATTATGTCTCAAGTTATTAGTGATCAAAAACAAAACCGTTTTCTTCATTCAAAATCAAAAATCTGTAATCCAAAAAAAAAATCGTATGAGAACCAGAAATTGTGCCAGCTGAATAAACAATTTGTCTGACGAATACATTTTACTTACTGAACAAAAATGTTTGAAGAAAATGCAGCTATTTATTTTTATTAATTTTTGGCTCGTGCTTTTTTTTGTGATTGCGCAGTAACAGTATATTAAAAAAAAAAATAATTTAAAATATAAATCTCAATAATGATTTTCATTTTATTTCAATTGGACCATTTTTCACAAAGATACAGCTCTTCAAACAAAACATTAAGAAAAATCGTTCCCTTATTTTTTTGACTAGTATAAGAATAGGCCGTAGTAGCCTGTACCGTAATGGTTAGTGCGTTGAACTGTCACGCTGGAGGTCTGAGTTCGATTCTCAGCCTCGCCAACCTAAAAAACTAAAAAACTTTTTTCTGAGCTACTGCCTCTTGCGAGGAATTGACAAATCCTGCAAGAGTATCATTTGTCATATATAAGTGCTTCTCGTCGTTCAAATTCGGCGTAAAATTGTAGGTCCCCTCCATTCCTGTCGACTAAGACAGGAACTGTTTATATACGTTATTGGTTTTTTTTTACCAAATAACAACACCCTAAGTAGTGCTCCGCAACGGTTGGGTAAATGATAGGTAGGTATCGTTATTTTTGGAGACAAACAAGTATAAGGAAAATCGCTTCAGAGGTTTATTCTACATCTCGATATATACAGGGTGTCCCGAAATCACCGCCGCAGAAGAAAACCATGTGTTCCTGAGGTCATTTTAAGTCGAAAAACTTAAGTGGTAATTTGCTCGTTCTCGCTCCGTTTTCGACTTACAACGGTTTTTATGATTTGTATTGGTATTCCCTTTAACTGGCTCTAACTCTGCCAAACTACAACTGATTTTAATTTTTTCTTGATTTTCCTTTATTTTTTGTTTTTTTTTTTTAGTTTTTTAATAATTTTAAATGTATTTTAGGTAAAAACTGTTATGTATTTTTAAGAACACAAATTGGGCTTTCATAATAATAAAAAAAAAATAATACCTAATAACGTGTGTTTATGAAAAAAATCATATCGAAGTCAAAAAACCCACCTTAAAATGCTTAAAAAATGTGTTTGATAATAAATTGTGGGAAAATCGTTATCCCCACTGAAAAAAGTTGTATGACAGATACAAATTCTAACTGTTCTTGATTAAATAAAAAAAAATTAAAATCAGTTGTAGTTTGGCAGAGTTAGAGCCAGTCAAAGGGAAAACCAATACAAATCATAAAAACCGTTATAAGTCGAAAACGGAGCGAGAACGAGCAAATTACCTCTTAAGTTTTTCGACTTAAAATTACCTCAGGAACCCATGGTTTTCTTCTGCGGTGGTGATTTCGGGACACCCTGTATAGTATGTACAATGTACAGTTGTACATACAGGACTTAATTGCGAAACCTACTTTTTTCTCGTTATAAATCCTCGTAATGTAAGGTCTACTCCTCATCTCGAGTAAGAATTTTTTCTGCGAATCCTACTTGTCCTATAGTAAAAATTGTATGAGAGGGTGTGTCTAATTGAGTAGCAATTTTCTTTTAAAAAAGAGTAGTTTTCGTAATTTCCCATTTTTTTAATAAATAACATAAATCCATTAAATTTACTAAACTAGACTTAAAATTAATAACAACGTTAACAAAATAACCTAAGTTAGAACTTATTTACGTAAAACAATTTTTTTTATTATTTATTTATTTGATTTAAAAAAAAAATTAACGTATGTATCTTAGGTTTTTGAAAAAAGGTATTGCTATTTTTTTTAATATATTTCTTTCCATTCTAAGTAATTTGTTTTGTAAACCATCACTCTCGCTTAAATGGTGGAAATTCAAGTCACCATCCTATACGGCTTTTTTCATATGGCTGATCTCAAACTTGGACTTTAGTTCTTATGCATATCACCCAATTACAGAATTTAAAATATTATTTAACCGCTAAAATGACTATAAGGTTTTAATATGAAAATCTGATAATCGAAAGTCTTACAGACATGATGTAATAAATAAATAGCCTTCTAATAAAAATTTAAGAAAATGCCTACACGAAACCTATCTAATTGTCCCAGGTAAATGGAAAAAGTAAACATAAATATTAGTTATAAAATTAAATTAGCATTAAAAGATAAAGCTTAACACACAAAAATGCATGTATTTATATCTTACTACTTTATTTATAACTAAATTTACTAACATTTCTTTCACTGGTCTTATCTCAATCTATCTGTCAAAATTTCAAAGATTCATCTTTGATGCTGTGAATGTCATACCTACTTTGATAGATTGGTTTTAGCTAATGTTATTTGATATCAATCTCCTTTCTCTTAAAAAACAAGTTTTCACTATATAATTCATCTGCATATTATAATAAATATATTCAATAAGATAATAATAACACACTTCAGATATTGACCTTTTTTTCCTAACCAACGCAACTTGTTATACCTACATATTTTTAATTACTCAGACTAAATAAAAAATATGAATGAATAAATTTGTAAAACATTAGCCTCCTTTTTTGTTAAATTATGTAGATTATTTTTTTCTAATTTATTAACACTACTTGTAATACTCGCTTAAACAAAAAAGTGCATCCCGCCTGGATATGGCAATCACTTCTCGATATTTTTTTTTCATTCATAATAAATGCATTCAGTCACCTGCTGATGCAAATCAACACCCCCTATACATACTCTGCCATGCTATTAGATCCATGATAATGTAAACTTTTATACAGACACATGCTCATTGTATATGTGATACGATGGCAATAAAATCGTTAACAGTAGTTCGCTACAAATCATCTTAGGTGCTAAGGATGCAAAGAGACATGTTAATATTAGACATTCTCATACAAGAAAAAATGAAGAAGATGATAGAATGCGGTTTCTTGTGTACATATAAATTAATAATATCCATCTATCTATTGAATGGGATGAAATATACTACGGGACAAATAATACCCGCTCGCGCAAACTCAGTTAAATCAGACAATTACCAAAGCCACCAACGGAGCTAACAACTCCTATAACTCCTACTGATGGTGCTGCTCCAGCTTCTGCTGCTGCTGATGTCTATTGCTATATAGTATCTGCCTCTTGTGCTGGTTTCTATTGATGGTGCTGTAAGCATGGTTGCCGCACTCAAAAAAACAATATTAAAGAAATTAATGTTCAAACTTTTTTTTCAGAAAAGTATTTATTACATATACCTACTTTTGGTAAAAAGTATAAAAGTGCGAAATATGCTAAATACACGTGCTTAAAAAAAAAACATACGAAATTTCTTCTGACCTATAATTTTAGCCAACAGTTTTCAATTGTGTTTTTTTTTTTTTGGAAGCAGGTCATTTTTTACCTTTTGCAAAAAGTAGGTCTATGTAGTTAAGCCTTTACGACAAATATTCTTTTAAAAAGAGCACTAGAAGCGAAGCAATATCGGCCCGGCCCTAGTCTGAAAAGTAAAAAGAGAGCTTGTTTGCAAAAATGTCTATGGCGAACCCATAGTAAAGAACTATACAAATTGCAAAAAAGGATTCAATATTAATTTGGGTGATTTTTCCATGGGCCTTATTTCCTAATGCCTTTCTAGAATGAACCTTTAATGGCGGGCTCTGAGCAGACGTAGGTCCGTTCAAACCGACAAATTGTTTGCGTTGTGGCATGAGAAATGCGACAGATTTATTATTCTCATATCGGAATTTCCGTACATACAGGGTGATTCACCTAAGGTGTTTCAAAAAAAAAGAGTGTGTAGGTTAGGTGGAAACTTGAAATAAATCGTATGTGAGCGCAGTCTATTCCACCAAGCCCCCCTCCCGCCTAGGCAAAAGTTGACAACTAACAGCCAAAAATATTAAAAACCAACGATTACACTTGCAACAACATGTTATAATTTTTTCAAAGCCCAGGATCGCCTTCTTTTATTTGCTTTTAAAATAAATTTTGAAACAAAAAAATTATTTGTCATATTTTTTTTTTCAAAATTGCCAATAATAGTCCAGTGCAATTATTAAATTTTATATGGGGGTCCCAGCAGTTTGTACCACCTCCAATTTTTTTTTTTACTCGGTAGAGTTGATCGAAGATGAGATGATCTCAGTTTTCGCATTCGCAACATTTACCGTTTTGCCGCCATCTTAGATTTTACTAAATTTAGTTTTTACTAAATATCTCGCTTCATATTAGTTCTACTAGAAAATTGCAAGACATAAAATGCGTAGAATAAAATTTCCTATTTTGTATCCTAAGAACATTTTTCGCTTTTTGTTAATATTTAAAAAGTTACAGGACAACAAACAAAATTAAGTATTTTGCTAAATTTATGCCATTTTTAATCAAAAATTTGAAAAACTTTCTATGACAAGTTTGTTGGGCTCAAAATTTCCATACAACTTTTTTCTGTATTTCAATAAAAAAAAAAGTTTAAAAAAATTGTCATATTTTTTTCAAAATTGACTATAAGTTTGAAAATTAATTTTTCAAAAACTTTAGCAAAACTAATTTTCAAAAAAAAAAACATTTTGAAAAAAAAAAATGTAAACTATTTTTCTTCAAAATTGTACGTACTTAAGGACTTTTTGTTTTCAAAATTCAATGCTCTTATTAAAATTCTTAGTCTGTTCACTCAAAACTGTATGGTTCTACCACTTTTACTTTTCGAAATATTAAAAAATATTTTTCATTTCTTCTTGTTTTTACATACTTAGAAATAAGTTCATTTATTTTTTAATTATATGTATTTTGAAAAGTAAAAGTCCCAGAATCATACGGTTTTCAGTATCTTATTAAAAATAATTTTTTTTTTAACAAGAATAGTACTTAAATAACTACGTAAAATTTAAAAAAAAATAGTTTAAAAACATTTTGTTTCAATTTTTTAGTCAACATTTTAAGATTGAAAATTAATTTTTCAAAAACTGATCTGTTTGCAGAGTTACGGTTCGCGTACACTGAAACCGATTAACCGGCCGATTTCGGGTCGGAGCTATTCGGACGAATATCTCGGACGTTCGCGTGCATGCACTTCTCCTGTTCTCGTCCCATGCCTATTTTATACGATGCCAGGCGGAGTGTGAAACGTACAAAGTGAACGTATGGCTCTATTAAAAAAAACAATAAATAAGTTTTTGAATTTTAATTTAATTTAATTTTTGTTTTTAATTTAATTTCATTTTATTCTGGAAAGAAACAACCGACAAACTGATATAAAATCCAAACAAGTTCGGATATGTCCGTTGATCGGTTATTATCGGGTGACCCCAGACTATGCCGGTTGTAGTGGTGTAAGCCCTGTCTTTTTTTTTGTTTACACTTTTAGATCTTTGTCAAGGATCGCTTAAATCAAGCTGCAGCTTACGACCAAAGAATTTTATTAATATTGAAGTCAAAAATACCTTCATTTAAATTTAATAGCTTGCACATACGGGTTAACGGTTCATGCATTCCATAATAAGTACGATGCCGGGGTAAGTTCATCAAATCCAGACTGCGAAGGCTGTGGGCCCCTCCACGAAAGTTGAAACTTAAGCAATTTAATAAATCGGGTGCATCGATAACACCACTTATAAGTTGGTGTGCGAATACAATATCATTACAGATCCTCCGTTGAGACAAAGTTTGGATCTGCAGAAGATTTATTCGATGCTCGTAAGGCGGAAGGTTATAAGGATCTGCCCATTGTAATTCCTTCAACGCGAAACAAATAAAATTACGCTGTACTGCTTCTATCCTATTTTTATGAACTTCGTAGAAAGGAGTTTATATCTGTGATGCATATTCAAGGTGATGTCGAACTAAGCAGTTGTAAAGAGCGAGGGTTACGTAAGGATCTTGAAATTCCTTAGCTCATCGCTTTACAAATCCCAAGATAGAGTTGGCTTTTTTAACAATAAAATTGATGTGTTCCGAAAAATCAAGCGTAGTCTTCTTTTTACATGTACGTTTGATTTAATCGGCCGAATTCGGAAGACGGAGGCCGAGCATAATTCGGCCGATGACGGGTCATGTGTACGCGAGCCGTTAGAATATCAAATCTTAATTTTGAAATTGTGTGTAGGAACAAAATATTACTCAGTCAATACATTACTTTCTTTCAAGTTATTCGCGCTGAAAAACAGTTTTCAACAAATCTTTAAAAAAATCAGAACGTCGTTATTTATAGAACAAAATTGATCCGAAATCTTTTAATTTTATTTTTTTTGAGATATTCGATTTAAACATTTTTTGTCATTTTTTTTCAATTCTTATCAACTGCTCATTACGTCATTATGTGTAAAATAAAAAAAATAACACGTGAGTTGATTTTTTTTTTTTGAAAACCCTTTCTGCACGTTATGACATCATTACATGTAAAACAAAATCCATCCGAAGTCGATACCTTTGTTCCTTCTCGACATTTATGATGAACGAACAAAATTTCCGAACGTACGAAGAAACGTACGCACAACGACACAAAAAAATCTCTAAGAATGATGGATTCGGGATTCGGGTTCTAAAAACCTTAAAACATGGAGATCTGTTAAAATTTTCGATTCGTAAAATCGGACCAATCACAATAACTTTCAATACAAAGTTAAACATTCTATAAAAATATTGGTCTTCTAGACATGAACGTTCAAAAATTGATGTTTCATAAGTAATTCATTTTAAAACAGAAAAACGTTATACGAAAAGAACAAAACCCATAGTTTTCTGAAGTTATTTTGAGTCTTAAGACTTATGAAGTGACTTTGTCGTTTTCGCTTCTTTTTTGACTTATTACAGTTTTTATAATTTTTGGACTCGTTTCTTTTAACTGGTCTCTTAGTTTGTGAAACTGCACACGATTCGTGATATGTTTTTATTCAAACAAAAGCAGCTTAGGCTTTTTACCCGCTCTAAGGCCCGTGTGCTAATACGAAACATAATATTTAAGTTCAACATAAACGTTTATGTTCTACTTTTTCCTCCACATAAACTTTTACATTAGTTCTTATATCGAACATTGGGCGCATTCAATGCAAAATTTGACAACTGATGAAAATAAAGTACTTATTTTTTTTTGTTGAACGCAAAATTATATGAAATATCAGTTTTGTATGGAGAGCCTTTTTTTTGTATAGAAAAGCTGTCAGCTGAATTTTCAGATGGAAATTTCTTGCTGAAAATTCAGATGAAACGTAACTAAACTTCACTAAACGTAACTAAACTTCACTAAACGTAACTGAATGTCAGCTAACTTTTTATGACAGCTGGCCAATCAGAAGCTCCATCTGATAATTAAGAACTGAAAAATTCGATGCGTTGAATGAGCCCATTAATACTTAAGTTTCGTTTCAGCAAATGGGCCTAAGGGTGTCGTCACACACTGAAAGGAAAGTACTTTCAGAAAGCTTTTTGCTTTGCATAGTGTGACGACCCGAAAAGTACTTTCCTGAAAGTGTTTCTGAAAATGATTTGTTTTCTTGAAAATGCTTTAAGAAACAAAACATTCACAGTGTGACAGTTTTTCATCACTTTCAGAAAACGCTTTCTGCTTTCAGAAACTGTTTGTGAAAGTTTTTTTGCTTACTTGAAAGCGAACATATGTTTCACAGAATTTTACTTTTCTATTGGCTAATTAAATCAGTTGTGAACTTTAAACCGAAAATCTATACAATGATCTTAATATGATTAAGTAAGTAGGTCATAAGTCCACAATTGTTTTTGTGGTAGAGGTAAAATTGTGGTAGTATATTCGCTAGAAATTTGGGATGAAGATTGTGAGTGTGCCCAACAATATTCGCCATGAAAGTATTGTCAAATGCGCGAAAGGGCGCACACAGCTATAGTTTTGTCAGATTCAATGACCGAATCAGCCGCACTTGACTTGACGTAGAGTGAACTCTTCCTCTTGATTGATGGCCAGGAAATAAGAAACACTTGAGATAGTGTGTTGTAAGTATCGCCATCTGCAAGGTGTTTCAGTGTCACAGCTACTTTTTCCTCCTTCTTCTCCTTTCTTATTTTGCTGATAGGCACACGCCATGGTGTATTTTGTTTTTCAACAAACGGGCGTACTTTGTCACACAAATTAAACTGCTCCTCCAAAACGTGAGCGAAATTAGGGCCGAAATCGTCTCTTTCTGGGCGCAAATCTGTCATGAGCGTTGCGTAGTACTGATTTCAGCACCATGTTGCCAAAACGGTCGCACCCAAATTGACCTACGATTACCCGCATTTTGCTCAGTAAGATGCTGCGCAATCCGTAGTATAATTTCCATTATAGTTATTTGCATATATACAAATATATATTCGAAAACTGCTCAAATATCACAACCGTTTACACATAAAACACTTTCAGAAAGCATTTTCAGAAAACGCTTTCGCTTTCATAGTGTAAAAAGTTTTCAGAAAGCGTTTTCAGAAAGCACGTTTCTTTCATAGTGTGACTGCTGTCTAAAAGCATTTTCAGGAAAATTTCAAAATAGAAATTTTCGAAACGCTTTCTGAAAGTTATTTTCCTTTCAGTGTGTGATGGCTCCTTAAGACTATTTTCTACTTTAATTTAATATGAAACACTTTTTTTTGCATCTTTAAGTTGTTTATTTTTTCATAGCAAATGCATTTTTATTTCACGTTATTAAATATAAATTCTTCTGTTTTATCATGCAATCTCAACTTATTCTTTTCATAATACTTAACATTTTTTAACAAATATATAGATCAAGAGCCGGTTTTTTAGTGCGGGGTTAAAGTTAAACCCGAGATAACTCACGAACAAGTAAAACCGTTAAGAAAAACGGAAATGCAAATGAAGGTTGATTTATTTTTTTAGTTTTTAATGAAAATGGTATAAACTAGTTTATCGGACATATCAGATCTACATTGACAGAATTTGGAAATTCTGAGCTGCTTCTAAGCAAACATAATTTGTTCGTTAATCTTCAAAATTATAGGTGAAAAACATAATTAAACACCCACTTTCAAAGTCTTCTAACTTCTTGGTTAGAATAACAACCAAAGTGGCAAGCATGGTTCTGGTTGTGGTTTGTTCAAGTACTGAGTTGCCCTTGCCTCATTTTGTTGCTACCATTTCTTGTATCTGGCGTGCGTCGAAACTGCTGCTGATGGAGGAACACACTCTTTTGTTAAATCCACCACCGTTCACATACAAAGTGTACAGTACAAGTTGTTTCGTTGTATCTGTGTTATTTGGTGTAGATTTTCTTTTTGCCTTCACAGTGTTCACTGTATGGAGTATCTGTGTGTAAAACACAAAAAATATCTTCAGCTGAGATGGTAAGGTAAACTATTTTGTTTGGAATTTTTTTTCTCATTTTTTGTTGTTGTTTGTAATTTGAATTTTTGACGGTGTAAGATGGCAACCGTTTATATTTGATGGTTAGTTATTGCGCGACTACCGAAGCAGTCTCATTGACAGTTTTATATTATATTTCGGCCATTTAAATTAGTCGATTATTTAGATGAATTAAAAAAAAAAAACTAATCTTCAAAACGGTTTCCGGGCATTTTGAATTATGTGCCAACGGCAAAATTATTAATGAATCTAATGTTTGTTTAATTTCGGACGGTTGATATAGGTACTCGTATCAGAAAGCTTATAAGCTTCATCCATATATATCCAAAATGTCGTACGTGTGATCTAATTAATATTGATAACACCTCAAGTCTCAAACTTGTGATGGTGATAAATTGAATTCTCAAATCTTCGGGCATAATTTTGCATATCATAAATGCATTATAAATGCAACAACTACGAGTATATAAATATCTTTATGTTTGATTAATTCGTGTTAATCGCCTTGATAGTGTTGTATATTAGTATTTATGATAATTGCCAACGGTGGACCGTGTTTTTAATAAAGATATGTATTAACTTCTTGGCGTGGTCGCAGCTCATCGTTACCCGTCGCGTTGTCGCTCAAAAAATTCATCAGAAGTTGCCGTCATCGTTATAATATCAAAGTGTGGTTTGTGAGATCGCTTTAGGCATTTTTGTTGTTATTTAAATTTTTAATTTGATTTCAACTCACAATAATTTTGATGTGTTAAGCTTAACTTTAAGTCTAATGAAACCGAAATCAATGACGATAAATAAATTTATTGAATTCAAAATTTATCCAAAACATTATTTGAACAAGTTAATCTGAAGATTTGACCAAGTGCTTTACTTTGTATTTTTTTTTTTTTTTTTTTTGTGAATTTATGGTTTGAGTCTTTAAAAAATTGTTTAAAAGAAATCCTTTATTTTATGAATTAACTTATCAAAATAACACCGTTGACCTTGACAGAAAAACTATAAATTACACTTATTTTTCAAAAATGTCAAATGCACCTTAATGAGGCTTAAAAAATGGCATATCGAATAAAGTGGCTCGATATCTTACTAGGTACTAACCTGTCAGTTTGAGAATCTTCTGGGCAGTGCAAACTTTTTGTTTTACCAACAGTTTCCGTATAGTTTCTTAATTAAAGTGAAAATAAAGGATTTTGATAGACGTATTTTCTTCAAAGGGTAGTCAGCTCAAAAAAGCACACAGTAACAAAGTTTTTATATTCACTTTTTTGTTTGTAGACGAGTATCAAAGTATTTTGTTATCATTTTTTTGTGTGAACAAATTTGCTGAGCTGGGTAAACACTTTTTCAGAAATACCGTCTGATATAGATAGACGTAGATGTATGTAGATGATGCGGAATTTACAAAAAAAATACAGTTTTGAACATAAATGGCATGGATATTTTCATTGAAGTCTCTTTCGTCTAGGCGAGGAATAGGTGAGATAAAGGCATGTACTACTATCTCATCTGATCCACCTTCGCGTCTAAGAGAAAATCATTATTTGCTTTATATAGGTTTCCAAACACCCAAGCTCATACGAATGGTCAAAAAAGTGTGCATACAATTTTGCCTAGAGCCCCTGATTGTTTTTTTTTACTGTTCTCAAATACAACTGGTACTTACAATTATTATACTCCAAACAGAATCTGTCTTTTTTTTTGAAATGATAAAGTTGTTTTTCTTTACTGCCCAACTACAACTTGTTTCTTTCGTTTGATTATTATCAAGTGTAACTCCATTAAAATAAAAGTCATGTTATTTTTAAAACTTCCTTATTTTCGTTATTATCAAGTGTAACTGTAGTTGCCAGTAGCGTGATGGTTAGTGCGTTGGTCTGTCACGCTGGAGGTCTGGGTCTGGGTTCGCCTAAACCACCTAAAAACTAAAAAAGTTGTTTTCAAGGCTACTGTCTCTTGCGAGGAATTGACAAATCCTCCAAGAGTTTCATTTGTCATTAATAAGTGCTTCTCGTCTAGCCGTTCGGATTCAGCATAAAATTGTAGGTCCCTTCCATTCCTGTCGACACACGCGCACACAGAAATGGGTGAGAGTTGTTAGTCACTAGGTCCTGATTCTTCATGAGCTGTTGCGCTACCCAATTTCTTTTATTTATTTATCAAGTGTAACTCCGTTTTTAACTGAAATCCGATTTCAATATGCAGACCTACTTCAATCCACTATTTCCATCATTACGCCCGTTTTGAACAATTGCACAACATTTAGTGTGTTCCATCCATCATTTTAGTTGACTTCGATATATAGAATTTTATATTTAAGTTGAGCATTTATAAAGCAATTGAATAAACGGGCCTTAGTCACACTCTGTAATAAGAGCTAAAATATAAGTGCACTAGACTTTACCAAAAAGGCCTGGGAATATTGACAGCTGTCAACTAACCAACAATTATTGACTTCTTACTATTGGCCGCATTCAGATTTGTATGCAGATTGCAGAACTAACCGTGTGGGTAGCTTTGTGCTGTTGAAGTTTTAAGATATAAAGCGATCCCATAAGAAATGTCAAGATCAGCCAACTCGACATACTAAACTATTCTAGAAATCGCAGCATGAAAATCTGAATAAAGCCATTGATGATTCGTTTAAAACTTTTAACTGTCATTGTTCTTAATTTGAATTCAGATTCAAATACACAAAAAATCATAAAAACTGACAACGTAAATATTTGGTGTGTTGAGAAAAATGAGATCTCAGGTATTTTGCTCTGACAAAAGTTAAACAAGCTAATCCAAATTTTCTTTTCTCAGTATTTTGACAACCGAGCTGAGATTTTTTGCTGAGGAATCCTGTTCAGGCTAACTAATATATTTCTAAATCTTCTGAGTATTTTTTTGCTGAACACGTCTAAATTTGAGTTGTCAATTATCAAGAATTAGTGTGGGAAATGATTTTTGCCGTCAAAAGGGACTACCAATGTGCGTTGTGCCGGCAACCGCGGCGTTGTGATATCTTAATATGAATAGACCTATTACATATTTATATTAACAAAAAAAAAAAACATTTACATTTACATATGTATTCTATTCGTGATCGTTGAGTTACGCTTATGATGTTTTAAATGCTTTAATTTAAAACGATCACTGATATCATTTGTTCACACTTTTTAATTTGGTGTTACTTTATTTTATATACATAAGCTACAACAAGTAGCCAAAATAATAATTTTCTACTAAAAATTCATGTTTAACTTAACATAAAACATCCATTGAATTTAAAGATAAGTATACTAATTCAATGATTATTATCTACTAATTATATGATAATTAAAATCAATAAACTTGAATTCTCATCCCAATTAAATAAAGTGATTTATTTTGTTTTCATTCATTTTGTGTTCATTAGTGGTGAAATATTTTTGGTTTTGGACTTTTTTAAACCCATCTTTATCAATATTTGTAGAAAAATTGTATACGAAATAACTGATGGTGTAGTACCCAGGGCTTACTTACACCTGTAGAATAGTTCCAAGGAAATAATGTTCTTAGATGAACTAAAAGTGGTCATTTATAAAATATATTTTTTATATTTTTTTTATATTTAGTACGATGCTAAAAATATAAAAAGGTAATTTGTAATTTTAGCTTTAATAAAAAGTTAAGAGATAGTACGATGCTTAATTCATTTAAAATTAGCAAAGTTTTTTTTATCCTCGTATTATAATAAAAACATCGTAATAAATTGAATAAAATTTTGCGTTCATGATTTTTGCTTTCAGGAAATAAAGGCCAAATTTTTCCAAAAAAAAAAAAAAATAACTCGAGCTTAATTTCGAAACTGAAAACTAACACTGAAAACTCGACCTCAAACTCATAAAACTTATGTCAGTTAATTGCTTAACTAAAAACACAAACCTCTTTATTATTAAAAGCAAATTAAACGTGAATCATCTTTTACTCTTCAAAGAGCGAAATCTTATTAATAAATCAAAATTGAAGTTAATTGATGTTAATTATTTAATTCATCCAAGAAGGTGTATTTGAGAAGTACTTAAGTTTGAAGCATTTTTGTTATATTTGGCTAAAACTAGATATGGAAGGAAACAAACATTACATTTACAACCTTAAAAGTCAAAACTGCTAAAAGTACGTACAAAAGTGTACATTTGGTGAGAAAGTGTATGTGCAAACTGAACAGTTCTCTTTGGTGGCAATAGAATTTGTTTTTGATTGTAGTAGATTTACATCTAGATTTTGATATTTATCGAGAAAATAGCAGTTTATTTTCCACTAATAAGAAATTTAAATTCGTGAAATAACCTTTGGTTGATATTTAAATTGATTTGTGAATTATAATGTAGTAAGGCATTGTTTATTAATAGTGGTGTTAGTAGGTAACTTTAAAGTTTGATACTCGAAATTCTAGCTGCAATCGATATGGTAGGACCTAGGCCTAGTGGTGATAAGTCAAATTGAGTAGGTGAGAATTCTAGCGGTGTGGCTAAGATAAGGTTTGCAAATGAAAACCTGATTTAAGTTCCAAAATTAAGAGCCGCTGAAAAATAATTTTGGGAAGGATAAGATATAAAATAAGGCCAAAATAGTAGTTAGCTTTATTATGTGTGGTTGTGTGCTCCCAAAGATATTATTTATAATATAAGCCCAATTTATTCACTTTCCATTAAATTTAAATTCGCTAGAAATTGATCGATTTTAAATATATTTATTTATTCAAGCTCCTTTAACGATTTTAAATGACTTTTCCTCTATTAACTAATTGTTTATTTAATTTTAAATCGGTCTAAGCTAAAAGGACAAAACCTACCTTTTAAGGGGGATGTTTAGCCTTTATAGAGGGCAAACAAACTATTTCATTTTATTCACTATCAATTAGAAAGCAAAAGCCCACAAAATGTAAAACACCTTCTGGTGCTAAAAACCATTATAAACAGAGATCAGAACTAAATCTCAACCTTTTAAAAGGTTCTTTAATAACTGTTATTTGTTGTCATTTTCAATAAAGGTCACACTATAACCTTTATTCCCAACAAACAAAAATATCAGTTAAGGTCTGAGAAAAACCTTTATTTTGCTTTTTTTTAGGTTAGGTTTTATCTCTGAGAGAAAAAAATAAATCTTATCTGCAATTTTATCAATCAGAATACCTGTTAGTATTTTGTAAGCACTGTTGCATGCGGAATGCAGGTTATTGGGCTTTTTGGAAATTGCATTGGTTGTGCTTCGCGTCCCAGTAACTCAAGTCACAGTCGAAAAGCCATTTTCGTCTTACCATTTTATTTTAAGCGATTATTAGTAAAACTTAATACCTTAAATAAGAAAAAAAGCTCATATGTATTTGTTTTTGAAAAATAAACATGTTCCAGACAAACTCCAAATTTTCCTGCATTAACCATTTTTGATTTATTTTAAGCGAAAAATGTTAAAGATTGACATTTTGCATTAATTTTTTCGTAAAAATCTCAACCATTGAGAGATATTTTTGAAAATAAAAACTAAATCTCAACCGATAACCTAAATTTATTTTATTTTTTAATAAATCTCAACCCGAACTCTCTGAGTGAAACCACTTGAAAATAAAGGTTGACAGTTATTTCTGATCTCTGATTATAAATGTTTTGAATACACTGAATTCGAATCCATCAAAATTACAATTAAATTTAGCTTTGAAATATTTGCATTTAAAAGTTAAAAAAAAAACAGTTTCGCAATGATTTTTGATTGGACTGTCTAGAAAAACTTAAAACAAAGGCTAGATTTGGATTCAGTGTGGCAAAAATATTCTGAAAAGTATAGTTTGTTTTTTAACAATATGATAATTTCAACTTTGTCGGTCATTGTTATTATATTATTATTATTCAAATCAGATTGCAAAAAAATAAGCAAACACAAAACTGACTGTCAACGCTGATTGAGAGTGAAAGACAGACGCTCTTTTAAATCTTATTTAGTGCTGAATTGATAGTTCATCATTCATATTAAAGTATTTGATTATGATTTGCTAAGAGCATTGGATTTTGAAAGAAAATATAGTACCTAATTACGTGAAATTTTGAAAAAAAAGTATTTTGAACATTTATTTTGATTTTTTTTTTTTTAATTTTGAGTTTGAAAATTAATATTTCAAAAACTGTTCACTAAAAGAACTTTATTGTAGAAGGGACTTCTGACTTTAAATACAAAAATAAAAGGGCGTTTTAGTTCTTATCGTTGTTTTTTAATAATTTTAAATTTAAATTTAAATTTTTCGGGTTCAATAAACGGTCTGGCAGGGTAAATGCCGCTTCCAATTGGTCTGGGACATACGGATCTGTAATCAAGGGCTCAATACCTAGGGATGGATAAACATTTTTTTTGGTTCACACAATCATCCTCAAAGTTGATTTTTGCTATAACGCATCTTAAGTCGCCTCCAGGGACTGCAAGACTTGCACTTCCTTCATAGCATCACCACACCTTTCGACTCATATACTTTTTTTTTGGTTCACTTTCACAACCCTTAATTTGCTGTGGGATCTTAGACTAAAATCAAATTTAATAAAAATCAAAAACTTCTAAATTTTCCTATACGTACGCGACTGTACATACATAACATCAGAAAAAAACATCAAATTTAATACAAATAAAACTTGTTTCTGTTACTAAGACTCAATTAAATCATAAATTCAAAACTTAAATATTATAAATACCTATGTATATTAAATCATCACCATCCCGGTTTATTTTTATAACTTATACTTAGAAGTTTCCTGTGAAAAATAATAAATGTAAGAAATAAAAATTATTGAAAAAAAAACCTGTGTACTCTGACACTTGAATGAAGACTTTAATTATTGAATAAATTTACATCACACTCAACAACCAAAAGACCGGAATATGGATCTAAATCTTTTGCCAATAATTTATTACAACTAAATATACCTACCAAAAAAACCAAATCAACATAATATAATTTATTCTTATCATAATATCGTAAAGTTATATAGCTACCTAAACCGACAAAAAAACACAAGCAAATTCTGAAAAGATCTTTTGTCATCTCATTATTATGAGATTATGACTTTAGCATATGTGGATATGCCAACTGTCATAGATGTTCAGGTAAAAGAATAAACAACAAGATAAATATAAATTTAAATTTTTTTTTTTTGAATTTTAAAAGGGCTTTTAAATACACACTTCGAAGCTCAATGTTTTTTTTATTCTAATGAATTTGATTTTAATTTTTAATGCTAATTGGTTTTTTTTTTTAGGAACGCTTGACTAGTCATGGGAGTATAGGACTGTCAAGTGGCAGTCCGGCCTATACAACACATACTGGTGGGCATACGGGACGTGGTGGACCAACTGGTGCCCATGGAGGACATGGTGGTTCGCATGGCTCTGCCGCATCAATGCATCATCAATCATTGCAGTCGGACTTTCAACCACCGTATTTTCCGCCGCCGTTCCATCACGCAACACAGAGTCCGCCTCAGCAACAGGTAAGGATTTTTGATTTATTTTCTGCTAGAATGAAAAGTTCACTAAGTATAAGTTTGCGCAGTTTAAAAGGGTGATTTTTTTTAAAACTTGATATAGAATTTTTGTTGTTATTTTGTATGCAACACTAAGACCTAGTTTTTCATTTACGATATTAAAGTTAAACTTGAGTTGATTCGCAAAATTCAAGAGGTTAACTCGAGCTTAACTCTGAAAACTGAAACTCGGATGATCTCGGACTGAAAAACTCAGCCTAACATGACAACACTGTATTTTATTTCTGAAAATTATGAAACTTTTCATTCTATAGAAAGACGTAATTCGACTATCCAACTTTTTGACAGCAAATTTTATCTCTCATTTTTTCTCAATTGTTGGAACTACGTAAATATTTTGTATAATATTAATCTAAAACGGTCGAAAAAGTACCGAAATTAAACGTAGGAGATATATTAGTTACCCCGGCTGGAAAAATGCCAAGTTTTTGTTATAGCTATAGTTTGGGCGAGGACTAGTTTTCAGTAGGAAACCTTTTAGATACTTGGCAAGCCCTTGCTCGTGAGGTCCTCCCTAGTAAAAAACTAGCTGAACATGTTTCGGTACCCCATACTAATGTCAAAAACTATTTTTAGATAAAATATGCTTGTATTCGTAGTATGAATTTCATACCATTTTTTTGAATTTTAACACTAAATGTTAATTTTTATCAAATTGATGTATCACAAAATGAGTACAATTTATTGCATTTTATGTATATGAATTCTTATCACTTAAAAAAAGAAGCACCCTTTATTAAGAAAGTCACAGTAAATCTCTTTGAAAAGGAACAATATTGTGATTTATGCAATAAGTAGTGTTGATTTTCCTGTTCCTTTCTTAGATTTGTTTCTTACATAAAAGTGAATTAGTTCAAGTTATAGTTGACATTTATGTGCGGTGGTTTTGTTTTGTTATGCTTTTTTTTTTTTGTTTATAATTCAAGTGCGATAAATATATATATCTATTTTGTTTTCTTTTGTAAACCGGTGGGGAATCTTGATATGCAATCAAAAAATACAGCTGAATTATCTATAACTCCAGTTTGTGACTTTGTAAATGTGTAACAATTTTGAGCGTGACTTTATTAAAATATTAAATTCAAATTCAAAGATTGATAAGACAATCTATAGTCAATTAAAATTTCATATAAGGTTTTTTTTTTTAATTTGCATAAAATAAATAAAAATAATCAAGAAATGAAAAGACACAACC
Source organism: Melangyna quadrimaculata (assembly GCA_949320155.1). Classification (NCBI taxonomy): domain Eukaryota; kingdom Metazoa; phylum Arthropoda; class Insecta; order Diptera; family Syrphidae; genus Melangyna; species Melangyna quadrimaculata. The sequence goes on from OX439483.1 coordinate 38,465,493, forward strand.
AGTTAAACTTGCAAAATGAGGCTTATGATTTTTGTAACTTCTATTCATTGCAAGGTTTATCATTCATCTTGCTCACAGACCACCAATATTCTGAGTGACTATTTTGTCGTATGTAACTAATAATGAATACAATTCGAATTCATAGTTTTTTTTTAAGTTTGAATAAATTGCTTTTAAGAATAAATTCAAAAATTCTATAAAGAACAACAATATTTATAGCCCAGTCAATAATTACAAAAAAGGGCTAAATTCGCAAAGCGGGATGTAGTTCTGCATTTTTGATATGTTGTTGTGGCATGTTAGAGTAGTCTGTAGCTAAGCTTGCAACTTCGAAAAACCTGTGCTCGCTGCAGGAAACATGCAACGGTGAAAAAAACGCTAAAATCACCCAATTTTTTCCGACATTTTCATTTATAACTTTGGAAATATGCAACTTAGGAAAAACCATCTACTATATTCTTGTTTGTTATAAAATTCATGTATGTTATATTTGAGTTGTTATTTAACCATGAGTAAAAAAAAATCTGAAAAACTAAGTAATTTTGAAGCGCTCTAAAAATAGGTCAAAAATTGTCCGATTCTGCTCAAAATTTGCAATAGCCAGAGTATTATAAGACAAAATTTGAAAATTTGATTCAAATCGGTCAAATATTTTTGGCAAGAAACATGATTTTAATTAAGTGCAACACGCAATGTATGCATCATTGCCGTGGTCATAGTAGGACACCTTAGTTGGCAATGATTTTTGTACACGTACTTGGAACCCTTAGCTATCATAAAATATCGGTATATTAGCGCTTCAAAATTACTTAGTTTTGCAATTTTTTTCTTTTTACTCATGGTTAGATAGCAACTCAAATATAACATACATGAATTTTAAACTAATGGTGTCTTGTAGAAAATTTTATAATAAACAAGAATATAGTGGATACTTTTTTCCTTAGTTTCATATTTCCAAAGTTATAAAGGAAAATGTTGCATTTTTCCTGCAGCGGGCACAGGTTTTTCGAAGTTGCAAACTTAGCTACAGACTACTCTAACATGCCCCAACAAAATATCAAAAATACAGAACTACATCGCACTTTGCGAATTTATTGTCGAATTTGACTGGGCTATTAGTAAGTGAACGTGAAACGAAATTTTACTATTTCAAAAATCTGCAAATCAAAATTCTACTTGGTTTCACGCAAAAAAGTTTTTTTTTCGAAATGCCTGCAACTAATAGTTCTAAGAAAAAAAATTGTTTGCCTTTTTGGCTAGTGGCTATATACCTCCTCGTCAACTGAATACGCACAAACATTTTTTAATATACTTTATCCATTTTTTCCAAACAGTGATGGTTATTATGCCATCTGTTGATGCTAACTATTCCCTTAAGATGTTAAGCAGATAATTCCGAAAGAATTATCCAAAAACAACCGTGAGTTTTTCTTCAACCACTTGCAAAGTGTTTTATATGCAAAGTAGGAGTTTTTTTTTTAGTCAACTGAATAGGTACAACGCCATTTTCTTCGTTGTTTATAAGTTTTTTGGAGTGCTTGACAGTTTAAATTAACGATTTTAGTGTTTTCAGTAAAATTTAATTCTTGATTTCAAATTTTAAGAAAAATGGGTAGATCTACGTGTCTTAACAGTGTTGAAAAAGCTAAAATCGATTTACTTAGAGACCAAGGCCTAACTGGACGTGCAATAGCTGATAAAGTTGGCCGAAGTTTTAATGTAGTTTATTCTTACTTGAAAAATAAAGATGCATACGGCAAAAACATGAAGGGAGGTAAGAAAACAGCAACAACAGCAGCTGAGAGACGAAGAATTTTAAGATGTGCATCAAATTCTTCTGATTCTGTGGCAAAAATAAAACAAAAAGTCGGCGTAAACGCAAGTTGCTCAACAGTATTAAGAGTAATCAACAACTCAAGCCATCTTAAACGAATGAAACTTAAGAAAAAACAACCACTTGACGAGAGACGGAAAATGTGGCGATTAGATTTTTCAAGACTTCACATGAGTTGGAAAAAAGAATGGTATCACGTGGTTTTTTCAGATAAAAAAAAGTTTAATTTCGATAGCCCTGATGGGTTCAACTTCTATTTTCACGACTTAAGAAAAGAAAAAAGATTTTTAAAGCGCCGTCATAGTCGTGAAGGAGGTGTCATGATATGGGGAGCAGTCAGTTATTATGGAACAGTTGAGCTCGAGGTTGTAACATCAAGAATGACAGCAGCTGGGTATAAAGTCATTTTGGAAAGAAATTTTCCTAAATTTTCTAACATCTTTGGACCCATAAACTGGACCTACCAACATGATAATGCGCCTATTCACTCAGCGCGCATAATAAAAACATGGATAGAGGAGCAACAAGTGCAGTTGCTTCATTGGCCGCCGTACTCACCTGATCTAAACATCATAGAAAATGTCTGGGGATGGTTAGTACGCAAAGTTTATGAGGGTGGTCGTCAGTTCGAAGACAAAGAAACCTTAATTTCTGCAATCAAATTAGCGTGGAGCGAAATTTCGTTAAATTACATTAAAAAGCTATACGATTCCATGCCGGATCGAATTTACGAAGTAATTAAAAATAAAGGTGGAAGTACCCACTACTAAACTTAAACAAAAACTTGTTTCATTCCATTCCAATACCAATTTTAATTTTTGTACCTATTCAGTTGACTCAAAAAAAAACTTCTACTTTGCATAAGTTACACTATGGAAGTGGTTGAAGGAAAAACTCACGGTTGTTTTTGGATAAAACTTTGAAATTCTGTTATTTATATGTTACGAAAATTTTTACCATCAACAGATGGCATAATAACCATCACTGTTTGGAAAAAATGGATAAAATATATTCAAAAATGTTTGTGCGTATTCAGTTGACGAGGAGTGTATTATGATATGGTACATTACAAATTTAATTTTTTTTTGTTTACTTCGATTAATCGCTAGTTGTGAATAAATAAAATAAATTTATAACTTTTACTCTCGTAGTAGTATAGGATAGCGGGGATAAAAGTAACACTTCTTAGTAAATTTGATGCTCCTCCTTAGGTTTTTAAAATAAGTAAACCAAAAGTTTTTTAAACGACTGAATGAAGTCTAATCAGAAATTGTCAAAATATCGCAATTAGGAAAAAAACCATGCTGTTATAACTTTCCCCGTATATGGGGCAAGTTGTAACACATGGCTGGGGTAAGTTGTAACAAAAACTATATGATAATATACATTTATTTTTTAACGAAAACTATAAAATCATGAAAAGAAAATGTAGTAAGTTCCCATTGGTGCACTTGAAAACTATATACATACATATGTACATATTTAACTAAGGTGGTAGGGTATATATTATATAATTATATATTTTGTAGTGTAATAAGTAATAACTTTGGGTTTTTGGATGATTAGTATATAGGTAGGTAGGTATAGATATAGAGATACAGGGCAAAATGTGATATTACCTATATTTTGTACTTTAGCTATTTATAATGGTAAAATTTTTATATTTTTTTGTAAATTGCTTACAAATTTCTAAGAATCTTACTTATAAAACTTTTCCTAACTCTTCTCGGTATGGAGGTATTAATTATTTAAGCCATTTATTTCAAAACAGACTATTGGCTAAAAAACTACCAAAAATCAGGTGAGTGTACTTGATAAAAAAAAAACCGGTTTTAAAGAATATTAAAAGACAAACTAAGTGTCACATGCAAAACTTCGATTTTGAAGCGATTTTGAGTGCAAGAATTTTTCGAATTAAAACATTTTTGAAAATTTTTTTCTTGCAACATTTTAATTTTAAGCTTTTTAAAGGGTGGTTTTAAAAATCTCAAAATTACACAACATTTAGATGGTGTAGGTATATATTTTTGGTAAAAATATGAAATCGATATCATTGTTTTTTTTTTTTTTCAAAATATTTGAGTTGAAAAGCATTTGTTAAAAGTTTTTAATAGTTTTCTTTCCAGTTTTCTTGCTCTAAAAAGAACTGTCAATTGAATTTTTCAACTGTTTTTCTTAGTTTAAAAAAGTGTATGTTGAATTTTTTTTTAATATTTACCAATTTGGTATTGTGTAATTATATGTAAAATAAAATAAGTCTGAAGTAAATATCTTATTCTGTTCTCGAGATATTCGAGATAAACGACATTTTACAGCTCCTTTTTAAATTGCTGTAGTAAAAAAACGGTTTATTGAATTTGTTTTGCTTTTCGGCACGTTATGACAATATTATCTGTAAAATAAAATTTGTCCGAGGTCGATATCTTTATTCGTTCTCGAGATATGGTGGACGAAAAAAGTACCCCGAACGTACGTTCATACACACATACAGACATCTCGCTAAAAACGACGGATCCTGATTTAAAAGACCTCAAAAAGTGAAGATATGTCAAAATTTTCAATTCGACAAATCGCACCCATTACAATAACTTCCAATGGGAAGTTAAAAAAAAACAACAGCACATAATTCAGTAACACATATAAAATAAATATTTTAGCTAAAAAATTAATATTAATTCTATGAATCGATTAATTAATTGATTCAAAAAGATCATTAAAAAAAAAAATAATTAATATTCATATTATGGAAAAAACAACATGAAGTTAAATAAAAATTAAGGAAATAGTAAATTAATATAATGTTAAAGAATAAATTAAACAAAAAACTAATTTACAAAACAGGAATTCACATGAGCGAGCTCATTTCTCATCAACAACAATAGTTGTGTAAATAGGAACCAGCGTTTGGATTTTTTTATTTTGTATATCCAAATTAAAGAAAAAACAAGCGAAATACGAGATAAACCCAAAAGAATCATTTTTAATCGTTATGGTTTCCAATAATATGTGTGCAAAATATGAATGGTTTTTACGTATTACAACTAACTAAAAATGTTACAACTAACCCCACCATCAAATTTGACAAAAAATTACACAATTTAAAAAACCGTAGATCGTACAATACTCGCATGTATACATAAGCCTTACCAAAATATTTAATTTTAAAAAACAAACTGGTCTGTAGCACTTCTGAGTGTAGAGATATACTAAAAAAAAAAAACAAAAAAAAAAAATGCACACCCATATCATTTTTGGATCACCTCCATAACTTTTTTTTCTAATGTCCATAAAGTACACGTGCCGTTAGCTAGCGACGGAATTACGACCTATCTCTGCAATTATTGACTCAAAATTAGTTTATTACTAAGGGCCATTATATTGCTTGAACTTGTCACTCGTCGCTTGTCGCGCAGTGCGTGGCCAAGGCCTGGCTTCGGAATATGCCTGGGTTGCCTTAGGCATAAAAATAAACAGACTTTTAATGTCATTTATTTCCTCTTTTAGGCTTAGACGAGCTTGCGAGTCGAAGGCATAGGCTGAACAAATTTTCTGAAGTTCGCAGACTAGTTTTGCTTGATTTTTTTTAGTATTGAGGCACTTCGAAATTCCAATTCCCTACGGCTCGATTTTTAAAGTAATGTAAAGAGATCGGTTTTATTAAATTTAATAAATTTTATTTTAGTGAATGGAATGACTTCAAAATTCAACTGGACTGCTCTAGCGGAAAATGCCTTTAAGTCTATTGGTTCATTTGAATTAATTTATAGTTAGATACATTTTTAAAATGCATAGCTTTAAGATGTAAAGATGTCGCAAAAGGGAAATATGACTAAATACTTCCAGATTTCGAAGGTACCTGTCCATGGAGCTATGGACGTAGTCAACTTCCTGAATCAACGAATGTCCAGGCTCCAAAAATGTTTGTTAAATTACATTTAAGAAAGTGTTATTGTTAAGTAGGAAAAGAAAAGCAGTTCACATTACCTTATTTTTTATTTTAAGGGACACAGGAGTCACTCCAAGGAGTCAGGGCTGTGATTGATGGGCTATCAGATAATATTTTATTGAAAATTTTAAAAATCGAGCTGGCTGATTTTTTTTTTTCTATCGGTCTTGTATTTATACTTTCTGCACCGCCGCCGCCGCCAGTTGAAATCTTAATACGTACGACAAAACAATTTTCAGATTTTATTTTTAATTTTTGATCGTATGTCTTAAGCCTATATAGACATACGACAAAACAATATTAAAGATAACTTGAGGCAAAATACATGGAATTTTTGTCGTACATGCCAAAAACTGGCGTGTACGACAAACTAAAATTAAGGGTATGCTTATTTTGTGGACAAAATTCATACTAATTATCTCAGCAACGGTAAATGATAGGTCAATTCTGATTGCAGAAATAGAAAGAGGACCTTCGAAAACATAGTACTGCATATCCACTTTAAAAAAAAAAGTCCATTTTGGCGTTTACAACAAAACAATTCTCAGGCGACGAGTAGTAAACAGAAATAGAGGTTTGAAGTTCTTTGGGGAAATTGCCTTATTTGTGGGTTATTCCCACTATAAATTTCATAATTTAAGATCAACCAATTTTGATCCAACTTTGCAAGTAGGTATATCGCCTTCTTAAGATTACAAATATTATTGCATTTCAAAATATTTAAAAAAAAATATGTTCTTATAGTTTAATTATTTATTTCTAAAAAAATACAACAAAAATCAGAAAAATATTATTTTTTCGAACTCTTCCTAGTTATAACTTTAGTTTTTATACAAGTCTTCTATATGTATCTATATCACATAAGGAAGTACGTTCGTTGCAATCTGGAATTTTGTTTTATTGTTTAAAAAAATAATATTTCTTATTGTTTTATAAGAACATACTTTTTTGAAGCAGTAATGATCTACACCCATACTTCTGTCAACAGAATTGATCAGTTTGCACAAAAAAAAATGTCAGGCCAGTTTACTCTTTTTAAACTCATACGGTTGCCTGCAAAGATATGAATCAAATTAATAAAGGGCGCCAAAATTTCTAGCGAAGCGAGCAGTTTTACGTTTAAATGAAAAAACAATGTTTTGAAATACGCATGAATTAAACAACAAGAACATCGATTTCAATCGATTTCACTCAATGTAACTTTAAAATCGATTTAGAATTTGGGGGATCACTTCAAAAAAATACGGGTCACATATAGGCAACATTACAGTTGTTTACGTCTTCTTGATTTCAAATCTGGCCACAGAACTCTCTTTCATATAAGGTTTTCGATAATTTAATTTAATAACAATAAAGTGAAAATATATTTTTTTTTCGGTATGTTTGAGGTTATAGTAAATAATGATATTAATATTAAACTCAAAACTCATCAATTTTAACCGAGGATTTCTCCGAAAGTAAAAGACATATTTACAAATGTTGCATGGGTTTTGACGAAAAATTCAGATTGGGTAACGACTTTCGTTGGAAAATTTTGTTTATTGCTCTTACATAGCCTCAATCCTCAAACATTGTGAAAGCCTGTTTTTTTTTTTTAATTAAACAGAAAGGCAACAATTTCTTCGGGAAGAAAATAATATTGGAATGTACGTAAGTTCGTTACATTTAGAAATTACAAGAGACATTTTAAATCGTTAGAGGTTAGATAGGAAACTTTAAACATGGCGAACAAATGATAGTTTTGCATTTTTGTGTTAGAATATCTAGAAAACATGAAAACCAAGGTTTTGACAATTAGGGTCGGCATTACGCTGGAGGTCTGGGATCGCTTCCCAGCCTCGTCCACCTAAAAAACTAAAAAGTTTTTTTTCAGGGCTACTGCCTCTTGCGAGGAATTGACAAATCTTCCAAGAGTATCACTTGTCACGAATAAGTGCTTCTCGTCAGCCGTTCGGATTCGGCATAAAATTGTAGGTCCCTTCCATTCTTGTCGAAAGGCGCACACAGGAATGGTAGCGAGTTGTTAGTCACTAGGCCCTGGTTCTTCATGAGCCGTTGTGCCACCCGATTTATTTTTTTAATTTTTAACACTGGCCTCATGTATCAGCAATTAAATCTGGAAGAAGCTTTCTTTGACGTCTGAATAGAGCACAAATAGGTATATCGTTCTTTTGATATTTCATTTTACAGGTTGTGATGAGATATTTTTACTTACTAAGACAAGGGGAGGTCCCTGTTTGTACAACATTTTCTAAGAGCAATACAAACAATTCTGCAAAAAAGAAATTGTTATTTCTTATGTTTGGATTTTGTAATTATAAAAAATAATTGTTTATTTTCATTTTTGTATACACCTTCATATACATTCATGCAATATTTTTATGTTGTCTTATGAGTATTCAGATATCATCTAACATTAATTAGTTACCTGCCTATTTACAGAATCATGGTGCTCTAGAATATTTAGGAACCGATCCATATGGTCAGCCCCTTTCATCATTACATCATGCTCCTCTCCATCATTACAATCAATTAGCTGGATTAAGATCTACGCAGGATCAACTTGGAATTCATCGATCACATCGAGATGCCGAACTCCAGGGACATGTGGTAAGTTTTTTTTTTTTACAACTATAAAAATTATCTCAAATTATTAATTAAATTGAAGTGTAAACACGCACAAGTAAAGTCGGGTAGATAAAAATCTCTTTTTCGGCAATTAGAGGTCATTAAAATACAAAATTTCAAGTTCAACAAAAATTTACGAATCTCATGGTATAGGTTAGGTAGTATTTATGTATAGGTTTGCTTTAATCAAGAAAAAAAAACACATAAGATGATTTCTTGCACGATGATCAAGCTAGCTTCGATTGAATTAGAGCGTCTACCGGTTATAAAAAAGCAAAACAAAAATCAACGCAACTTCTTTCATTATCTTTTATAAATGGGCAAAAATCGTGCGTAAAAATATTTCATGGGGATATAGGATCGTTAAAATTAAGAGAAAATCTGACAATTGATTGACAAATATTCAATAAGATTTGAAGTATCTCCCACATATTCAATGTCTAATTGGCAGAAGGTATACCCACTTAAATATATTTTCGTAAATAAAAATTAAAAAGTGTATGTTTTTTTAAAGTGATGAGTGTCCGAATAAAATTGGTTTTTAGTTTTTAGTTTTTACCAATTTGTGTAGTTTTCTTGTAGCAAGAAATCTTATCTGATGTTCTTTTTATTCGCTTTACCAGGAGGTACCTACTTAGGGCAAGTTTTGCAATTCGTTCTTTAAAAGTTCAATGGTTTTTAGAAGAGCTCTCTATTTTAAAACTGCATTTAATTACACTTGTGATATTCATGGCACATGTACAGTACACATGTACTAAAAAACTTTTTATACTTGTACACGTGTAATTAAAAAAATGCGGTTTCTTTCCCCTATTTGACTAATTATTTTTTAGTAATCATTTGTTGTGTCTGACTTGTAGAAACATGAAAAATTATTCAGAAAAAAACCTTTGTAATTTTAAGTTTTTACAACGTCCATTGATTCAGAATGTTGCAACACAATTTAAAAAATACGGTGTAATACACACACATGTGAAATATTAAATACATGTATAATACTAGCCGTGTTTTTTTTTGAGAGTTGCTAGTCACTAGCAACTCAGCAAAATGTTTACACGCAAAACAACAACAAAACAAATTATAATAGAGAATTTTGTTTGTGTTTCCGTGTAAATCTTTAACTGAGTTGCTAGTCACTCTCTGTAAAAACACGGCTACTAAAAACACGTGTAGTGTTAAATACACGGGTTGTATTAAATATACGGGTAGTATTAAATACATACGAAATAATAAATACTTGTGTAATGATAATATACGTGTAATATTGAATACACGTGTAGTACTAAATACTGTAATACTAAAAACACGTGTAATATTAAATACAGGTGTTGCGAAAGAATTAATACTTGCGTAATGCTAAATACATGTGTAATATTAAATACTCGTAAAGTACTTAATACACGTAAAATATTAAATACATGTGTAATACTAAAAACACGTGTAATATTAAATACACGTGTTGTACTAAATACACGCGAAAGAATAAATACTTGTGTAATGCTAAATACATGTGTAATATTAAATACTCGTAAAGTACTTAATACACGTGAAATATTAAATACATGTGTATTACTAAAAACACGTGCAATATAAGTTTATTTTTTAAACGTAAGTCGCTTATTCCATTCACTATTTCAGCGTTCATTATATCCACTCATGATTACTATGGGAATTTAATACAAGATTACAGTACACAATAGGTAGCTTAGATTCGTTGAACCGATTACAGAGCTTCCACCATCTTGATTTAAAAATCGAGTTCGGTTTTCGTTTTTTTCTTAATGATAGGAGTTAGAGCTTTAGCTGGCAACGCTGTGCTGGTCTAAAATATAATGAACTAAAAAAAAGTCACATTTTTGACATTCTAACCTAATACATACGCAATGGCAATGTATTTTAAACATAATGTATAGGTAGGTGTTCCTTATCTATTCTTATAAAAACGGGGATACAAAACTCAATTGCTAATACGTTCCCCCTCCCTATAAATAAATTCCAATAATATGTACATTTTTATTAATAAATTGATAAACATGTGATTTTATAAAATAAAAGTTAGATAAGTGGGTTTCATCCATCATCCTTTGGTATTTCCCAATCCCAAACAAAAAAACAAGGACGATACAAAATATTTCAGTGATTTATCACAGACATAACCCAAGGACTAAATGCGCGCCGCGGCTTCTGCTGATGTTGTCCGTAAATACCTACCCAAAATTCATTGGCATATAAATGAGAGGGGAGTTGTATAGCCGTGGACTGATGTGATGTTATGAGAAAAAGGCTCTATCCTCATCATCTTCATCACCAAGAATATTCAAAGAGAATATCCTTAACATTCTCCTTCTATATATACACACTCCCTCATCTTCTATATATAGAGAAATCTTACGAAAATATGCAATGAATTTTTCTTTAAAAAGCCAACGAAAAAAACTCAAAAACCAATCCTTAGCATAATATTTCGCAAGAAGGCTTCTCAAAAGGGATTTGTATCCCAAAAATATACAATACAAAAAAAAGAAGTATTAAAACACATGTTTGTATATAAGTTTATGTATGTATGTGTATGTAACATAAAAACAATGAAAAACCTCTTGTAATGTTATCAATGGTATAATCCCAGCCCACATACTTTCAACTATCAGTTAAGTTATTTAGAATTTCGAAGAAGAATTTCTCAACTCCCAAACAAGAAATCTCTCGATGGCAGAGCAGAAAATCTTCTTCAAAGAATGCACTCTTCGAAGAAAGCTAAATCAACCCTTAGCATATTCTTCCTTCTGTCATATGCCTTGCCTGCTTATTATTTTAGTCCATTTTTGGCCCACTATTTGGGTTAAGAAGTATAGCGATAGAAGGGTGGACTGCATTAGCAATTTACAAACAAAAAAAAATATAAGGTGGAACATTTCCCTCGTTCTTTTTCTGTCGACCATCAAGGGAAAAAGAGCATAAAATGTTTAAGAATAACTTTTTAAAAAAATATTTTTGTAGATTCAGGAATTCCTGTTTTTAGTTTATGCGCGAAAAGAATTGTTAAAATTCATTTAGCAAAAAAAAAAAAACAAAATCATAAAGGTACCCAAAAATTGTTCACAAAACTTAATTTTTGTTTCGTTTTTTTTTCTGTTCTCAACTCATTTGCAGACACAACTTTCACATGGATTTCCCTACACAGATAGACGCGGTGATTATGGAAGTGCAATAAGCGGTGCTGGAGGTCACGGTGGGAGGCTGGGGCATGAACATGATCCCTTAGCATTACATCAAGCACTCCAGAATGCCGTTGACGATGGACAAAACACGGGAATGGATGACAATGTGGCATTTATGTCGGATTTGCCCTTAATAAAAAGTAAGTTACAAGGGCATTCCTAAGAAAATTTACTGTGTAGCAAAATAATTTGTAGTACAAATTAAATTTTTCACTGCATTACAACATATTATAGGATTAGCCTAGTCCACACAAAATTACCAGCGTTTAGCATTTACTTTACAACTTAGCCTTCCTTAAGGTCTCTTCATTTTTAAGATCGATCACACGTATAGTGATTTAAAAGCAATAAGACTGGAAGATTGTAGGACGTACTCTTTTTCATTTCATGAAAGTACTCGCCTGTTAATTTAAATATGGGTTGGGGTAGAAATTCTGCCGATGTCAAAATTCTGCTTTGCAATTCCTTGTTTTACAAAATTCTGCTTATAATAAAAAAGTTAGAAAAATGTAAAAAAAAACGTGCCCTTTGGTGTGTCGTCCACAAGTGAAATTAAAAAATCTATTGATGCAGCATTTTGGTGACTTTTTGGGACTTATTTAGTACCGCAGTCTGAGCCGGCTTCTAAAATTCAAACCCGTGGAAGGAATTTTAAAACCAGTATTATACTATTGTACTAAATAAGCCCAAAAAAGCATCAAAATGCTGTTTCATTAAATTATTCAGCTTCAGTTGATTCATCTTGAAGGACCTGTCATTATTTTATTCATTAGAATATACATTACTTGTTTTCTTTATTTTTTTTTTTAACATAAATGTTTTTTGAAACAAAAATCAGAATAAGCTGAATTTTATTTTGCTAAAAATTACTTATCAGAACTTTGAAAAGCAGAATTTTGTAAAACAAAACCAACAAATTGAAGAAATTTGGAAAGCAGAAACAAAAGGCAGAATTTTGAAAAGCAGAATTTCAAAACCAGAATTTCGACCCGCTCCCTTTGATAAATATGCATGAAAATCCACAGATGAAAATTGATTGGATAGTAAAATTCATCTATTCTTTTGTTAAATGAGACCTTGTTTATTCGAGTACTTTTTTCTTTATAGAAATTCATTTTGTATACAAAATTGAGGCGTTTTTTTTTCAATTCCATCATTTTATTTGGAACAAGAAGTTAGTTTTAAAATAATGCTTAATAAAATGATGACATCATAGCCATAATCACCGTGACCTATTTTTTACAAATACCTAAATTAAAAATTAGATTAGAAGAAAAACTGTTGAGTGCATTTATCTGCCATATAAAGTCTAACACATTCAAATTCCAAAAATAATAACAAATTGATATTTAATTTTTGTTTGGCATGTATAAGCCATGTTGTTTTCATTTTCATTGGTACCGTCAAAACATAAAATTTTAAGGAATGGTACTCTGGGGCTTATACGTACTTTTCTTATTTAATTAATTTTTTGTGCACATGAAGCAACAGTTATGTATTTTGTTTTCTATAGAAATACAGGTAGGCAGTAATAAAGAAAATATTCTGTTTTTAAAAGTAAAATCATATCATTATCATTATCATACGAAACTTCCTTTAAAACCTTATTGATAAATGTAAGAACTATGTAGCGAATTTTGAATATTTTCAATGCTCTATTTAGCTACACAGAATTTAAAAATACTGAATTATATTTAAACAGAATTTTGTGAAACCAAAATTTAGAATTACAGTTGTTGTTTCCTTAAAAGAATTTTGACAATACAAAATTTCGACCCCCAAATCTTTGATTCCGTATGAAAATTTACGTGTTAAGAAAATAATTGATACATTTTGACGATCAGTTTTAAAGAAAATGACTCTTTAATTTTGTAACAGCTTATATTCCTTTGAAATAAATCTGTGAAATGTAAAAATACAAATTTTAAGATTTTGGTACATATTATATTTTTCTTTGGTATTTCCACGCATTAAAACAAATAAAATGCACGACTGGATCGAACGAACTTGCTCTCGTGGCTTACACCTTTAACGAAGCAAGAAATTGAAGACGCATGTCATTGGATCAATATTAAAATAAAATATCAACCTAAAGTATATCATATGATTTGTTTGATTAATATGAATTCATGAAAAAAAAAACTCTTAAAAATAAATTTGTATGTAAATTAAATTTCTTGAACAGTAAAAAAAATGCTGAAATGCCCAATTTATTGAAAATACAATTTTTAACTAAATTAAAAAAAAAATCATCACCCTGTTTTCAAGACACTTAATTAAAGAACACCATATTTGTTTAAAAACTAAAAAAATATTTTTTTCGAAAACTGTGTATACAAACTTGTTAAGATTTCGAATGACGTCGTTTAAAAAATTAGTCCGAAATCGGTGAAGCTGTAAAGTAGGTAAACTTTCATGATCATTTTTTTAACCATATGTACATTTTTTTTACAATTTTTACTGTTATCAATCAGCAATTGGTAATTTTTTTATGAAAATTGTTAGAGCCGTTTTTGAGAGACACACATAAATAATTTTGTTGTATACTGGTTGTATGGCAGGTTCAGATATTTTGGAGCAATTTTAATGTCCCCTTTGGGAATCACCTACAAACCTTAAGTCCAAAGTAGGGTCATCTGGTGGATTTTGTTTAAAGCGGTTTCATTAAAATGTAAAAGAAACATTTTTAATTTGTTTATAAAAACAGTGCTATATCGTTAATGCTGCATTTTGTGAACAGACAGTGTTGCACCTGCGATAGACTGTAAACTTCTATATAGCCTATGTTTTTTTTTTTAATTCTTATAAACAAATAAGAAAGAACAGGTTGAAATCGAGCAATTCAAAATATTAATTTCGTTAAAAATTTTCTACAATTTTTAAACAGAAATCATAAATGTGTCCAGATGCTGCTATTTGGGTGAAATGCAATCGGCCTCTGGGGCTCTGTTTTTCACTTCGAAAATTCTCTTCTTGCAATATTTTACTTATTTCTATCTTTGAGCTGTTTGTCAATTTCGCTTAAACAACTATTTATTTTACTTTTGTTTTGTTCTGCAAAATTTGTGTTCACATGTTTCATATGACATTTTTTATTTGGTATTTTTTTATTTTGCATTTCATTATTTCGCAAAATACAACTGCGCTTAATATAATTTAACGTTTGAATATTTCTTATAAGATGCACATGGTATTATTTAGCTTTTAAAATTGTCTTGCCTTTTGTTAAGTGATGCACGTGTCAATAAAGCTAACGCGAAATGACAAAACGAGAACCAAAAGTTAGCAAAATAAAGTCTTGCAAAACCACAACGAAATTTCAAACTAAAATCGTCAAGAAAATTTTTGTGCAGTTATCGCTTCGGGCGTTTATTGAAAAATATAAATAAATAAATTGGGTGGCGCAATGGCTCGTGAAGAACCATTCCTGTGTGCGCGTGTCGACAGGAATGGAAGGGACCTACAATTTTAAGCCGAATCCGAACGGCTAGACGAGAAGCACTTATTTAGGACAAGTGATACTCTTGGAGTATCACTCAATTCCTTGCAAGAGGCAGTAGCTCTGTATTAGCGTTTATTGAAATACCAAAGCAAAAATTCGCGCAACAACTTCTGCGAATCAAATGAAATTTATTTTGATAATTGCGAAGTAAGATTTGCGAAACAATTTTCGCCGAAATGGCCAAAACACCTTTTTCTGAAAACCACCCCAGTACGAATTTGATTTCTTTATGGATTAAAGAAAAAATACTCCGAATCACACTTTTGGGCATCAGTAACATAACTAATATAATAACCGGTTTTTTAGTGTGGTTTAATGCAAGCATTTTTTACTATAGGAGGGGGGGTCTATCTCCCTTCGTTTAGGCGGGAGGGGCAATTTTCTAAAAAATGAATTAAAATTAAAAAACTAAAAACAAGATTTAAACACAACGGCAACACTTACAATAAAGTAGCTTTTGAAAGACTTTAATTTAACTTTAATCTTAAAGTTAAATTGAATTATTCATGCCAACAGTTTTCGAAAAATTTGCATGCAAACTCAAAAGTATGATACAAAAATTGGAAAAAAAAAGTTTAGACCATTTTTTTTATTGTGAAATAAAGTGCTGCATTGGCTTCTAGAGTTCAATGCTTATATTTAATCTGAATTGAACACAGAAAACCAAATGTTTTTATGTCTTCAAGTTTTTGAAAAAATTGAAAATTACTAAAAGTACTTTTTATTTTTTTGCTTGCTTACATAAAAAGAGTATGCTAGCTCCCAGCATTCCGGCGCGGCGCGTATAAACATTGAGGTATGTTGCCCAAGTATTTTGAATGCAAATTGTTTTTGTAAAATTTGGGGGTTCTTTCGTCAATTTTGGGCGATTTTTCCAAACCGAATTTCAACGGAATTTATTGTCAATAGTTTTCTTTAACAAAAGTATATTGGATGGCCCGCTTTACGGGTTCAAGGATTTTAACTCCCTTTTTGGGTGCTCTGTTCTGTTCACGCGACTCCGTCGCTCCGCTTAGGGTATGCTCAGTCGCCAGGCAGGCGTCTATGTTGTCAGTTGGTGTGCTTTCAGTTCATTTGTAATAAACAGTACCTTGGGTGGCCTTCTTCGCGGGTTCAAGGATTTTAACTCCCTTTTTGGGGCCTCAGTCCCGCTAAGTTTTGAGTTTTAAAGTAATTTTTTTCAAAAACTATTAACACAAATAACTTGCTTGAAACAAAATAATAAAATAACAAGTTTCTGGCTTCAGAAAACCTATAACTTTAGCATTGTTAGTGTTGCCGTTGTTTTTAATTTTTTTCATTTAAAGTCATTCTGTAGAAAATTGCCCCTCTTGTCTTAACGGGTCATGACCCGTAGTAAAAAATGATTGTATTATGTAAGCCCCTCTATAAAAATCCATTCTTGTTTTGCTGCGCCGTAGTAATAATTTAATTTAAATTTAGGATTAAAGAACATATCTCTGGCTTTCAAAAATGGTAAAGTACTCCATTGTAAGTGTTGCCGTTGTTTTTTAATAATTTGTTTATTTTGCTAAACTGGGTAAGATAGACCCCCCTGCCATAATAAATAAATCGAACTCTCCCCCACTTTTGCAGTAGTCAGTATCCAAACCATTTTTTCTTCCGAAACCTAAAAAAAAATTTTAAAAACAACTAAATATAAGGTACATCGTGGATTTTAAATAAATTTCAAATGTCAAGTCAAAAAAGTAACGAAAAGTGTTTCAAAACACCCAGATTTTGAAAACGAAAAATTTTTTCAAACGATCGGAATTCAGAACAGGCATAAATATGTTCAATTTCTATCGCCTGAGCATTAAGCATTAATAAGCTGAAGGGTCATTCATAGAAATTCGTAACCACGTTTTTGATCTTAGCAATGGATTATGACTATTATTATTATAGACAAATTATTCCTAAGATTATGGCCGAGTCAATAAAGCTATAAGAACGTGTTAAAGTAACGAAGTACAGCTCCAATTTTGATGTATGTACATATATTTTTTGACAAAACGTATGTTTTTAAATACTGTTTAAATTCAGAAAGGTAAACATGAACCATTCAAAACAGCAGCACAATGAAAATAGGCGAAAGGTTTTTTGAGTTAGACCAACAAAAAAAATAACACCGAGGTCTTACTGTAACGGTTTGTATGAACAATTTTTCACAAAATAACCTTTAGACATTTTTTGAGAAGGTTTGAATAAAGCAATAACTTTTGGGAAATACAAACAATTTTTATAGAAAAATAAGATTCAAAGTGAAATGGCCCTAAGGTATTTATTAATAGTTTGACATTTCCCACTTAGTTTATTAGATTTCTAATCGAGAATCTATGGAATGTGTAAAATTTAAGATCATTTTATCCCCTAATTTTCTATGAATATTTTTTCTTACATTTTAATATCAAGATAAAGTATAACAATTAGTGAAGTAAATGGTTTCATAATCTCCTGCCAATTAGTTCATATTTTTGTCAAACAATATAAAGTAGGTATACATAAAAAAACGTAATCTTGAATTCTTGCGAATGCCTATCCTGTTAAATGTGAACCTAGACATGCAATATTATAGTATAGTTTCAAAAAAAGGTCGTGGTGTCGAATTCACCCAAATCTCCTGCTGCATTCTTGTGCATATTTTTTTTTTTGGAGTGGTGGGCATGGTCTTAGGATTCCTTATAGTCCTCTCAACAGGAGACGAACAAGACTGCCTGTTTGATTTTTGTATGCCAGAACTACCAGTATTCCATCCCTTATTGAAGTATTGTGTACTTGTAGTTTTGAGGCGGTTATATTCACACCTGGTTTGTTTATGCGAGCTATTGTTGCAGTGCAGCATACATAATAATCATTATGATTCTGGGCTGAGATCCGTTCGTCGTCGTCGGTAGTCAGTTCCGATGTCGTCGTCAAGTTACCTAATTGGCAGGATTAATGTAAATCGACCCTCCGAAAATACAATGTAGTTATTTTTGGTCCTTCCTCTAATAATAATAATAATAATTTTTTATATGTGTATTTTTTTTTGCAGGTATTAAAAGCGGCAAAGATGTCGGAAACATTGGATCAGGTTCACCTAGTGAAGTATTTTGTGCAGTACCCGGACGTCTTAGCCTTTTATCAAGTACATCGAAATATAAAGTCACAATTGCCGAAGTACAAAGACGACTATCGCCACCTGAGTGTCTCAATGCCTCATTGTTAGGAGGTGTTCTAAGAAGGTACATAATATCATTATTTTCGGTTTTAAATAAATAAGTACCAAATAATTCCTACAATCACGAATCATACTTACATATTTATTTTAATTTTTTTTTTTTTTTTTAGAGCTAAAAGCAAAAACGGAGGCCGTCTCTTAAGAGAAAAGCTGGAAAAAATCGGTTTAAATTTACCAGCTGGACGAAGAAAGGCTGCCAATGTGACATTGCTGACATCTTTAGTTGAGGGTGAAGCAACACATTTGGCAAAAGATTTTCAATTTGTATGTGAAACAGAATTTCCCGCCCGACAATTAGCTGAATATATTGTGCGACATCAAACCGAGCCTCAAGAATCTTATAGGCGAAAAGAGCTTTTGATGCATTCACAGCAGGTAAATAAAAAAAATATCTCCTTAATAATATTTAGTTATTTTTTTGGAAGGGGGTTAAATTAAAGTCTTTTTAGATTTAAATAAGATAAATCTGTTTAATTAATAAAGAGAAATTCGAATATCAAACAAAATTCACGAATGAATGGCACTAACTTGCTCTTGTAGCTAACAACTAGAATATTTGATAAAGTTTTTATACCCTTCAAGAGAAATTAATAAAAACAAGCTAAAATAGCAATTTTGAAAATTTAAGTTTTTCGCTTTAGTACAAAAATATGTGGAAACAAATTTTAAATACAAAAAATTACTTCTTGTTCGATTTTATGTTTTCGTAAGAAAAATAATTCATACCAATTTTAAATTCAATATTTTTTAACTAACCTAAAAGTACCGAATTGCAATTTTATTATAAAGTCAATTAGGTCAATGACGGAACATTCGGGAATATCCTAAAAACTAAGGTTGGCAGAAAAAAAATTGTACTGGAGGTCTATTTCCTCCCGTTTTGGTGGGAAGGACATTTTTTTAGAAAATTAACTTAAGACAAAAACAAAACCTTAAAAACAACGGTAACATTTAAAATAGCAAATTATACCTTTTTGTAAATTCATAAATCACTTCAATTATTTTATTAGTAAATAGAGTTGTTTTAGTAAACAGTTTTGAAAAATTAATTTTTAAACAAAATTAAAAAAAAAAAATCAAAATTGAATATAATTATTTTGAAAACTCAAAGTCCGAGAAGCATCTGCTTTTAGTGTTTTACTTAGAATTGATTAAAGAGCATTGAATTTTGAAAACAAGAATAGAACGTATAGTTTCGAAAAAAAATAATTCGAATTGTTTTTATTTTCCTTTTCAAAATTTTAGGTTTGAAAATTTATTTTTCAAACATTGTTCAATAAAATAACTTTATTTAAAAATAAATAAAGAGGCTGGGTGCAACTCACGCTAGTAACTTTTCATTGGTGCCCTTGAAAAAACATAAACATATTTGCCTTATTTGGCTAATTCAAGCAAGATATTTTGAAAAGAAAGCGTGTCATTAGCAACACTTACCAAAATTCTGTATGATTTTCCTTGAAATTATTAAAAGTTTTACATATAAAAATGCTTTTTGGTAAAATTTTGATTGTAATCTTTTCAAATGGTGGTTTGAGATTTGTATCTCAAAATAATAGATGGTATTGATAAATATTTTTGGTACAAATTTGAAGTCGATATACATAGTTAATTGATCTCAATATATTCGAGTTGAAAAACATTAGTATTTTTTTGGCATTTTTTTGGTCTTAAAAAAATATCTACTGAATTTTTGTGAAAAATTATTAGTTGTTGACTTTGTAATTTTGTGTAAAAAAAAGACTTGGTTCGGAATCATTATTTGGGGTCCGCCAAATTAGGCCCCAGAAAATAAGGCCCCAAAAGAAAAAATGAAATAAGGTCCCAAATTGGGGTATTTTTTCATAGTGTAATTATGCTCCAATGAAATAAGGCCCACTGAAATGAAAAAATGGTCCAAAAATAAATGTAATAAGGCCCCAACTTGTTTTGACTTTTTTTTTGGAAAAATGAAATAAAACCACAATTTTCCTTTTTCATATTGAACTTTATTTAACAAAATGAATTAACACCCCAAACAAATACTTGAATTGTATCGCCCAATTTTGTTGCAGCTATTCTGTTACTTACTAATGCTTTTCAATGTTAAGATCGTGCTGCGAATAGCTGCAAACAAATCGCGCGATTTTTTTGCAGCTATTCTGTTACTTCCTGATGGTTTGCAGCACGATCTTTACATTGAAAAGCGATACAATTCAAGAATTTGTTCAAAAGTTTGTGGTACTTTATCAGCTCTGTGTCCCTGATTAGCGGATTTTCACAAATTTTTTTGTGAAAGACAATGTTATTTAGCATTTCCATCTTAATTATGATAAATGAAATAAGTATAAGCCCCAAAACTAGTTTTGGGGTTTTATTTCATAATGAAAATATGGACAAAAAAAATGAAACAAGGCCCCAAAAAATTAAATAACTCACCAAAATTTAAGAAATTTCGTTGTTGTTGTTTTGTGTGCCTTTTTTGTGGCCTTATTTCATTTATTTGTTGGCCTTATTTCCTGGGGGCTTATTTCGCGGACTCATTATTTGTTCTTGAAATATTTGAGACGAAAATTATTGTTCAACTGTTTTTAAACTGAAATTCGATATTAAATCGCTAAACAATTTAAGCATTGATAATGATGCAGGCCGACGTTAATTGCAAATTGTTGATTAGATTTTGAATAAATTGCCTTCTAAAATGCAAAAGATCAATATTTATCAACTATCAATCAGTTATTGACAATCGCAATAGGGGTGATTATGTAATTATGTGTAAAACAAAATTAATCCGAAGTCGATATCTTTTTCTGTTCAAGAGATATTCGAGACGGATGACATTTTATAGTTTTATATACAGGGAGCACTACGATATCTCGCAAACTAAAATCTCGGATAACGAAATCTCGGATTTTTGTATAAATCTCGAAATACGAAATCTCGCAAACTAATAAACCCGCTTTTCATAAACTCGCAATAACAAAATCTCGCTTTTAACAATCTCGCATTTACATTTCAAAACCGAAAACCTCGCAAATTTCAACTTAAATCTCGCAAACTAAAATCTTGCACTAACACATCACGTTGGAAAATTCCGCAGTGAATAATAAAATCCTGCAAATGGAAAATGAAAAATCAGAGGCCCAAAAATGAAGATAAAATCCTTAAACCCGATACGCGGGCCACCCAAAGTACTGTTTATTACAAATAAACTGAAAGCACACCAACTAATAACATAGGCGCCTGCCTGGCGACTGAGCATACCCTAAGCGGAGCGATGGAGTCGCGTGAGCGGGACAGAGGACCCGAAAAGGGAGTTAAAATCCTTGAACCCGCGAGAGGGCCACCCAATGTACTGTTTACTGTACATAAACTGAAAGCACACCAACTGACAACATACAAAATCGAAAACTAGCATAATGTAACATATATAAGTCCTAAATGTTTTTTAATGCGAGATTTTAGTTTTCCAGATTTTAGTTTGCGTGTTTTTGTAAATGTGAGATTATAAAAAGCGGGTTTTTGTAATTCCGAGATTATGAAAAGCGGGTTTCTGTAATTGCGAGATTTGAGTTTGCGAGATTTCGTAGCCAACCCATTTTAATTTTAGTAGTTAAATGTACAATTCTATATATTTTTAAAAAGCTTATACAAAGCATACAAAAAATTGATTAAAATCAGAAAAACAGTTTTTTAAAAAATTCAAACATCAAAAAAGATCTATTAATAACCAAAAATGTTCAGTATTATCCTAAGTAATTAGCTAGTAAGTTTGTTTAAAAAAATCTATATGATCGACTTTTTTGTTTTTTAGATAACGAAGGAACTAATGCAAGTACTAAGTCAAGATAGGACGACACAATACGGTACACGATCACAACATCTGCTCGAGCCATCAATGCAACGTCACCTAACGCATTTCTCATTAATAACCCATTCATTTGGATCTCCAGCAATTATGGCCGTACTCCATGCATTCCAGGTACTTAATTTAAATTATTTTTTAAAATTTTACAAAATTAATTAATTGTTTTTTTTTTTTTTTTGTCATTTTTAGAACTTCCTAAACGAATCTCTTAATTATTTAGATAAATTATATCCTCCAAATGGTGGTGGCATGGTATCATCGTCTTTGGACAAAAATAAAATGGAAGATAAAAAATGATAAAACGCTCCTTCCTGTGTTACATCACACTTCTGATACATATAGAAATTTTCAAATTTATGATGTAAATAAACGAAACAAAAACAATTAAAACGCCAGGACGTTTGTTTTTTAGTAAAACATAATATTGCATCGATTTTTTTGTTTGTTTTTTTTAGACATTGTTGTAATTATTATACTTGCTATATATATATATAAATATATTAAAAATACGTAATTTATATTTATTAAACAAAGAAACAAAAAAAAGAAAAACTTTAATCACATTCCAACACACGACTAGCTTAAAATAAATTAATGCATATAATAGATAGATAAGTTATGCTTATTTCTTTAAAAAAAAACATAAATGAAAAGAGTTAAGAACTTTATTATTATTTGCAGGATATTCGCCGGCAGATGATTCATTCTAGACATACGATTTATTTTGTATAGAATGAACAAATGTGTATACACTCTTATAAACAAAAAAAAAATATCTTAAATAAGAAATCATTAAAAATGTTTTGTGATATAAATAGTATTTTAATTTAAATGTAAATTAGTTATATGTAAAAACAAAAATTAGAAAAACATAAAACAAACAAAAATATAATAATTAAATTAAGTAAAATAAACAACCGGAATATAAATTGTATTATTTATTTTTATTTCGTATGTATACAACAATCTTGTTATATTCAATTATAATTCACACAAAATGTTGCATTTATTTAATTTTTAAGATTATTAAATATTTATTGAAAGAAGCTTGAGTTCTATAGTTCTTAAAAAAAGCACAATATATTAGATTTCTTCTTATTTTTGTATTGTTATACATATAGACACAAAAAATGGTTGTAATGTGCCAAAAGGTTTGCCATTTAATTAGCTGTTATATTCCATTACTTTTGCCATAATCCTTTTTATAGATAACACATGGAATAAAATACTCATTAACTATATACTACAAAAACCACACACACACACAAAAAATATAATTTTCAAAGAGGCTGCTTATTCATGAATATGTATTTTAATTTTATTTTCTCTTGTTTTATTCAAAAAGAAAAAACTAAGTTTTATTTAAAATTGCCACATCTAAGAAGCGTTGTCATTTCAATTTAGAACACACAAAAAACACACACACACAAAATCTCCAATTCTTGCCATTTTTTTTAAATAATAAAATTAACACATCAAAAATGTTTTAAATTAGCCATAGAAATATAAGAACTAAAAAAATGTTTAAAAATTAAAAAAAAAAAACTTAGCTAAAGAATCAAATAAGAAAATTATTATATGTATATGTGAATATTTGCGGAAGTTTTTATTTTCCAAAATAAAAAAAAAGTAAATAATGTAAAGCATTTCTGTAAAAATTTGTAAATTATAAACTAAAATAAGTAAGCTGAAGCATTTAAAACAAAATAAAAAAATCCTAATTATTAAGGAAAAAATATTAAATTAAATTATAGCATTATAAACAAATTAAAAAAAAAAACAAAACAAAACGAAACGAAACGAATATCTTGTAAAGTATTATTTAAATATATATATTGAAATAAAAATATTGAATCAATTTCAGTTTAAATTGTTTGTGTATTGGTTTATTTTGTGAAAATTTTGGAGAAGGTACCTATTTGTAAAACAGGTGGTTATGATAAAGCGTACAGGACCTTCAGAACAGAACAGAATGTATCAAGGTCGTGAGCAGTGGACGATAAGGAGGCCCTTATCAAAATAAATTCTGTATACATCATTTTTCGGTTGAAGAATGAAAAAATAAACATTTGATATTTAGAACTTTTTCATTAATCTTGTCCTTCTGACAAGAAATCGTTTAAGTAAAAGTGCAGCTCAAAATTAGAATTCTATAATAATAGACTATGCCAAATCTGATAATTTTATTCTTTTATAGCCAAAATTCTAAAACGCAGTTTTCTTGCAAAGGCTTTGAATACTACCTACATATATACATATACATATATATCATACAATTACTAAGCCGTTTTGGGTAGGTGCCAGCTTTCATTAAAAAACATCTTTGAAAATTTTAATTTATATTTTTGACACATAAGAAAAAAAAAATTAAAGATTTTTGTTTGATTTAACTTTGTCTCAGTCTTAAAATATCAAATTAAAATTTTTAATGTTGATTTTCAATGAAAGCTTGCTTTGACTGATTTGAAAATAGATCCAAATCAAATATCTTAATACAAAATAGAAACAATTTTTTACTATTTATTTAACTGAGCGATTTTTAACAAAGTCAGTTTATTTTCGATAATAAATATCTTTGTAGTTTTTCAAAGAAGAATGTTAGTCGTTTTTTTTTCATATAAATTTTTTGTCTCCAGCTACAAAATCATATACCTACATTTTTAAAAGTTTATCCTAAATAAACAAGTATTTTTTCACATCAAGTGTTGTTAGGACTGATAACAAATCACTGTCTCTCTCCTGCCCCCGTATCCATATAAGGGGTTAGAGGAAGCCACACTGGTGAAACCACGGGCTAGATCTGCTCAGGAAAAACTGCAGAAAACTTTTTAATCGAGCTATATTTACTAGGGAATTGTCTGATTGGTAATCATATAAAGAATCCCTAAAGACATACAAAAAAGAAGTGAGGAAGATTAAACGATTTTCTTGGAGAAATTTCTGTGGTAATATAGAAGAAACCTCCGAAGCTTCGAGATTGAGAAAAATCCTCTCAACAAATCCAGTGATGCCAAGCTGTCTGAAATTTACAGATGGCTCCTGGACTAACTCATGCGAAGAATCGCTTAACCTGCTACTAAATACTCACTTTCCAGGTAGCTCACAAGTAGAAAATACCACAATCCTGCATAGGATTAACGATAATAAAACTTTTCCACAAGGTTTGATAACAAGGGAAAAATTACAATGGGCACTCAACAGCTTCAAACCATATAAGTCTTCAGGACCAGATGGCATCATACCAGCTGAACTCCAAAAGAATGCAGATGTTATCCTGCCGATACTGGAAGTCATATTCAATGGCTGCCTAAATCTGGTCCATAATCCACTGTTATGGAGAGAAGTGAAAGTTGTGTTCCTACCTAAAGCTGGTAAATGCTCACACGTAAACCCAAAAGATCTCAGACCTATAAGCCTATCACCATTCCTTCTAAGAACCTTTGAACGAATGATTGATATCCACTTAAGATCAAGCATAGGTACGAGACTCTTATCTAATTCCCAACATGCTTATTGTAAAGGGAACAGCTCTCCACACGTTAGTACGTACCATATCGAATATTCCATCCACCACAAAGAATACACATTGGTTGCTTTCTTAGATATAGAAGGTGCTTTTAACAATGTCGACACATCTGCAATCACATCTGTGCTGTCACATCTGAAGGTAAACGATTCGCTTGGTGAACTGATCAACCAAATGCTAACTAGTAGGGTTATCAATTCCAAACTCGGCGGATTTTCTGCAAGAAGAGCGGTTAGTAGTGGCACACTGCAAGGAGCTGTCTTGTCCCCCCTCTTTTGGAACTTAGTAGTAAACGAACTGCTAACTTCCCTGGAAGCGGAAATTGCCGTATCAGGTAAGCATCCTTTTGTCTTGAAGGAACTCTTGCAGAATGCTTTAAACAAGTTTATAAAGTGGGCAGAGCGATGCGGTTTGGGCGTCAACCCTCACAAAACCGAACTTGTCCTTTTTTCTAGGAAATATAAAATTCCTAATATAGATCATCCCACTATCAAAGGTATTCCATTAACATTCTCTGACGAAGCAAAATATCTGGGTCTTATTTTAGATAAAAAGTTAAGCTGGAAACCTAATATACAAGAAAGAGTCAATAAGGCCACTGTAGCCCTTTTCGCTTGTAAAAAAGCCATTGGGAATAAATGGGGTCTACAACCCCGCACTACTCACTGGCTAAACATATCGGTAATTAGACCAACTCTCACCTATGGGATAAAGCTTTGGATAAAGCGATTAACCGCGATAAACTAAGTAAAGCATAAGTGGAGCACTTCGCTCTACTCCCTCCGCTGCGCTGGACACTCTTCTCTATCTAACACCCCTAGATATATTCAGTAAACAAACGGCAGCATATGTACGGCAATCCGTCTTAAAGCCTCCTCACAGTGGATCAATAATGATATAGGCCACTCATCTATTCTGAACTCATACGGTTCACTCCCATCAGGTATCATTGACTACACCATCCCACAATTCCGCTTCGACAAGAACTTTCAGGTTGTCATACCTTCCCGATCCACATGGGAGGATGTGACATTCTTGGAAGACGAATCGATTCACTTTTATACGGACGGTTCAAAAACCGATAAGGGGGTTAGTGGAGGCGTGTACTCAGACTCGTGTACTCATCTCTTACAGAGATGGCACAACAGTTCAATATTAACCTTTTTTGGGTGCCAGGCCATAGGGACATTCTGGGAAATTGCAAAGCTGACGAACTCGCCAAAAGTGGAACAGCACACTACCTATTCTACCAGGCAAGGTAGATATCGGTATACCTATCGCTACTTGCAAACTTTTGCGGAAGCAAGATGCTATAAGGAGAAAAAGCCTGGGGTGGAATAACATCACCACTTGCCTGGCAACTAAAAAGATCTGTCCAGTGTTAGACACGAGGCGCTCTAAGTGTTTATTATCTTTTAGCAGATTGCAGATCAGCTCCATAATTGGTCTCATTACTGGACACTGCCTCATAGGCAAACACGCAACGCGGCTTGGAGTTTTCGCAAATGATTTTTGCAGAAGCTGTATGGATGAAGAGGAAGAAGAATCTATTCCTCATCTTCTCTGTAAATGTCCCGCCCTATCTCAAAGGCGTAAACTCCATCTTGGGGATTTCTTCTTCGATAATCCAACACAGATCTAGCAAGCTCGGACATTAACAGCTTTTTAAAAAGCTCCAATTGGTTTTAGCGAGTGAGGATAAAATCTTAGATTCATGTGGTATCACAATGGACCAATTGATGGTCTAAGTGTGTCGGCTTCTTTGCTGGCAGCCACTATAACCTAACCTATCCTACCTAGGACTGATAAAAATTAGCCTTAATTTATCAAAGTAGAACAAAAATTGTGGAAGTTATCAATCTATTTTCTATGATCTATTATCGAATCAGGACGTAATAAATGATCTATTATCGAATCAGGACGTAATAAATGTCTAACCATTTTTATCGTCGCTAAATGAACAATATGAAAAAATATTTTCAACTGCTTTTATTTAGGTTGGTTTTGGGGATTGTTTTGTCAAACGTTTCACGATTTTCAATTTAAAACCTTTACAAAAATAACCACTTTTATTTTGTAAAAATTAAAGTTTTTTTTTTTTATAATAATGATTTTGACACAAAAACCATTATTGAAAAACCAATATTTGTATTTCTTACAAATTAACACGTACCTAAACCATTTGCAGTCTTGACTCATTTTCGAAATAGCATAAGATTTGTATTTGTCAGTCCTTTTGTGGATTTTTGCCAACTGAAGATGGATGTATTTTTTGAATTAAAAGCGATATCTGGTCAGCGAGGATAATTAACTTCATTTTCTTACTATCGTTCATATAGCTGCAACTTGTTTCTACTTCGTTTATTTGGCGTTCAAAATTGAATTAACATCAACTCAGTAGCGACGAAAAGGAAAATATTAAAATACGAACGCATATTTATTTCAAACTAAAATGCGTTTAGTTTAGTTTTATGTTGAAATCTGTAGTCAATTTGAATTAAAACTTTATATATTAAGGCATTTTCTGAATTTGTGAAACTTATATCTTGCAAGCATCAATCTGGGTTGGGTTGCAACAATTATTAAATGTTATGTATCGTTATAATCTACATACATTTAAAAAATACGTTTACATACATACATAAGTTTCAAAGTTTAAGTGTCATACAAAGGCCCCAACCCCGACAAAGCAGACTTCCATAATTGCATATGTATAGTATGGATATGGACCTATCTTAAAACAAAAGGAATTTTTGCTATCGTTCGCACCTAACCTTCGCAATTGCTGTGGGCTCTCGGTCTCTTTTGTTAGGAAAATTTAAATCAACCTGTTGACTAATCGTCTCAAGAAATCGTACAAATAAAATACAATAAAAATAATACGTATACCTACGCCACAGAGTCCTAGCAGTAAATAAATACCAACAAGGGTCGTTCAATTATGAATAAAATAAAAATAAATCACTTTATTTTCTTAGTTCATGATCTACCATACTTCGTGCAAATCTCTTTTCTTTTTTTCGGGCAATTTTCTTCACTTTTCGTGTTTAGCATTTCGTAGCCACAATCTTTATTAAAAAATTGATAAAATGCAAAAATCAAGTGCTCATATAAAGGATTTTGTGGACTTTTTTGCGAAAACTTTATGAACTACTGAAATGATTTAAAACTATGATAAGATAATCAAAAAATATTTTGTTTAAAAAAAAACCCAGACCAGATAGAATTTAACAATTTTTCGCGTCTGTGACCTGTTAACTTCACAGTGAAGTTAGCAGCGCATATGGTGTATCTCATGAACCAAGCCTGCTAGGAACTTTAAGTAAGATTCCAAATTTGCATTTTTTGCAGTTTGAAGTCCTTAATTCGCGAAAAAAACTTATACTGCCCTGCGAACTCAAATTAAAAATCTTAAAACTTAGCTGGTACTGTCATGTACAAAGTAGATGCCATGAGAACCCAGTTCAAAGGACAATAGCACAAGACATTCCAACACTATCGCGAAAGAAATGCAGGCGCAAAAACTCCTGGATGGAACAAATGCAACGACACCTGCATTTAGTTGGCCTCAGACAAGAACAATCCAAAACGGGGAGGCCTGTCGACGTTTTCTGAGGTCAACCCGGCGAACACCACAAGTGGAACATTAGGCGAAGCAGTTGAGTGGGAGAGTTGTGGTCCCCCTCGAGATCGTGACAATTGCCGGTAAAATGAAGAAGAAGAAACCTTTGCACAGAGTTATTTTATTGTGATGACTTTTGGATGGGGCGAAAGAAATGCGAATTTCTAAAATAAGTTTCACCCTAATACATAGAGTACAGGATGGTGAAGTGGGAGATTTTGTTTTCAAATGATGAATTCATTCATTCATTCATTTGCGTAATGTTGAAGCTCTGGAAGGGTTAAACCGAGGATTACCTTGTCCGCATGCCCATACCCTTGACGAAGTGGTGGGGTTGAAAATGTAGATATTCTTAATTTTTTATCCGTGCTATTATCACTTCAATTAATTTTTTGAAAATATATCATGATGCTCTGTCATTTTCCTTACTTCTAAACACCTTGATTTTGATGATCCGACTAGTAGAACTCAAGATATTTAAGCTTTTTAAGCGAACCTTATATATGTTTTCTTGGAGATTTTTAAAACGCAAAAAATCAACAAAACAAAGTCTCCAAAAAAAGTAGATTATGGTTCGTTTAAAAAGCTTATAACTGGAGAAAAAATAATTGAATTGATAATACCCCGGATAAACAAATTAAGAAAATCTCCATTTTCAATCCCCCTCCTCCACCCCTTCGTGAAGGGTATGGGCAGGCAGAGAAGGTAATCCTAATTTTTCCCTTCCAAAGCTATGTATTGGATGGGACATGTGTAAATTTAATTCGTTTATGAGTGCAAAGGTGAATACTGAGGTCTCCAGAATTAACACACTTGATTTTTTTTTTTGGTACGGTGGTACCTCAGAAGTAAAATCTTACTTTATTACTTTTTCGATACGATTCTAAATGAAAATATTCTTTGTGAAATTCACGATATTCAGCCTAGGCTGGCTATTGCGCAAATAACGATGGACCGCATCCAATAGAGTTTTTGACAGCATTTAGTCCAGTCGAACCGTCGTAAAAAAGGGCTTGACCTTGCGTTGATCGGCACGGTCTGTTTTTGTTTTCATTAATCGATAACGGCTTATAAGAAAAGCTTAACCCTATAGATTTGCACCACCTGACAACTTTTTTTTACCAAAGTTATTCGTAAAAACGTACTTTTTGATTTTTTTTTTGATTTTTGCAAATATCTCGGCTCCAGTACATTGCACAGTAAAAAATTTAAATACGATTTGTGTGTAATAAAATTACATAACATTTAATGTCAATTTTTTTTTTTTTTAAACAAATAAGTAAAAAGTTACCGTTAGTTTTAGTAATTTTCTTTTAGTGTTTAGACGATTTTTCATTTTTATTTTGAAAAAAGCTTACATTTTGGTTAGTTTTTTTTATGTTTTTTGTCTAGCTGTTGCTATTCCCTACAATTTACAAAAAAATTGAGCTGTTAACTTCAAACGGTAGCCTAGAAATCTATGAATGAACACAGGCAAATCGGATTTATTCAATTTTTTTGTTGAACACATACTTTTGAGTTATAATTTTGATAAAGGCTTGTGAACCGGCTTAGTTAATAACAAATTCAAGTCCTTTTAATTTCTTAAAATAACGACAAACTAGAACTGAGCAATGAATGAATGAATAAGGGCAAGTCATACAAAAAAAAACTTTTCTGTATGATAAATAAATAGTACAGTATAACTTTATACTCGTACATTCACGTATGCGTCAAATCTGGTATTTCTGATTTTTTGCTAAGTTTTTCATGATATTGGCCTAGTAAATAACCTAAGTTTTCGACTTCGAGGTGACCGCTTCATGGTCGAAAATCAGAAAATTAATTTCCAAACCCAAAATATTGAAAAAGAAATTTACTCCAAGGATCCTAATTCTAATAATATTCTATATATTCTATATCAGTAATATTTTTTTTTCATTTTTGACTTTGCTGGAGCCAAGATAATCCTAAAAACAGAAAATGTCTTTTTTGGGGGGGCTCCGACTTGCCTGTGTTCATTCATAGATTTCTCGGCTACCGTTTAGAGTTAAGAGCTCAATTTTGTATTTTTATAATAATTGTAGATAATAGCAACATCTAGATAAAAAAAATTAAAAAACTAACCAAAATATAAGCTTTTTTCGAAATAATAATGAAACACCGTCTAAAAACTAAAAGAAAATTACTAAAACTACCGGTAACTTTTTACTTATTTGTTTAAACAAAAAAAAACTTGATATTAAATGCTAGGTAATTTTATTACAAACAATACGTATTTAAATTTTTATGTGCAATGTACTACAGCCGAGATATTTGCAAAAATCCAAAAAAAGTCAAAAAGTACGTTTTTACGAATAACTTTGGTAAAAAAAGTTGTCGGGTGGTGCAAATCTAGGATTAAGCTTTTCTTGTAAGCCCTTATCGATTCATGAAAAAAAAACAGACCGTACCGATCAACGCAAGATCAAATGACGATTCAACTGGACTAATTAAGCTGATGTTATTTTTTTTTAATTAAATTGCCCAATTTCCTCTATAAAATAAACTAAGAAATAAAACAGCAGGTCTCATACTTTTTTTTTCTTGCGTTTTAAAACATTTGACAAATGATAATTTTATTTACACCGGAATTTCTTTAATTTTATCGATATTGTTGTTTTTGTTTTTGAAAACAGTCAGAAACTTTTTAGTGCCACGATTGAGCGCGAGTCATAGACGGTGTTAACATTGGTGTTAGACGGTGTTAACATTGGACTGAGACTGACTCATCCGAATATACAAAAGAGAACGTCAAAAAAATCCACAAACTTTATTTTTTTTTTAAATTTACTACTTTTCTCCCTCTCTAACTATGAACTGAGAGTGAGATAAATTTCAGAGAAGTCAAAAATAGTCAGAAGAGTCAGTCCAATGCGAACACTTGGGTGGTCCTTATAAAGGTCACTGTCTTATTTTGAATGACGCACTCCCTAATTTGTTCTAAATAAATAAAAAAAAAATCCTGTAAAATTTAAGCTCATTATATTAACGTTAACCCGGCCCAAGATTTTTGTACATCCAACTTTAAAAATTCATAACTTTAATAATTATTGATAAATAAAATTGAATATTGGCACACATGTGGTATTTTTTGTCATGTTCAAAAAAAAATCATTAGACAAAATTTTACAACATTTATTAAAATTAAATTAAAAATAATATTTTTGCTTAAATGTCTATAAGTATAGGGAAATAACTGTTGCAAATGTTTTTCTGATACATTTTTATAAATATGACAAGAGTTAAGAATTTTCAAATTTGGATTTACAAAAATACATGGGATTTCTCATATAAAACTTCAAACATCTTGGGGCCGAGTTAACGTTAATATAACGAGCTAAAAATTTACAGCAATTTTTTTATTTATTTAGGACAAATTAGGCGGGTGCGTCATTCAAAATAAGACAATGACCTTGATTAGGACCACCCTAGTCATATCGTCATATACTATTACACCCTTATTCATAAAGAAAAAATAGTTATTTTAGCTCCCGTGTTTAGGAAAACTACACCACGGAATAAGAATGTTCCGGACTCAAATGGAGCAGTAAGCAATTGCCTTTAGTTTGAGCCCAGAAAATTCTTATTCCGTGGTTTAGTTTTCCTAAACACGGGAGCTAAAATAACTAATTTTTCTTTATGAATACGGGTGTTAGAGTCTTAGTCATAGTTTCGGAGATATAGATCAATCCACGTTTTCTAATATGGGGGATTTCACCAGGGCCATGGGGTCCCGAAAACGTGGAATTAAGTTTCTTCAATGCTCTTTTAGATATGAAAACATCAGCATCAGGGTCGTTTCACACACATTCGGTTTCATTCGGTTCGGTCTCTATTCGGTTTGTATTCGGCTGTGCCTGATATGTGTGAAACGATAAAACGGCAAAAATAAAAACCTAATAGAAACCGTAGAGCACCGTTTTATTGTTTCACTTATATCAGGCACAGCCGAATACAAACCGAATAGAGACCGAACCGAATGAAACCGAATGTGTGTGAAACAAGCCTAACTGTATTTCGTTCCACAAATCGGCTATTTTTGACTTACTATAGTACATAGTACATTAAAGTTAGTCAAAAAATAGCCGATTTGTGTATACCATACCTTGAACATAACCTAACCCTACAAGAAGAGAAGAATGCAAGAATGTTTCACTCTCACTATACTTTTAAATACATAACTATAAATTATAATAAAACAAATTTCTAGCTTAGAACTTCTTATTACAATAATAACGACTTTTCAGTAATTGAAAATGTCTTTTGATTACAATTACAAATTCTGGGTAGCAACACAAAAAGATCTCGATGATATTCTGAAGCGTCAAGAAGTTTTCAAAAAACTCAAACCCATCGAAGAAAAATCGGTTACTCATTATCTATTTGCTGAACTTTACGTTCGTTATGTTCAACTTGTCAATAAATTGGGTTACATATACCATCATACGTTTCAAGTTCAAAAACGTGATGTTATAAAGCAACTGGTAGAGTCTTCTTCACAAAGACTTCTTGAACTTAAGAATGAGTTGAAAAATATTGAACTTTCCGAATTTATCTATGTTGATAAGACACTAATTGAAAAAAGATTGACTCCTGATGATATAACAATATGGACGCCAAAATACTTTCCATATTGGCGCCCAACAAATGTTCAAGAGATGATTTATGGCACTCGAAAAGACTTACAGCAAACTGAAAGTAATGAAGAATTTCTAAAGCTGGGTGGTGAAATAAAAAACACCGGAATAATCAAGGAACCAAGGGTTGAAAAAGATTTGTCAATGACAATTTCAACAAGGAATCAGCAAGATTCAACGGTACTTAAAAGAACAGACAAAACTAATATCAGAATGCGACGAAAAATCGAAGTCATCATTGATCCACAAAAGAAAAAATTAATGGATTCTGTTAAATTGATTCAATCTCATGAACGGGCTCGTCTAGCAAGGGTTTACTTAACCAACATTCGATATAATCCAAAAGTTTATAAGCCAAAAATGCGAGATGATGAACAAATCAAATACATCTTTACACACAAACCAGTTCAAACTATGCTCGTTCCGGTCAGAAGGACACGTTTTGATGCCAACTATTATACTAAGAAAAAGGACATCAAGGCATTTAATTACTACGTTAAGCCTATTTCTCTCCCAGCTAAGAGGTTTTCTGAAGATGATATTTCAGGTGAAGAAGTCGTCGATAATTCAGAATCATCATTTTCCTCAGCGGAAGACGAAGAATTTTCTCCCCAAGGAAACGAGGCTGAGATGGAAGAAACTTCCTCGAATAAAGAGAGTGAATTATCGGATTATGAAAATGGTATTCCGTTGACACAATTGGTTTAGTTTTTTATTTGAACGTTTTCTACAGAATACGAGATACCAATAAACTTTCAAGAGTTTTTGGAAAAAGTTGAACATTTATCGGCCATAAGAATCCAAACATTTTGGAGAGGCTACAGAGATCGTAAGAGATACCGGGCGTTACTTGACCAAAAATTACTCATTTATGGAATGATACAGGACTTTAAATCCAGATCGGCTAAAACAAAATCCTATGAAGAACGAATTCAAGAGGCAGCAAAGCACAGGCTCATTAAAGAAAGATATGATGATGAATTCATTAAGTTCTGTGAAGATGAAAGGTCAAGAATTCTACGGGTAAGAGGACCATGGATTATGGAAGATATCTCTGATAATATTCGAGCATGGTTTAAGGAATTGTAAGATTTTTTAAAGGATTTTAATTATGTTGATAGCTAAACTTTCGCAAAACATAGTTACGATAAATTAGGTTGTTTTCATCCATATCCTGACGAAATGAAAGGAGGTACTTTATTGTTGGTCAAAGGCGAAACAATGAATGAGTTTGAGTATCAGGATAAACTTAAGGAAAAAACATTGACAAAAGAACAAAAACAAAAGCTTAAAGCAAAGGCCAAGGAATTAAAGAAAAAACAAAAAGAAAAGCTTAAGAAAGAGAAAAAAGCAATTGCAAAGAGGAGAGCAAAATTAAAAGCTGCAGGAATTTGTGATATGAAAGACGAAATGGAAAGAAGCAAAAGCATTGGTGAGTTGAATTTTTTGTTTGTTTTTACTGGAAATAGATCTGGTTTTGGTCAATAAAGATATGAATAGGGAAGAAGTTGGAACTTATGGTTATATTATGCTTGGTTGCACTGCAAATTCAGTCATTATTTCTTCATACCTAGCCAAAAATATATAGTGGTTTGAAATACTTCCACCCAATATGCTTTGGATATGCCTTAGAGTGTGAAATTCTGCATCGACAGCAATCTAATCATTGCATGAAAATATACATAAAATATAATTAACAGTATTTTCTGACAAATAAAAACCCTTATCCGTCGAGAATTTTGTGTCCCCAGCGTTCAAGGGTAGGGTAGAGGCCAAAATAATAACATGGTAATTTCCCGGTGTCTGGTTCTCAATTTATAGGCCAATTTATGTGGAATTTCGTTGTTATAACCTGGTAAGGAGGCAACCCTCATATCTTCGATCTGACACGGTGGCAACACTTCTTAAAATTATAGTTAGGACATGGATTATTAGTGTACCAAAGCCCATCCCGTCAGGATAAAGAGCAAGGTTGATATCCTTAACACCCTAACTATAAT
This sequence comes from Melangyna quadrimaculata, assembly GCA_949320155.1. Taxonomy (NCBI): domain Eukaryota; kingdom Metazoa; phylum Arthropoda; class Insecta; order Diptera; family Syrphidae; genus Melangyna; species Melangyna quadrimaculata. Next base: position 38,501,491 of record OX439483.1, read on the forward strand.
GGAAAATCCCAAAGTTTTACAATTTTTAATTTGATATTTTCGTACCTATTCAATTTTTCAATTTCTTTTCTATTTTTATGTTCAAAGCTCAAATAGAAAATACAATTGATAAGTACAAAAAAGAATGGCAAGACATCGATGAAAAGTTAAATAGAAATCATGAACCCATACAAAATTGGATAATATCAGATTATTATGCAGAAATTCACCAAGAACTTCAGTTAACTGTAGATGAACTTATGAGGTAAGTAATGTACTTACATATGCGTTTATTACAGACTTACACTTAAACGTTTTCTCACAAAACTATCAAAATATAAGGGACTATCTGCTCAATGCGCTGGATGGCGTCATGATTTTGATTTCTTAATTTTCATCTAGTAACACTAAAAAAAAAAATTGACGTAAACCCACCCCGTATAATTTAACTATTGACTCATTTTGTTTCTTATTTTTTTTATTTATTCAAACAAGTAACAACTACAAATATTAAGCCCTCAAAAATAATATAAAGCTCTAAAGCCATTTCTCTAAAAGAAATTCTCTTTACAAAAGTTATTTCTAAAATCCAAATAAATTTTGTACTTTTACCTTATTCTTTTAAATTTAAAAAGCATCATTACGAAGCTCCTAAGCTATCGCTTTAAGTCCATCTAAACATAACATTTTTATATTTTGATTAGGTCTAGGTTACCTTACTTCACCTTATAAATGTTAAATTTTTAAAAATACCTTTATCCATTCTATATAGCAATTTTGTAACCCTATTTCTTGTTCACCCTAAAAGTTAAATTTTGAATTAAATACTTATATTTATCAACTATCAATAATTAATGATTGACAACCCAATAGGGGTGAAAAGCTATCAAACTATCAAACCATCTCACAAAGCTATCTTTAAAAAATGAAGACCTTAACCTACTCGAAAATAAAACTGAGAAATTTTGCTGTTCATATATTTTCTGATATTCCTATTTGGTCAGATATCTGAGATCTCATTCTTTTGAATGTGCCTTAAAAAAATTTAATGTTTAAAATTTAAGGCTCGAGTTCGAACTTCTAGAACGAGCCTTAGCCAAGGACATGAAAAAGAAGTACAAACCTCCAAAAAAGAAAAAACCTAAAAAGAAAAAAGGCAAGAAAAAGAAACTCACTAAAGATTTAACGTCTGATCGATCTGTAGAATCGCTCTTCTACGAATTACAAGATGCTGGAATTGTTAAGACTTATCCAAGAAAAACCTTAGATTCATATATTGGTGAACGTAATCACTGTGCATTTGATATTCTTAATATACAAATGAAGTAAGAATATGTTTTTACTTTCTTCTTTAACTAATTTTTTTGTTTGATTCTTTGCAGAGATACCCCACCCTATCAAGGTGAAATTAAAGATGTTTTGATGGAGTATGTCCTAGGAATGGGTCCTCTGAATGTAACAAAGCCGAAGTCAATTTGTCTTGTTGGACCGCCAAATAGTGGGAAAAAACTTTTGTGTGATATTTTAGCAACGGAAATTGGTATGTTGATATAGTACTTTTTTAAGATGAACATATAATATAACGTACATTTTTTAAATTAAAAAAAATGCTATTGACATTATTCAAAAGTTTTTCGAGCTCTTTAATGAGCTTTCGTCTTTTTTGTTTCCAATTGGTGTAGAATACAATGAAATAAAAATCTTTATGACTTCTTCTTTTACAATCCCTACTAGATGCTGTTGTCCTCGATATCAGCCCTGAGAATACTGTTCAATATCAATCGAATTTAAAATATTTCCTCCATATTCTATTGAAAATGGCAAAAATCCTGCAGCCAACAATACTCTTCCTTCCTGATGTTCATCGAGTATTTTGGAAAAAAATTCCCCCCGAATTCATAGATTTAGCTCCAAGACTTTTACAAGCACAATTAAAGAACACCATCTTAAAATCCATAAAGAAGGATGATAAAATTTTACTTCTTGCCACCACTGATGCACCATGGACAGCAAATGGCAAAATGAAAAAAATATTTCAAAAAATTCTTCTTGTTCCTAGAACCGAATATGCAACAAATTTTATGTTACGTCGAAATTTTACTTTACAATTTCGAAGTATTCCAAGAGATTTGGATTTGTCAGCTTTGGCTTTAGTAACACGTGATTATGTTTCTGGCGATATTGTTAATAATATTGAAGAAACTTTAAGCTTAAGACGTAGAATGGAATTTACAAAACGTCCTTTGCAAGCAATTGAGTTCTTAGATAAGTTTTTGGAAAAGGATATCCCCGAATTTCCATTGGAGTTACAGGTAAATAAACGTTTTTTTTTTTGTTGAAAAACTCATTCGATTTGCTCACCTTAAATTTTAAAGGTATGGGAAAAATTCATCAAGTGGTACAGACAATCAAATAAGATGGCCAAAAATCGTGCAAAAATGATGAAAATGCGAGAAGAGTTGTTGGCTAGAAAAATCAAAAAATCCAAAACAAAATAAAATTTACTCCTTTTCCCTTAAGAACGTACATTTAGTCGTCGATTTTTTTTTTTAATTTAAATTAAACAGGAATTCTGATGGAATAATTTCACCATGTCAAGAAAAAGAAAAATAGGGCCACGCACCTGCCCGACGAGTCTTCGAATCCAACCCCGATGGTGTAGAGAACTGAGAAAGAACCCATGTTAGTTTGCGCGCAGATTCAACCAACCTGGTGTGCACAACTGGAAGCGGCTAGCTAAGGACAGAGTTGGCTGAAAGGGCTTGTAGGTTGAGGCCGAAGAATATCCTGGGATATAAGCGCCGTCTAGAGTAAAGTACGTAGAATCCTACTCTATCGTTCACCCAAACAAAAATTAATTTTTTTTAATAAAGAGATTTTATTACTTTTCACATAGGTATTTCGATTAATAATCATAAATGTTAAGTTTGGCTGTAAATAAAAAGATTAATAACATAACAATAGGATAGAATATTATAACTGATAGTGAAGGAAGTTAGGTATTCCGACAAGAGAGAGTAAGTTGTTACTATAATTATTACAATGATTATTATTGTTGTTGTTGTTATAAGCAAGCAGCGGTATAACATAAAATAGGTACGTATTATTTTTAATAACTTTCCAGATTATTTCTTAAAATTACCATTAGTAAGGATAATAACAGAGCTTTATAATGCATTTGCTTAAATTTTAAACCAAAATGTTACAGTGTAGAATATTTTTGTAAATTTAAGAAAATTTAAAAAAGAAAACAAATAAGTTGAAAGGGGGGTATGTTTTGTGAGTGTGTGTTGTTGATGTTTCCAAATGAATTAAGCCAATTCAAATAATGTCGCTGTGAACATGTTCAAAAGAAAAGCTCTTCGTCCGTTTAAAGTCTAGGGAATACGAAAAGGCACCACGATATCTTCGTTATGTTCGACTCTGATTTCATTGACTGCAACTTTTGCTTTACTAACAGCTGATTTAATCTGAAAGGAAAACGTCAATAACACTCAAATGATCAGTGATATAATCATAGCCAATGTACTTGAGCAAGATCTACGGCAGATATTGGAACAGAAGTCAAATAGTATTCCGGGTTGGGTATATCTTTAAGGAAACCTGAAGATAAAAAGGAGAATATAAAGAAAAACAGATGTGTGCAATGAAATAACTTTAGAGATATACCCATTGGCACTATTCCAGGATGCTGGACCGTATTCCATTGCTGCATCAGTCGCTGGTTATACAATTTTATTCGGTCGTTGTATTCCTGATGTTCTATGTTATGGGAATCCATGGCACCAACATCAATCATGTTTCTTAATTAAATAAAAAATGTCATTTCATTCGAAAAATACGCAAGACATAAATAATTACACTTCTGTATTTTGGACAAGTCGGCTAAGGGCATTCTGCTCGTCCTTTTTTGGCAAAGACTGTGAATATTCATTGCTAAGATTGTCAGAATTTGTTCGACGCAGAGCAGGACTATTGTTGACTGGATCAACAAGGAGATGTGTACGTTCATTTGGTTCTAAGCCCTAAATCAAATAAATTACAATAGATTAATCTATCTTATCGAGAAGAACAAAGCCAATCAATTATTATTCTTACCTGAGTACCAAGATCTTCTGCACAGTTGATGCAACTGCAGAATTTCGATAAACAATTAAGAATAGGGCGTACGAAATCCATTTTGATTTGTTTTTTATGATTTATTAATTTTCTAATGCTTAATTATGTCGCATTACAATTTACGAAAAACAAAAAAAAAGAAATGCAGCAGCACCAGACAATAAAAGATAGACCTCAATTATCAAAATTAAATTTTTATTTTGATTTTCACAGACAGTCGCTGCGCTGCGATAAAAGCTGTCAGATTTTGACAGAATCAGCTGCATGTGTGTGAGAGGATGAGCGAAAATTGCAAAATATGGTTGCCATAGTTTGAATAATTTAATTATTCTTACGTTACGATTCGATTTGTTGCGCCACCTCCACTGGACATGAACAATGTCCATAATCTAAACTACAATCCAATCCACAATCTGATTTGTATGGATATGTCATTGTAAAGGACATGATCTGACAGATAAATTAAGCCACCATACACAATTTTCAATTGTTTTCTTGCAAGCAGGTGTCGTCAGCATAGATATTTATTTCTCACTTTTGTACTTTTTGGCAGAAGTTGGTATATGTAGTTAAGCCTTTAATGGTGGATGCATCTGCATTATGCAGAAAAGTAGAGCAGGACAGACGTATACAAAAATCAGAGCGAGTGAAAGAGAACCATCAAGAAGATGAACATGTTCCTCTTATTAACTGCATGGCACTTTCCTATAATGCAGTAACGAAGTTTTTCTGCATTTTGATCTTTTCTCTCTATCTAACAAATATACATTTTTTATTTGGCATCCTTTTTTTTTTTTGCTGAAACCGAATGCAGACACAAGTGAACCCACCATAAAGGCTTAACTACATAGGCCTACTTTTGTGCAAAAGTACAAAAATGAGAAATGAATATCTATTCTGAAAACTCCTGGAAAATTGTGCATGGTGGTTTAATTTATATTTCAGTACAATTTTCGTATGTTTTTTTGCAAGCACGTTTCGTTAGTGAGCATTTTAATTTCTCACTTTTGTACTTTTGTACAAAAGAAGGTCTATGTAGTTAAGGCTTAAAGCCTTAATTTGCCATCTGCCCTGCAAGCCAAAACTCAGTAGTTTGCCTTGAAACACAACCACAAACAAAACGCATTCTATAAATGTATGTGTTTCTTTATTTACCAAAAACTCTCCCCTCAAAAAAAGTACTTTTGTTTCTCCTAAAAAAAAAAATAAAACTCTTCTATCGTAAAAGGGAAGAAAGAGTGCGATGTATACGATGCACAAAGTTTTTTCTCATTTCGAACGTGCACAACATGACAAACAAAAACATTTATTTTATCGGCGAGCGCGAGTTATAAATGGTTGTTGTTTTATAAGAAACAAAGAAATTATATCTAATTATTGTCATTAAATTTAAATAGAAAATACAAATGTTTTTATTAGTGTTTTATACTTTGTTCACTGCATTTCAGATTCATCAGGGTCAAGGAAACCATTTTCGACGATCGTCGTGTATTTTGGGATTGCAGCAAATTGTTCAATTATTGGAACGGCTCTAAAGTCTGAAATTTTTTTTATTTATTTCGATAAAACTGGTGACGAAAACTATTCGTAAAATTCAATTTATCATATAAATTATTTCATATATAATTTCAAAAGGCTCGGTTTCAGAAGAAACAAACTACTTCTTTTACGTACAAGTTTCACCAGTTATATTCATACTTCTAGATTCGAGAACTCAGTATGTAGTAAATACGGATATAACCGGTAAAATGTACACCCATAAGAAGTACTTTTAAAGGACAAGTTTCACTGCTTTCGCTATGGTTTAAGAAACTACTGGCGAATAAACATTACAAGTACTTTCAGTAGTGCTTCGCTGGTATACGCTTGAAATACCTTTGTCAGTACTTTAATGGAGGGGAAATTCACTACATTTTGCATGCTAGAAAGAGATAGCTGCTTCATGTATTCTCATGTACAGGAGGTATATACCCTGCAAACGTAGAACTACATACATAACCGGTGAAATATGTACGTAATAGAAGTACTTCTTTTCCACTGAAAAAAAAAACTCAGTTATATACCTCCTATACATGAGAATACATGAAGCAGCTATCTCTTTCTAGTATGCAAAATGTTGTGAATTTCCCCTCCATTAAAGTACTGACAAAGGTACTTTAAATGTATATCAGCGAAACACTACTGGAAGTACTTGTAATGTTTATTCGCCAGTAGTTTCTTAAACCATAGCGAAAGCACTGAAACTTGTCTTTTAAAAGTACTTCTTATGCGCATACATTTCACCGGTTATTGGTGGATTTACATGTATCTTCATCTGCAAAATGCAGAAAGTAGAGCAGGACAGATGTGTACAAAAAATCCGGGCGAGTGAAAGAGAACCATCAAGAAGATGAACATGTTCGTCTTCATTTCTGCATTATGGCACTTTCCTATAATGCAGAAACGAAGTTCTTCTGCATTCTGATCTTTTCTCTCTATCTAACAAAATATACATTTTGTATTTGACATCCCTTTTTTTGTGCAGAAACCAAATGCAGATACATGTAAATCCACCATATATCCATACTACTACAATTACTGAGTTCTCGAATCTAGAAGTACGGATATAACTGGTGAAACTTGTATGTAAAAGAAGTAGTTTGTTTTTTCTGAAACTGAGCCTTTTGAAATTATATATGAAATAATTTATATGATAAATTGAATTTTACTAATAGTTTTTGTCCCCAGTTTATTGCTAGTTTTATCAAAATAATTTAAAAAAAAATTTCAGACTTTAGAGCCGTTCTAATAATTGAACAATTTGCTGCAATCTCAAAATACACGACGATCGTCGAAAGGAAACAAATAAAGGAAACAAAACGCTTATAATTTATAAAAAAGATTACTTAAATAAAATGTCAAAATTATTAGAAGACAAAAACATTTACAAAACAATGAATCTAGAAGTACGGATATAACTGGTGAAATTTGTATGTAAAAGAAGTAGTTTGTTTCTTCTGAAACTGAGCCTTTTGAAATTATTTATGAAATAATTTATATGATAAATTGAATTTTACGAATATTTTTTGTCACCAGTTTATTGCTAGTTTTATCAAAATAATTAAAAAATTTGTTCAGACTTTAGAGCGGTTCCAATAATTGAACAATTTTCTGCAATCTCAAAATACACGACGATCGTCGAAAATGTTTTCCTTGACCCTGATGAATCTGAAATGCAGTAATAAGAAAGTATAAAACACTAATAAAAACATTTGTATTTTCTATTTAAATTTAATGACAATAAATAAGTATAATTTCTTTGTTTCTAATATAAACAACAACCAAAAAACAACCTTTTATAACTCGCGCTCGCCGATAAAATAAATGATTTTGTTTGTCATGTTGTGCAGTGTGCACATTCGAAATGAGAAAAAACTTTGTGCATCGTAAACATCGCACTCTTTCTTCCTTTTTACGATAGGAGAGTTTTATTTTTTTTTTAGGAGAAACCAAAGTACTTTTTTTAAGGGGAGAGTTTTTTCCCGAGCCCCAATCTTTTTTCAGTGGAAAAGAAGTACTTCTATTACGTACATATTTCACCGGTTATTTATGTAGTTCTACGTTTGCTGGGTGCAAGGTGCACGGCCATTGAATAAGAAACAGAGGAAAAGGCTTTTGTCACATATACAGTGTACGTGAGTGAAGCATAAAGGTTAGACCGCACTAGGCGGAACTGCACTGCAGCGGAACTGCGATTCAAAATAATTTGTATGAAATTGTATGAAGTTCAGTTGCCGCTTAGTGCGATATAGCTCATACAATTTCATACAGATACAGCCGTATCTATAAGTTTATCTTAAAATGCCTTTTAGAAGTTATTTAGTTAAGCTTGCTTAAATATTAAAGTTGCCTTTAAACGACGTTACTTAAATTTGTATCTATAATCAATATTCTATGCATACTTAACTAAACAAGCGTAATGTAACGTAACGCAAGAAAATTGACAAATCTTCTACAAATTTCTAGTACATTCATTACTCTCAGGCTATTTCTGTCACGTTGCAACAAAAAAAAAGCATACACGAAAGAGCGCATACATAATCAAACAGAAAGAGAAGCATCTGGGTGTATGTATGCAGGTATGCTGTATGCATAGTCAATCACAGGAGACAGAAGAAATGAAACCAGATAAAGATTCCATTTTGGTTTTTTTTGTTGTTGTTGTGTGTTCACAAATCTCTTTCCTATTATGTATATTGATGGTGGGAACATAATCCAATGAATTTCAGCAAATTATTTTATTTAAAAGAATGCAGATTATTTTTAATATTATTTCCATTAAAAAACAAACAAGTCAGCCTGCACGCACAATGCATACATAAAATATCTCCTTACTGAACGAACGCAATTTTTTTTTTTTAATAAAAAAAAAAACAATTCTGTGTCAAAATATATTTAAATTGGCTGTAAGTATACCTTAAACGCGGTGGATGACGTTTAAGTTAAGAGGTGTTTAAGTTACGTTGCTTAAATGTGGAATTTGATTATAGATATCGATTTCACACTTAAGTGATGTTTAGAGGTAGTTTAGAGTTAAGAAGCCTTTAAAATTTCTTTATAGATTCGGCTGATAATGTTTTGCCGCGTCCTGAGGTGTAGTTCCGCTGCAGTTGTGTGCGGTCTAACCTTAAAAATAAAATTTAAAAAAAAAATCTGAAACTCATCTGTCATTTTGCCTAGCTGAAAAAAAGTGTGTTAATATTTTGAGATTGTAAATTAACGGAAAATAGACTTTAAAACTAAATAAAAAAGTGAAATTAAAGTGATTATTGGAAACAATTGATATATTTTATTAAATAAATATAAAAAAACATGCGGCGCTGCGTTAAATCCTGTAAAAACACCTACAATAAGGAAAAAAAAGGTTTCATTTCACAAGTTTTGGTTCATATAACACAAAAAGTAATTTGAAGTGATGTTTGTTAGGTAAATACATTATCTTAAGCCTTAACTACATTCAACACACTTTTGTACAAAAGTGAAAAAAATGTTTTGTCTTTTTCCAACATGCTAATCAACCCTATCTCTTATCACAAATTTTACAAAAGTAAAAGTTAGAACCTTCTTAAGCCTTAACTACATTCAACACACTTTTGTTCAAAAGTGAAAAAAATGTTTTGTCTTTTTCCAACATGCTAATCAATCCTATCTCTTATCTCAAATTTTACAAAAGTAAAAGTTAGAGCCTTCTTAACTTTTACTTTTGTACAAAAGTAAAACACCAATACAATCATAAGAATGTCACTGGCTGTAGAGAAATTTAAAGGGAACAAACCACGAACACACACAGCTGACGTTTTTCTTTTTTGTTTAAGAAAAAAATTAAATTCAATGCAAAAAAAGTGTGTATAAATTAATATGTATTTTATTTAAACAAATATTAAATTGATGTTGGAGCTGGCACCAGGGATTCAACTGTGTTCTTCAGCAAAATGATCTATTTCTATTATGGAGAGCATCATTTTGTAAAAACATCATGTGCCTTGGATCACATCGAACGTTTGACGATCATCTTAATTTGCAGAGCTTGCATCTGGAACCCCAAACACACTAGACAGAGTACACCTCTCTAAACAAAATAAATTTTGTACACTTCTGAATAGTTGGTTTATAATTGTTCAGGTTGATTAAAACGATTTATTTTACAGAAAGACAAATAAAAATAGATATTTTGCATAACACCTACAAATCAAATACCTGGCGAAACAAATTGTTTTCTAGTTTTTTTTTTTTGATAAATGACAAAAACTCTAAGCATTAAACACAATTTTCGTTCAATTTTTCGCAAGCAGATGACGCTAGAGTATGTGTGTAATTTTTCACTTTTGTACTTTTGTACAAAAGTAGGTCTATGTAGTTAAGCCTTTAGAATACTTTTTAATTGATATTTCATGGTATTTTTCCATAAAAAAATCAAATTTGTTGAAAATTGTATTTTTATACTGTTCAAGAAGTAACGAAAAGTTACTAATTAGAACTAAATTGACAAAAATAGTTCATTTCAGAGGAACGTAACTACAGAGATAAAATGTACATAATTTTAAATTATTTGACTAAGGAAAATATCTGTGATAATATTATTGGGCCATCACACACAGGCTCAATTTCGAAGTGGACTAAACTGGTGAAATGAAAGTTTGTAGGCGAGGGAGTTGAAGAGTGATGAATGAAAAGGCTAAAATGTTCATCCTTGTTTTGAGCGGACTAATAAAGTTTAATTACTAATGAATACACAGTTGTTCGTTTCTAGGCAAAAAAAAAAACAAATCTATTGTCATGCAAAACTGAAAATTTTAAAGGAAATTTAGTTTTTTTTTTATTCTCAAACTGAGAGTACTAATACAATTAAAGCCGGTTCATGTACACAGAATTTTCAGCCAGCTTTGCTCACCCCGTTTGCGATTGAATGAAAAGTAAGTCGGGATTTACTTAAGTTTAAAATTGAGCCAGTGTGTGATGGCCCATTTTCATTAAAATTAAAACTAAAAATTATATTTTCAATTATCCATTTTCAATTTTCAGGTTTCTGTAATAGGTCAGTTTTATTACTTCAAGCGTGGTTTGTTCGTTATTATTATTATAATCCAGCTCAGCAAATAAATCCAAAAATCAAGACTTTTATTTAACTATTTATTTGATCGAATAAATTTAAACCAAATTAAAAAAATCTTTATTTTCTTTCAAGGCTCATAGAAACAGCTATGTTCCTTTTGTATGTGGCCTGAGTTCATCTGAGAAGATGAAAACCATAATCCAGTACTTCTACATGTACATGCTTTTAACGTAACTTAAGCAAATAAACGCAGCAAACAATTCCTTTGGGCGCGCCAGCAAGTAGCCACCTACCTTCACTGCGACCCTGTAATGCATTTTGTGTGACTCACACAATTTTGAAAAATGCTTCAATTTTGTCTCGATATGCCGCTTCCTGTACTTCTTATTCAATGTGCACGGATGTGAAGCATTACGTAATGTAAGTGCCTATCCACATTGGATTTTTAATGCTAGGTGCAACCTGTGAGAGAGGTAGATTTTATGTGAGTGAAAAAGATATGGGTAGATAGGGCTTTTTAGAAAAAAAGCAATATATCTCTGTCTCATAACTTCTAAACGTCAAATAAAAATTTTGGGTTAATGACGTTTGAGTGCTTGGCGTTATTTGGATTAGTGGCGCGTTCTTTTTTGTAACTATGGTCAAAAACAAAAGTGGCAATGTCAAAATTAAAAAAGTTATTTTTTTTTAAGAACGATCAAAGTTAATAAAATGGGAAGGGGTTGAAAAAAAAATCGAAAAAATAAGAAATAATAAACAAAATACAAAATTTTGATTGCATTAAATTTATTGATAAATAATTCACTACCAAAAATGCATGGTTCCTACAAATTAAATAACTATCAACTTCATTTTTGCATGAAATTGAATAGCAATACAAAGCATTTCTAATTTGTTTTAGCTTTTTTTGTTAATTTTTTATGAGCCACACATTTTTTTATTAAAAAATTGACCCAAGCGGATGAATAAAATTTCGATGAAAGTGAACTATTCAGAAAACAATTCCAAATATCGAATTCAATAATAAAACAATTAAATTTATAATTAATTATTATAAAATTGGAAACAGTTCCAAATCGGAAGACGAAAAGCAAACACAATCTAACCCCAAAATGAAAACTCAAAGTAACTTTTTCTTATTAAAAGAACGATGAAAGTGAACTAGTTAGAAAAAAAAAAACGCACAAATGTCATTAACCCAAAATTTTGGCTGTGAGTTTTGAGTTTGACAATTCGGTAAAAATCCCCATTCCACCCAAATTGCACCGATGCGCCACTTTCAAACAATATTCTCGGATTCAACATGATAGATTTTTTATTGTGTGAGATAAATAGATTTCAAGGGTAGGAGATAGGGATGGGTAGATTGAACTGAGAGGATTTACTCTTCATCGTATGGACACAACGAACATGGTAACACCAAACATTAAAAATCCAATGTGGACAGGCACTAAAGCAACTTTATTCTTCGTTACCAATAGTTTCTTATCCACACCAAAATTATTAAGCTGGCAACGCTAACGCCAAACTGTCATCCAACCAAAAATCACGTCATAAAACTCCTATTCCAGTTGATGATCACAAAAACTTATTTTTCCGTGTTGATTTTCTTCTATTTAACTTAAAATTTTACATAAAAAACAATGTTTATCTCAATTATTATTAAATAAATAATTATTTTAAATAAATATTAAACCTCTATCAATATGAGAGTTCTTATAATTTTGTGAGTATGATTCAAAAAAAGTTAGCAAAACATCCGATGCATATAAAACAAGAAAATCAAAAATTGATTTTCTCCCTCAATTTTCTCATCTCATCCAGGTTGTACTTATTTCTTATACTAGTCTTGCTAGCATTAACAATCTTCTTCGTGGCTATCTATGCTCTTCGTCGATGGATCTTGATAAGAAAAGCAGAAATCCACAAAGGCAACAACGATGTTAACGTCGGCATCTTTCATCCCTATTGCAATGCCGGTGGTGGAGGTGAACGTGTACTTTGGTGTGCTGTCAGAGCACTGCAGGTTTGTTTTTGTTTTTTTTTTTTGTTCGTATCTTAGCTTATCGAGACGAAAAAAGTGGTGGCGTAATAATAATTATTATTTCCTTCCTCTACGTTTTTGTTCAAAGGCAAAATATGACAATGTTAAGATAATTATCTATACCGGCGACATTGATGCCTCCCCGAACACTATTCTCAACAAGGCCGAAGGAATATTCAACGTGTCAGTGGATCAGGACAATATAAGCTTTGTCTATCTCAAAAAACGCCATTGGGTAGAGGCCAAGATGTATCCGTACTTTACACTGCTCGGCCAGAGTGTCGGATCACTGATTTTGGGCCTGGAAGCCCTCACCAAGTTCCCTCCAGATGTGTACATTGATACCATGGGATATGCCTTCACATTGCCCCTATTTCGGTTTCTCGGACAATGCAAGGTTGGCTGCTATGTACACTATCCCACTATTAGCACTGATATGCTGAGGCGAGTGCGTTGCAGACAATACGCACACAACAATCAAGCCTACGTGGTTCGCAATCCATTCTTGACAAGTGCCAAGCTAACGTATTATAAGATATTTGCCAGGGTAAGAATTAATCAAGGTGCAATATTGTTTGCCTACCAAATGAAAACTTGAAACTCTGTTTAGATCTATTCTTGGGTTGGCTGTCGCGCATTAACGGTCATGGTCAATTCGTCTTGGACAGAAAATCATATATTAGACTTATGGAATGCTCCATTCAAAACACATCGCGTCTATCCTCCGTGTGAGGTTAGTCATCTTAAATCGTTGCCATTCACCGGAAATGATGACGAACAAATTGTCATCTTGTCAGTGGGACAGTTTCGCCCGGAAAAAGATCATCCCCTCCAACTTCAAGCTCTCTACGAACTGCGAACACTTTTAAATAGAGATGAAGATCTATGGAGCAAGATAAAACTAGTCATAGCCGGTTCGTGTCGTCACGAAGAAGACTATGTGAGATTGAAGAATATGCAAGATCTCTCTAAGCATTTATCATTAGAAAACAATGTAGAATTCAAAGTTAATGTGTCTTACAAAGAATTGTTGAAGCTTTATAAATCTGCCAAAATAGGATTGCACACCATGTGGAATGAACATTTCGGCATAAGCATTGTCGAGTGTATGGCAGCTGGTCTGATAATGGTTGCCAATCGATCGGGCGGACCGCTTTTGGATATAATCGAAACTTCAGAAGGAAGCCAGAACGGATATCTGGCCGCGGATGCAATCGAATATGCAAAGTGTTTTTATAATATACTGTACAATACCAAAGAAGAAAACGAAGCAATACGTAATGCAGCGAGGTTTGTTAAGAAAAACTAAATTAATTTTGTATCAATTAACTTTTTAATTTGTTTGCATTTTCTAGATCATCTGTTGAACGCTTTTCGGAAAAAGAATTTGAAGTTAATTTTCTAAGGGCAGTTAGTCCACTCTTTACCAAAACAGAGTAATTATTTATCATTATTATCACATACATATTATGGTTTGCAATAGATAAAAATATACGTAAACATTATTATGTCGCATTATATAAGAAAAAGCGTTTTATCATTAAAACTAAAATCGGCACACTTTTTATGTTAAAAAAAAAACAAATTCGATACAAAAAAAAATAATAAATAAAAGCGGTTTGTTTTGTTGAAAACAATTGAATTATTTTTTTTTCTTTGTTAATAAATACTTCAGAAGAAATTGTTTCAAAGCTGAAGTTGGAAATAAAATAAGACTAGGATAGGGCGGGATAGATTCGACACATTTTCCGTTGGTTACCTCAAAGTCGACACTACCCCATCGGTCGGCAAATAAGATACATATATTTTGGTTTCTACTATAGCCAACTGCTTAGTGAATTTAAATGAACCAATCTTAAAACGCTTAATAAACTGTTAATTGTTTTATTTTTAGGGAGCTGTGTTTTTTTAGAAAGTGTATACAAACTCAGCAAAATGTTTAAATGCAACATAAAATGGAAATTCCTTATAACCATTTTTTTTGTTATTGTGTGTGTGTACAAATTCTGTTTAGTTGATGTACACTCTCAAAAAACACTATATATAAAATTTAAGCGCAGAAGTATACAGAAACCCACGCCTTAATCTTATTTTATATTTATATATTTTGGCCTATGCAAGGAAATAATTGGGTTTTTTTGAGAAGCCCACGAACCCAATTGTTTCATTTACAAGGAACTGCAAATTTTATTTTGTTCAAACTTCCATGCAAACAACAAAAAGTATTGGTAGAGCGCCTCTTAAAGATTAAAGCAATCCACGAGTTCACGCACTTGATGTTGGAAAAAAAACTTTTTGGTCATTTATTTGGGAATTTTCAGGGTGAGAATCACTCTACTCGTTATATGAATTAAGTTTTAAGCCAATTGTTGTCCGTTTGAAATCCAACTTCCAAGCAGCTGACCAAGTTCATATTTTGCTTCAAATATCTTAAAATATCATAAAGCCCGTATGATACTACATTTTTTCTTCATTTTTAATTCATTAAATCATGACTAACTGTCAGCCGACAGAAAAAGAGAAATTAGTATTTTTTATGAAAAGAACGACATTATGTTTTGACAATTACAATGTCCACAAAAGTAAATATACACCAAAAACTAGTATTCTCATGAGTCAAGTGTATACTTTTTTTTGTAGTCACAGTTTAAGGCTTAACTACATAGGCCTACTTTTGTACAAAAGTGAGAAATAAATATCTATTCTGAAGACACCCTCTTGCAAAAAAAACAATGGAAAATTTGGCATGGTGGTTTAATTTATGTGTCAGAACAATTTTCGTATGTTTTTTTGCAAGTATGTTTCTTTAGCGACCATTTTAATTTCTCACTTTTGTACAAACGTAGGTATATGTAGTTGAGGCTTTACTTTTAAATAATTTCTAACTTTCAATTTCTAAAAAGTAAAAAAAAGCCGCCAGAATCTGAAGTTAATACATTTTTTCTGACTTTTTTACATTAATGTGGTTATGGTGTACCCGCTCACACATATCAGTATTTTCAATTATAAATTGTTTCAACTACTCTAGTTTCATTTTTAATGTATTCAAAACAAAGAAAAAGTGTAGTGTCATACGGGCTTAAGCATTGTTTCGTTGATTTCGACTTAGTCATTTGAGCGACATGGGGCACATTCAACACTGTTCAAAGTGCTCCACGTGTTTCAGTCGAAAGTTCCCCATACTGTGTTTTTATAAAAAAAATTATTTTTAAGGATATTTAAAATATAAAAAAATTTACTAAGATTTGAAGTGGACATCCATTTAGGGTCAATTTGTTCACAGTCCATTAATAATCGAATTGTGTCGTTTTAACTAATATCACGTTTAATATAAAATTGTCATTAAGAACACTTCATTAATGTTTGATTTATTCACTCGCCTTTAGTTAACTGGCTTGCTTTAAATTGCTGCTTTAAATTTATATGCTTTTTAAAAATATCCTTGGGATTTTTATTTTATTTTGACTGATGAACTATAAATTTAGGACTAAATCAAGTTTAAAATAGCGTCTGTTTGTTCACTGTCAATTAACGTTGACAGTCAGTTTTGTGTTTGCTTCTTTTATTTCTAATCTGAAAGACCCTGTTTAGATTGGGAAGTTTGTGTTCGAACTCACGCCAGTTTGTAGGAAAGAGAAGTGCGAGGTAAGAGGTCTCGTGAGGCATCTAGAAAATATAAAAACCGGACTCGTGAGTCTGCTTTGTTGTTCTTTCAATTTGGAAGTTGTTGATGTTGTTGTTGTTTCAATGCATTTTGAGGCGCCGCACAGTTTGTAATGTAAACACGATGGTACTCACTCCGTACTCAATCTTCCCAATCTAAACAGGGTCAAAATGTGATTTGAATAACAAAAACACGCAAAGTTGAAAAAGAAACCCTTCTGGTGGAAATACAAACTATACCTACTTTTCGGAATAATTTTGGTACACATAAAAATCCAGGCCATAAATAATTTCTTTAGGTTTTTGAGATATATTGCAATGAAAAATCGTTGCAAAACAGTTTTTTTCACTTTTATATTGGTGAATTTCAAAAACCAAACGTTATAGGGTAATTTTGAAGTCTGATTCGTATTCAGTGCAATAAAAACATTAAAATAGTTGTAGATTGTTTTTGCACCATAAGGTTTTTCAAATCTTGTTTGCTTTTCTTTCAAACATTACACTTTATGATTACAAAAAAAAAGCAAACAAAATATGGACTGTCAACGCTAATTGAGAGTGAATAAAAGGAAACAGTTCGTTAACTCTCTATTATAGCTCCCTTAAAAAGTGGATTTTGTCGTTTTAGTTAAAACCAATTTTAAATTAATTAAACAATTAGTTAATAGAGGAAACTTCATTTTAAATCATTAAAGGAGGGTGAATAAATTCAAATATTTAAAATCGATCAATTTCTAATTTTTAATAGCGAATTTAAATTTAATTGAAAGCGAATAAATAAGGCCTAAATGTTGTTATCAAAATTGAAATTTCTGTTCCCTCTTTACACAATTAAATCACTTAAAAAAATCGATCTACATGCTACATTATGTACATCCCAAATTTTTTTAAAAGAGAACTCAACTTTTCCATGTTAAAATGTTTTATTTTAAAACGAATAGTTTTTCTGCAATTTTATCAGTCGAATATGCCCCACCGTACCCCAGGAAAAAACGACCACAAGAATCAACAAAAAATTTCCACATTAGTCCGATTTGAAAAATATGTTTTCAGTTAGGGAAACAAGACCTTTAATTCTAAAAGCAATACTATCAGCATTGTATATAAATATCTATAGTACTATCAAAAATCCAAAACGACGGTGGCGGTGCCACTGGCCTGGGAGGGCATTTGCTCTGTAGATAATGTAGAGTTAAAAATACATTGAAAATTTCAATAAATCTCTCTAGCGATAATACACCACCTATCGTCCCGAAAATCGATTCATTAATAGTACTATAGGTTTTATATACAATGTTATCAGTATCCTTTTTTTATTGAAACATAGAAATCTTTCAAATAAAAAAAATCTTTCAAAAACTAAACCATAAAACTAAAGCTTATAGTTGCTCCGACCTCAATAGGTACAGGGAATAATTCCAACGGGATCTGCTCCACATGAGCATTTATTTCTCTTTCAGTGGTAATCTGGTCCAATCAAAGTTGATTCCTACCGAGAGAGAGAATTTATTACACTTTTTACGATGAATGAATTTCACTTTGTGTGAGAACTAATTACACTTCTTCTTCTATGGTTTTCGATTAGATATTTTATACGTTAAGCAATAACGCACAAGGAAAAAACGCCCAAATCGATTTGGAAATAACGCCTAAAAAACTGAACAAATTATTATTGTAATTTTTCTTTTCAGTTTTAGGCGTTTTTCCCCGATTTTTTGTAATTTTTATAGAGATGAAACAACGCCAACAATTTTAAGCTGAAATAGACAAACTGGAAATAACGCCAAAAAAAAAAGGAAATTGTGAAATAAAAATTAAAATATAATAAGTCCAAATGCAAGGAAATATTTCCAAAAATCAAAATCTTGTGAGTGGGTATTTTAAAACTATATTGATGAAACTACACGATTAAAAAATTTTGAATACTACTGCATTTGTTTATTGCTGAAAACTGTTGAAAATCTGGAAACTGAGAATACCCTAAGCGTAGGCACGGAGTGGCGTGAGCGCGACAGATAACCCAAAAAGGGAGGGGCAGCGGGCTACCCAATATACTGTTTATTACACATATCCTGTAACTGCACCAACTGACAAAAAAGGTGAAAGAAATAATTCCACAAAATTTAAGGTGAAATATATTCTCTATTTCGATGGGAATTGACAACGATTTGAAAAGTGGAGCAGATTCCCACTTAAAGTGAATTATTCACATGTCGTGCCTTAATTTTACATATAACTTGAAGATGTTTGTCTACAAAAGTAGACAAATCTATTAATTTATTTATTTTATTGTCGCAGTAAAATTTATATGGAAGAGCTCCCTTATATCCCAATTTAAAAGTACTAGTATAAGAGAGTGGTTTTTATGTAATAATTTTCATTCTAAAACAAAACAAGATAATTAAAGCATTTTTATATATTTTTACCTAGTTCCTTTCATCTGAAATCCCCAATCGATGTTCACTGATTCCAAATGAAAAATTTTGAAAGTATGGGTAAATTTCATTGAACCTGGATTTTTTTTCGAAAACATGCTCAAAAATGTATTTATTCAACAAATAAGCACTGCAACTTGAATGAAATTTTAAAGGGAAATTCCATGATTCGTAAACATAATTATTGGCGTTGAACGTGCTTCAAAAAAATATGCATTTGCATGGAAATCCTAGTCCCAGTTATTGTGTTTGCCAACAAATTAAATGTTAAACAAAGTTATTACTTGTTTTCTAAATTTGAATGATATTCAATAAAAATCGATTGAAAAGTTCAGAAATGGCTATTATGAGTGTCGATTTGTAACATCTTCATGCCAAGCTGTATCAACTTTTCCAATTTTAAAAGAAATAATAATTTTAAACTTACATACATAATTTTAATTCTTAAACAGTCTTATTATAAGTGCATGGAATAAAAAAAAATAACTTAGTTCACTTGCTGTAAATGTTCATCATCATCATTTTTAAAGCAGCTCAAAATAGCATCGGTTTCTTCTTGTAAACTGTCTAATTTCTTCATCAATATTAACTATAATATAAAAAGAAAAACTTGAATTTCTGTTCTTGCTTCACTCCATTATTTCATAATTTACCTTGGCAGCTGAAATTATTTCTTTTGCAGCTTTAAAACTTAAATGCTCAATCTTCTTAGCTAGTTGCATTGGTTTACATTTCGCAATATCTTCTATTGTTTTATAACCGGCTGTATAAAATTGCTTCGCTCTATTCTGGAATTAAATTTCATTGAAAACAAAAAATATCACTTACAAAAAAATGTTCTTACAATTTTCACGGCTGGTAAATCCAACAATGGTTCCAATTCCAATGTCCCACATCTATCCATTTTGCCTGTAATTTTCTCAAACAACGGCTTATAACACCAGAATTCTTCAACTTGTTCACAAAGTCGCACAAGTGCACTTGCTGCAGCTACTGATTGATTTACCAACGTTTGTAACATACCACGTTCAACTGAGAATTTTGTAGCAACCACATGCAATGGCATAACATTTAAAACGTCTAGCAAAACTAAAACCTTATACAATCGACTTAGCTGCAATTCCATTTGACCTTTGGTTGACATAGTTTTGGCCATTTTAGCTGCATGAGCTTCGGTTATACCAAGAACTTTAAACAAGCATTGGGTATTTTCATCTAATCTTGTATATTCTCTAAAAAGAACTGACGGGTTGACAGCGAATAAATCGTCGCCGTTTTCATTCGAATTGAAACTCACCACAAGATACAACAAATGCGAATAGTTTGATAGTACCATCGATTTTTGGGCACCTTTGAGCTCTTTGTATATTAAGTTTGTTTTTTTATAGTCAATTCCTGCCTTAAAAGCCGCCCTACCAATTGTGGTCAATTCAAAACGAGAAGTTTTGCAAAGAACAAGCTGACGAGGATTATTTGCTAAATTTGTACTTGTTATCTCTCTCAGTTCTTGAGTTGTTAGCATATCAGAGCTATTAGCAGAACCGGACTTGTTCGAGTCCTTCAACTGCAATACTTTGTGCTTGAACATTTGCCTCAAAATTGATGTAATTAGAGCTCTCACTGAAGTTCCCGATTTTTCGCTCTGCACTGACATCAAAGTATTTTTATTAAGGTTTATCAAATCCTGAAGACAATTTGCCAGTCCGAGACCAATTGAACTCAATATAAGAGTTTGTAGTCCAATACAATCATTGTGATCTAGCGAACTTATAACTTTATCCATTGGAGAAAATAGCATCTCACCCACTCGAATGTTGTCTTTGCTAGAACATATGAGTATACTTTCACCAGCTTCACCCATTCCAGCGCGACCGGCACGCCCAACCATTTGTTTGTATTTACACAACGTCATAAATTCCCTTCCCACATATGGAGCTCGAATAATGACTCGTCTTGCTGGTAAATTAACACCAGCTGCTAAAGTCGACGTACAGCATATTACACTGAGTGTACCGATTCGATATGCGGTCTCAAGCATTCTCCTTTCATCAATTGTCAAACCGGAGTGATGGTATGCAATGCCGTAGGGTATAGTTTTTTCAAGTATCGGCGATAAAATGCCACAAATTTTATCTAAAGCATCCATTAGATCGACTTTTTCACTCTTTCGATATTCGATGAATTTTGACCTAGACAAAAAATTCACAACAAGGTGATAATGTTTTTATATTTTTAGTTGACTTACTTTGGCAAAGTGCGACTTAATAACACTGCTACATTCTCACAGTTTTTTCGAGATGAACAAAATACTAAACAGGAACCATTGGGTGCAACTTCCGTTACTAAACCTGCCAAGTGATCTGGATCTGATTTGGCAACTTGTGAACTATACTAGAAATTTAAAAAATAAACTTTATTTTTTTTTTATAATTGGCGCAGGCTTAAGGGAGTTTGGCTATTTTTTTAAACATATTGCGAGCGGTTAGAAAGGTTGAACAAGATTTAAGACGAGAAACTGATAAACACTGGCTTTGAATTGAATGCCTTTAAATTGAGTTGAGTTGACTTGATGAAGTATAATTGTACATTAGGGTGGTTCTTATTTGTTCTCTTATGCTAAAATTGAGTGCGACGCCCCCTAAATCATGTCTAAAAAATGATTAAAAAATCCCCTATTTTTTTCAAATTTTTATCTCTAACCCTTCCCGGTCCTATTTTGATAAGAATTTTTTTTTTTTGGATTTACACTATATAAACACTGTACCAGGTGTCATTTTTGAACTAATCAATGAAAAGACTTGGAATTAGGCTCAAATGAAGCGTCTCTGAAAACTCCACAGCCGCGTGCATGTTTAAAAAGTTTTTGATCGTTTGTTTAAACTTTATTGTTAATAAACAAACAGGCAGGTTTTTTGTTACTATAGCGGCGGCGCGCCGTATTTTTGAAAATGTAATTTTCGATAGGTAATACCGTTATCTGCATTTTTTTTTTCTTTTTTCTATGCACTTTCTACTTAAATAAAATTAAACATTAACACAGTCAATACAATTTAATTTAGTCGGAGGAATGGATATTATTTTCCCAAAAAAAAAAATCCAATCAAAAATAGGGTCAGGAAGGGTTAGGAATAAGAATCTGAAAAAATTAGGGAATTTTTTTTTTAATTAATTTGAACCAATCTCGGGGGCGTCGTCAATTTTACCCCTAAGAACCATCCTATTGTACATACGTTCATACGTATAGGGGTCAAGAAGGAATCTCTCTATTTTACCGTACGTTCAATGTTGGACTCTAGGGTAAATTGATGGATATTTTTGGCTAAACTATTATTGCGAACAAATTTTTTTAAGGGGGGAATAAATGAATTCGGGGTATGATATGTGCCCCCATCTACATCAGAATGAGATTGCTTACTCATCCTTTAAACTACGTTTTTTTTTTTGATGAACTCTAGTATTGGTGCTTTTTTTGGAGAGGATAAATTCCTCTCCTATATCTGGTGACTTTCCAGATATATGTGTCGAGTGCATGACATTTGCCTAATATGTGGTCGAGTGTTTCCTGATGGGTATTTCAGAATCTAAAGTTGCACTTCTCACCAAGCCAAGAATATTGAGATGTCTTCTTTGTTTGCAGTGTCCAGTTAGTAGACCCGTTACTACTTTTTATTACTACTTTTTTGGCTAACAAGTCGGCCTCCTCCTCTTTACCATGGATACCCATTTGACCAGTTCACAAAAGATAGTGTGTGACATTGATATTCTTACCCAGTTCATTTAACCTCCCCCAGAAATGTCCATACCAGTTTTGAGCTAATGGCACTTGGTTAAGCTATTTGACATAATGGCAATGTGTTGGTTTCGGTAGTTTCTTTCGAGGCTTACACATTTACCTATGGCGTTTACTTCGGGCGTTTCCCGGAAAATGCTGGTGGACTCTCCCATTTGTACAGATAGTTTGGTTCTTGGCCTGAGTTCCTTCAGACGTTCTCGATCCATTAGATGGCGATTTCTTTAAGGGTGTAGCTCGTTGTTTCGCCTTCCTACTCTACCTTGCTACTTACATAACTCCGTTTGTAAAATTTTCCGAAGTAATACCTTTGTATATGAAAACTATAGTAATATCATCAACATCGAAGACTACTGAATCACGTAGTGTCGAAATCCACCAACTTCTTTTAACACTTTTTGTTGAGGAAACAAAATTTAAAAGACGAGATCTAACTCTCTTACTCCCTTACAATATACCTAACTAGACTTACTCTTTCTAAACATTAATGTCTACGCTGTCAAAATCATAAAACATGTTTGCAAACACATGCGCCACCAGCCGTCGAAATCCAGCGTAAATAAAAACGACTCCATGATAATACTATAGTTTTCATATACAAAGCCGTAACTGACTGACTGATTACAGATCATCAAAAATAATTGAGCACTTCCCGACACCGTGGAATCTTGTAATTTTGCATAACGGTTGTGCAATTAGAGGTTTTCTATTTAGGGGGCGTGGCATCCACCCATTTTCTCAGGCATGAAAATATTAGGACATCCATTTACGGGGCGTGGAATCGACCACATTTTTAACATATGTTTTTCGTTCAATAATAGAGACGAAACCAACACCCCCTACACCACACACACATCCCCCCCCCTCCCGCATTATTTTTTTCTTGTCTGGACTAAACCTATACGCTCAATCTTTTTGTCACACCTTAGGTGAATCACGCTGTATAATAATTAGTAATTACAATAGAATTTGACCAACCAACTCCTTTGTAAGGATATTTAGGAAACTGCGAGCAAATTAAGTTTTCAATTTCAACAGGAATAAAAATTATGTCCAACTTTCATTAAATGATTTGATATCAACTTAAAAGTCGGAAAACTTCATATTTTCAACTTTCGTTCAATTCTCTATAACTTTGGCCTCTTAGCGTATGTTTGTAATTATGTATGTATGTACGTTTCGACAAAAAAAAGAAGTTACTTACCTTGAAATTTACAGTTCTCTTGAAGGAAAAAATTTCTTCCAAACAAGAACCAGCCGTGTTTATTTCTAAAATATCACTTCCACATTTTATGTACTCTTTTAATTCCACAGGTCGAAATCCTCTTGTATAGACATCGGCATCCAGGAAATCTGACAATTCTGGTAAGTTACCAATTGTTGCACTCATTCCAACTATTTGTATACTAGCTGAGTGTATTCAAGAGTTTCAAAAACAGAAAACAATACCATTATAATAGATTTTGAATTTTTAAAACTATCACCTCCTTACCATTGATGTACATGACTTTAGTAAGAAAAGCTTCTAAAGTCGCTCCTCGACCTTTTTCCCCAATTAGATGTAACTCGTCAACAACTACAAGTCCTATTTCATTGGCTCTTCCAGCTTCGATTAGACTATCAAATAGCACGGCACCCTTTTCAATTGAACCAATGAAGATGCATCTGCGCTTTTTTCTAGGTGGAGGTGGACATCTGCCTTTCCCTGCTGTGTATTCTTCGACAATGAAATTCAGACTAAGTGCAAATGGAGCCATTGCACTGACCTGGAAAATTCGGAAATTTTGTCTGGCATATCGAAGACTTTTGTTTAAAACTAGACACTTACTTTTTCTTGTACAATCGACACATAGGGAAGAATGAAGAGAACATGTTTCTCTCGGCAAATAATTTCCCGCAACATGAGAATCTCGGCTACTAAAGTTTTACCACCACTCGTGGGCAATGCGTAGAGCAGATTCTTTCGTTTCCGGATAGCTGGCAGGTTAAGACACTCATCTTGCCATTCTAAAATAAATCATAAAACATAATCAATCGAACGGTTTATTCCAGAAATATATTTTCTTACCATACAAACTATTGATCCCTTTGTGCTCGAATATCATTCTCTGGATGGTGGCTGGTAGTCCGTAAAAGCTCCCACGACTTGGGAACTCATCAATTGGACCTTCGCTGAAAACCTGAGTTTCCCAGTTAATTGCCGAAAGGTGTTGTTGTTGTTCTTCTTGTCGAAATGAACTGGACGTTGCGCCGATAGTGCGGTTCTTGATTTCCTCGCGTGTCTCATACTGTGTGCCTTGCATAAAATTGGTAATTTCAAAGTGTTGAGCTATAGAGGTCGAGAGAACCTTATTAGCTCCCGCTGAAATGGGTTGTTTAGGTACTTTGAAGGCGATGTCATCTAAGAACTTTTGAGTATTTTGTACTTTTAAATCGTCTAAAATATCGTCGTCGAAATACTTCATCAGATCCTCAGATTGTCTGAATGCATTGCACGGTGGTTCAATATCCTTGAAGAGACTATCATTGAAGTCCTGCAAGGTTTCGTTGTTATTATTCGATGGACCAGCAATTTCTTCGGTTTTGATATCAGAAAACAAACTATCATGACCATCGTTAGTAAATAAATCTTGTGTTTTGGATGCATTTAGTTCGTTGGAAAGTTTAATATCAGAGAGGAAACTATCTTCGTCGCTGTCCGGCCATGAAAATGCTTCAATGTGAGCGGGGTTTCGTCCAGCAGGGTTCTCGAAGCGTATTTTTTTGTGTGCTGGCGAGTTAACAATAGATGGATCTTTTTTAGCAGGCATATTTAATTTATCTAACATTGTTGCCTTTTAAATTATAATTTAAAGATTTTTGCATTTTTTTATGTTTTGATTTTAAAAAAATGGAAACGACACAGACATAAAGAATGTAGTAGAATGTAGAAGAACCATTCAGATTCAGGAACACCAGTGGTGCCAGGAAATTAATTCTTTGTTTTATTTTTGTTTATGTCGTTTTCAATTTGTGATTTGGTACGTCCCGGTCTACATTGAACGATTTTCCCAGTGCCGATCTTTTGCTCGTCGGTGAAGGGAGTGAAAAGTGAGGGGTAGGGATCAAATCGTTTGTACCACAAAACTCGAACGATTTTTTCAGTCTGTTTATGTTCTCTTTTACCTTCTTTCCAGGTTTTAGTATGTGTTCGGTGTCAGTGTGCCGTTCGTTTGATGGTGTGAGTGAATAGGGGGTTTATATGGAACAACATGTGTACAACATCGCGTAAATTTATCGATGTTGTATAAAGGCTCTCCCAAACCAATGCGGAACATTCGTTGCGGCGAAGAAACAGTCGTCAGTCAAAATTAATTCATATGTTTCTCCGCCGCGTTGGTGTGGGCACTCTCATATATCACCATGTAAATAAATTTTGACATGCGAATGTTTCTTCGCCGCAACGAATGTTCCGCATTGGTTTGGGAGAGCCTTAAAACAAAATAAGGCAAAAACAACTGCTTGACACACCATGTTGTACGGTTTTCAAAATATTTTGAAAACTTGCTGGCTTGTCACACCATACAACTTATGTAAGCAGATGTTGGTACAACTTGGTTTAATTTGTCATTTCTGGAAAATTCTCGTCTTGTGAACACGAAAGCAGTAAAGGCTCTCCCAAACCAATGCGGAACATTCGTTGCGGTGAAAAAACATTCGCATGTCAAAATTTATTTACATGGTGATATATGAGAGTGCCCACACCAATGCGACGGAAAAACAAATGAAATAATTTTGACTGACGAAGGTTTTTTCGCCGCAACGAATGTTTCGCATTGGTTTGGGAGAGCCTTAAAGGCTCTCCCAAACCAATGCGAAACATTCGATGCGGCGAAAAAACATTCGTCACTCAAAATTATTTCATATGTTTCTCCGCCGCGTTGGTGTGGGCACTCTCATATATCACCATGTAAATAAATTTTGACATGCGAATGTTTTTTCGCCGCAACGAATGTTCCGCATTGGTTTGGGAGAGCCTTAAAGCAGTAAAAAACGAAAAAGGGCTTACATAGCAAATACTCCATTCTGGAGGGACTTTTTTTCTGTATATAGGTCTCTACCAGAAACTTGGATGATAAAATCAGAGATTTATAAAAATAGAGTAGTTATAAAAGGTAAAGCATACGAAGTGCTCTAAGATAAATATAAAGAGGTTGAACGTTTAGCCTTTATCTATTTTGCAAATAGGTTTGCAAAAAAACCCGTTTGAGAATTCCAAATTTCTAACATCTTCTTCGCATCACTTTCAAAAAAACCATATGTCAAGACATTTGATTTTGACAGATTTATAATTTTTTCACTACTCTATTTAAAGCACGAAAAATGGGTTCCTCCAAATTACTAATTCTTTTAATAACTTTTTCACTTGTCCTTATCGGATCGGTAATTAAACTTTAACATAATTCTAATTACATCTTATACTCATACTTCACATTTTAGTGTTATCTCGAAAACGATGGCTGGATAAGTATTGAACTACAACATGCCCTGGATGCATCTAGCCCTGATAAGTTTTCTCATCGTGGCAATGTGACCATTCCCAGTTTATTTGGACAAGCTAAGACATATCAAGAAGTCCTAGCTCAATCGGAGCGGCTCAGATTAAAGGTAGGGTTTTCTTTCAAAAAAATTCTCAATAGACATAGAAAGTTCATATTCCATTGGGTTTTCATGAAAAAAAGGTTATTATTTTCAAGAGCTGGTAAAATGTATCTGCGATCAGGTGCTGCAGAGAAAAAGCTAAACAAATAATTTACCTAAGCTCCAAAATGAAATGAATACGGTCTAATTGCAATGAAAATTTAAATGAGTCACGGTTTGAAAATACAATAATTAAAAAAAGATAAAATGCGGCGTTCTCCTTGGTTGAAGGCAGCAGCGACTCCTTGGTGTAGTGGTCAGTATTTTGGACTAACGCTAATCGCCGCGTCGGATGGATTTTGCAAGAAGTACCCATTGAAGAGATGAGAAATCCTTCAAGAGTTTAATTTTGTATGGGCTTCTCATCTTAGCAGTTCGGGGTCGCAAGATAATGTTCATAATGTTTCATTTTCTTCTATCCTATTATCTTCTTCTTTAGTACCTATTTCCATTCCAAACTTCCTTCATTATTTTTACTCCAATTAACGAACTTTCAAGTTATCTTAAAGTCTAGATTTTTGAATATCTGATGGAACGACGGACTTCTTGTAATGTTGATAATTCTTCTCATAAATACGTGTCTATTACAGAAATTGGCTGAAACTGATGAATTCTACCGACTTAAGGCAAAAGTTGTTTATCCCGATGGTACAAGCAACACATTCCTGACAGCCACAAAGGCATGTGCTCTTGTGCAATCAGACTTATATGATGTTTTGTGGGTTTCGATCGATGGAACTGGATTTGTCACTGCAGTTACGCAAACAATCTTCAGTTCAGCGGTAACAGCTAATTGTAAAGATAGCCAAATTTCAATTTCCGGCCTCGATGAATTCAACACAGATGTCCTTATCAAACACATGGAACTAGCACCAGTGCCAGACACAGCTAGTTTCATTCAGAAGGTTGAACGAGAAAGAGAAGCTAGGGAAAAGGGAGAGGTTCGAGATACCCGAGGGTTCTTTGCAAAATACGTAAGTCTAAAATAATGACTTTGTGCAGGTGGAGAAATAGATTTAAAATACAATTTTATCATTTCAGTGGATGTACATCGTACCCGTGGTTCTCTTGGTATTTATATCTGGAGCAACAAACCAAGATGGTGCCAAGTAGAGCATTTAATTATTATGTAACTAGTCACTGTTCTTCATTTTTTCTAATTATACATTAAAAAGAACTTTAGTGTAAAAATAATATTGTATTGCATTTTATTATTAACAATTTTACATATTTATTTGACTGAATCATCCTTAACGACACCTTTGCCTGAAGGTTTCGCAATCAACTTAGCCATCATCTTCTCCTCTTTGTCCTTGCGCTTGGCTTCCTTTTGTTTTTTGCGATCTTCCTTTTCTTTTTGTTCGAGCATTTCTTTGAACCGATCTTCTCGAGGATCCACTTTAAAGCCAAAGTGCCTGCGCACCTCCTCGACTAGACGTTCCTTCTTCTGTCTTGCAGCCAATGCATCAGCTTCCTTTTTGGCAACTTTAGCATTTAAGTCAGCCTTCCATTGTTCTAGTTTTTCCAACTTCTTGATGATGTCTTCCTCTCGCTTTTGGATTTGATCCCATGCAAGTTTGTCGTTGTTCTTAGATTTGGCCACTAGTTCTTGCAATGTGTGTGGAAAGGCAACCTTTTCATACCGTTTCTGAGCTTCAAGGTCTTTCTGTGTTGGGAAGCAAATTCTAGGATCCACCCCGCTAGCTAAACCATAGCGACCTAGCTGTTTGCGTTGGTATTTCTCGGTAAGATGGATCCACGAATGTGGTTCACTATAGGGTGGTTCATTATGAAGGAATTTACGGTGTTGCACTAACAAACCCGATTTGTTGAAGAAATTTTCTGGTTTTTGTTCTTCAGTTTGTTCCTCGGCGAATGACGGCGGTTTGTCAGGGACTTCTAGTAGTTCTTCGTCTTTGGCAGTTGCAAAAAACCTCACGCCATTTCTGGCAATTGATGAATTTACAAAATAACTTCGGTGTGGAAGCTTGTTGAGCGACTGCATGCTTTTCATTTTATTATTTTCTTAATTTTATTTATGAAAATAGAAATTTCCAAAATAGCACACCATTAAAATTGAAAAATTAAGCTTTCGGCAAAAATGTCAAGATGACATAAGAGCATTTGGTTTTCTTGCATTCGAGTTATACAAAGTGTTGACAGTAGAAATGGTAAAAATGGTGTAAGCATTCATTTACATGGGCAATCTGTAAATGTAGTTTCCAACCAAAGCAATTCAGTACGGGGAACATGGTTTTCATATGAGCGTATGTTTATCTACAAAGTTCATGTGTTTTTACTCTTTTTATTGAGACAAAAACTCCTTGATATAACAATCAAAATCAAAGTAATCATAATTTTTAAATATTATTATTTTTCAATTAAAATTCAACAAAGAGGCTCTTCCAAAATGTGTTGTATTTTAGACATTTTTTGTTCGTAAGTATTCGATCGTAAATAGTTGTTTTTGCAATATTAAAATGGACTTCCTTTTTAGTGCAGTGACATATCCTATTCGATTGTGTTTATCCATAATATGCAGTTTGGTCATAACGGTCTTATTTGTTGTGGGCATTTACTTTGTTATACGACATCAAATGGATATCGATTCAGAATCCCAAACTGAAAAATTAATTTAAACTGCAGCAATACGTACGTGTAAACAAAATAAAGGATATGTACTATTGTATGTGTTTGATCACTTAAAATTAAAAAAATAACTATGCATGAAACTGACGTCCTTTTTGTTTCTTTAAGCCTAGTATAAAGTTCCTAAACAAAAAAATAAACTACATGCATTTCTTATGGGAAAGATTTTTGCGGAAAAAAAAAGTTTGACGTTTAATTTTTTTAATGTCAGTGACATTGTTTTGTGGAAAAAAAAGAAGAAATTTTTCGTTTCACCCCAGATGTTAAAAAAATATTTCTCAGCACTAATTTTTTTTTCGTTCAAAAGAAGTGTATACTAGGCTTTAAAAAATTGTGCGCTTGGCGTGCAATAACCCATTTTAACGCTCTGTGGTGCGTTCTTTTATTAACCATAGTTAACTATAGTTGTTATGTCAAAAAAAATTGTTGAAGTGTCATTGTTAGAATTAGTTGGAAATTGTTACATTTCCTTTAGGAACGATTTATTGTTAGATATTGTTGATCTGTCAAACGAACACTTTGGAAAACTTTATTTCATCGTTAATTACCATAAAATCGTGTTAGTTTTCTCTCTTTTTTCTTTTTTCATTAAAAATGGTAGAAAATTAAATTTTAATTCATTTCACTTCACCAAAAGCTTTGTTTTGATTATTCAATTTTTATTTTTTGTAAACAAATTATCTCAAATTTGCTTCGACAGATCAACACTTTCAATTCATATCATGGAGATGAATTGGAAATAGTTACGAATTGTAACTATTTGACACTAATAAACTGAATTTAGGAACGATGTGATGACGTCATATGGTTACAAATCGTAACTATTTTGTAATAAAGGAACGACCATTGTTAACTATAGTTAACCATAGTTAACTATGGTTAATAAAAGAACGCACCACTCGTGAAAAAAAAAATCATACAAAAAGTAGAGATACAAAGTGACAGCACTACAAAGCTACAAAATATTCAGCGAATCCGTGATGCAAAATGAAATAGCGATATTTCGTTAAAGCATGAGACTTTCTCTTTTTTAGAAAGTTAACGATGATTCTTCATCAACGCATCCCCAAGTCAGCTGTTCCATTTGTTTATTATTTCTATTTGCTCATTTCAACACTTCTAAGTAAATTTTATTTTTATTTTTATACAGTTTACTTTAATAAGACGTCGTCGCTGTGTGTAAAGAGAAGAGATTACAGTCACCAGTCACCCAGTGATGATAAGAAGCTCCTGCAATTATATAGTGCAACTCATTTCGCTTCAAATAACAAACATTTCAAAAACGTTATCTTTATCCCGAGAGCCACGGCCAAAACAAGTGGAAAATTACTGCTCACTCAGTTTAGAAGACCTTCACAATAGAGAACATTCCAAAACTTTTTCTTCTAGAATGTCAAGTGGAGGTTTGATCAAAAGCCCTTGGCAAGAACTTCGTTCACTTCCATTCTGCGATTGTCCATTTCCAAAATGTACTGCGATAACTGCATTCAAGGGCAATATTCCAGATTTGGTAACTTGTCGTTGTGGCGAAGAAGATTGCAATACAATGGAGTGGCAATGGGATCAAAGTGACCCCGACAAAATGATCCATGGTCCAGATATAACCTTCCATCCAATTTATAGCCAAGGAACAACCATAGTTCGAGGCGAGAAACCGCTAAAAACTGGGATGGTGCATTATTGGGAAATGCGGATTATAACGATACTCTCTGGAACGGATGTGGTAAGACTAATTTTAATTATTTTGTGTTCATATTTTAGTGTCTTTTATGAAAAATGCATCATACCCACTTCTAGTTTGCAATTAATCGAAGAATAAACAAAGTCATGCGCTTTTATCATAATAAATAAATTGCCAAGTTATTTGGCGCCCGCGCCCGCCAGTTCGTCGAAAATCATTATAGGTTAACGCCACATGGACTAAAGCTGATTTTTGTCAATGGTACTTATCTAAGCGATGATTTCAGAGGCAAATCAGCCGTAGTCGTGATGACGAGAAGGGCGACAAAATGCAGCATTCTTCAAAATCTTCAAATTTAGATCCCC
This sequence comes from Melangyna quadrimaculata, assembly GCA_949320155.1. Classification (NCBI taxonomy): domain Eukaryota; kingdom Metazoa; phylum Arthropoda; class Insecta; order Diptera; family Syrphidae; genus Melangyna; species Melangyna quadrimaculata. The sequence continues at coordinate 38,533,488 of OX439483.1, forward strand.
ACTTGATGCGGAGTGCATTCCTTTTAATTCACAAGCAACCGCAATGAAATGAAGTGAATTCATTCAAAAATCTATTGAGAGTATTTAACATTTCAATTGACCTGAACTGCATTGTTTTGTTTTGTTTGGTTTTTTGTTTATAGAACGGGAAAAAAGAACGAATAAGTGAGTGAGAAATAATTGTTATCAGCTTTCCGTGTATATGTATGTAGACCGTACTGTCTTATCGATTGCTTGATTAGAAAAGATCACTAGCCTCGAGGTATTTGTCTGACTCTCATGTCTCAACTATACAATTCTATATCTGCATAGGTATTTGTTTTTAATTTATTTTGGTACAGGAACAAAATAATTAAAGTATGTTTTTATTCGTTGGAAAAAAGCTAAAAATAACCTTGATTAATCTTTAATGTTTCCTCTTACTAAGAAAAAAAAAATAACACGATTAAAAAAAAATAACTAGGTTAATTATACACAGTAATTGTTGTTTAATTCTTGTAGACAGCAATTTCAGTAATTGAAATTGGATTCCATCTTTTGATTAAGTTGCTTACTTTTCGGTTAATAATGACAATTATTACAAAAGCTAACAAATACAAAAATTTCCGATGCCATGAAAACAAGTTTTTTGTTTGTATGAATTTCATTCGTTCATTCAACCGCGGCACCAAATGTTCCGGTTGTATGCAGGCGCGGTCTTAACTCTTATTATTACAATTCAATTAAAAAGTACAAGTGACCTCAACTCCAGAAATAATTGTGTTTCGCCCAAGGTATAACAGTGGGCTCTTCAGTCAGTCTATTATACACTACTAAGACACAAATTTTGGTCGATGTTTACCGACTCAATCACAGCAAAAAGATACTGTGAGTTTTATTATTCTAGGGGAATTTGTTTAAATTCGTGCACCCAGAAAATAAATACCCGTGGTCAGGTTTTTTTATCATAAGAAGATGAAGAAATTAAAATATTGAAATTACTTCTGTTTTAAGTGGAGTGAATGAATAAAATTCAATTAAAAAGTACAAGTGACCTCAAATCCATAAATAATATTTTTGCTGTGATTTTTATAAGAGTCGTTAAACATCGACCAAAATTTGTGTCTTAGTAGGGTATAACAGACTGACTGAAGAGCCCACTGTTATACCTCGGGCGAAACACACTTATTTCTGGAGTTATATATTTTAGATAACTAAACATGTACATATAACATTTACTCATAATTTGCAACGTCTTATCTTTGTAAAAAAATCGTTGAAAATAATAATTTATGTTCACCCATTTTCTGCATTTGGAGCGGTATAAAGCTATTTTGCGTCTATCAGTTTTGTGCTGCATTCTAATATTGCATTTATGTGGCCTTAGGGTCGCGCTATCACTGCCAGGTTGATTGCTTATACTTAGTTTTATGTTTTACATCTTTAATTTTTTGTTTGCATTTTTAAAGTGCATTTCGATGGTCTTAGAGCTGTGTTATCCCTCGCAGGTTGATAAAACAAATAGCGGGAATAAAAAAAGATGTCTACATATATGCATATTGCACACACTGTTGTGTTGTTTTCGGTTGGAGGTTTGGAGTTACACCTTTCTGATTCAGCTTACTCCAAGGTTTTTGTCCATTTTTATCCGAAAAAATATATATGTATCTCGTTTGAAAGATTTCACACGACAAATAAACAACACAAATGCGACTTTAATTTGAATTAATACTAGATTCGGAATAATGATAAAAAATGATCAGTCGTATGCGATGTCCGTTTCTCAATATTTGTAAAGTGAAGTCGGATATACGACTTGGAATACCAACTCACGACTGTAGTCCATACAAGTCATAAATATGAGTTTCAGAATACGGCTGAGTGTTTCTTTTGACCGGTGATAAGACGTGAATAGGAAGAGCGATCTTAAACCTTTAAACAAAGGGTAAAATCCATTGGACAGTTTACGCGTTATCCGCTTTAATAATGAAAATACAAAACTATACTTGTAAAAGTAGGAAAGAGTTGGAAGCATTGATGCGCAATAAATGCGCCCATTGCTGTTAAAATAAATTGCAACATATCTTGACCTATTAGGTCTTCTGATCTTAGAAAAAATGGATACCAAGCCTGTAGAAGTTAGTCAAGTTGTCACACTACTGCAACAAGGAGTAAACTAATGTGCTGTGGCCCGTCAGATCCATCTAAGCCAACCTTGCATATCAAAGATCTACGGAAGGTTCAGAAACACTTGTAAGTTGGTGTAAAGGCCAGAGTAAAGGCCAGGCGAAATGGAGTGATTACAATTTTTTTGCTGGCAAGTGTAGTGCACCTTTTGCCCCAAGCAACTGCAGAAGTTTTCGAAAAGTGGGGAAGGCGGGAGATATATCTTTTTGCATCAAAAGAAACAGCGGTTTTCGACAACTATGTATCGATAGATTGCAAAGATCAAGCAGCAGCATACATAAATGCTTTCAGCCAGGTTTGGGATTATTGCCTAGGGTGGATCTTTCCATCGCCGAACTTAATGCCATGAGTTCTAGCACACTTGAACAAATCTCGGGGAAAGTATCTAATTGTGTCACCGGAATGGGACCAGGTCTTCTGGATGTCCGACCTCAAGGCTCGGGCTCTGGAGCCACCCTTAGAGATTCAGAACCTGCGGAAGGTGTTGATAGATGTGTCAACGGGCCAACGCCCTCCACAGGTAGAACATTTATCGCTGAAAGTATGGATAGTTGGGGCTGGGCCAGCCAGATAGTAGATTGGTCTGCAGAAGAAAAGAAATTATTAAAGAAAGGATGGAGAGATTCTACATTAAAAACCTATTCAGCTGCCATCACCAGATGGCTTTGTTGGTGTGAAAATAATAATGTCAATCCTAGATCTCCTACCGGTTCTGGATTAGCAAGATATTTGGCTAATCTTTAATTGAGAGAGAAAGTTGCTTCTAGCACAATTCTTGTTCACAAGTCTGCGATATCAATGTTCTGTGTTCCAACTTTAGCTGAGAGCCTATTTGCAAATTTCATTGTGCGGCGTATTCTAAGAGCTATCAGCTCTTCTCAACCATCTTCTGAGAAACCACCCTTATGGGTTCCAAGGTGTGTTTTGAATTGGTTGGCAGAGAATGAGACTAGAAATGATTCCTTGTTTGAGGCCTCGAGGCGAACAGCTTCTATTCTCCTTTTGGCACCGGCAGAATAATTCATGATCTCACACTTTTGAAAATATCATCCGATAGGTATAAGGAGGAGGACGGGAACATACATAATTTTCCATCCTTCATTCGGGTCCAAGACTGATTCAGCCAAACACAGGCAGTCTAGTTGGCAATTAATTTGCCATGAAAATAAGAGAGTCCGTACTGTTTTCTGGTTAAAACAGTTAATTGCACTCTCTAAAGAGAGGAGATCTATTGAGAACAACTTTGGAAACTTGTTCTTAACAATTAATGGAACAGTTAAGCCAGCATCAACAACAGTAATTGGGGGTTGGATTCGCACCACGTTAAGAGATGCAGGTATAGGTGCTACACCAGGAAGTTTTAGAGCAGATGTCGCATCATTAGGTTGGCTTAAAAGGCAGCCAATAGATGATATTTTAGCAAGAGGAAACTAGAGGACTGAGAATACATTCCGAAAGCATTATTGCAGAGAGGTAGCTTCAAATAACAAACGCTCACCTTTTCTGTTTAAAAACTTCAAACCTGTATAATTATTTTGTCAATAGTCACGGAGACATTTCATTTGATATAATATTAGTACAGAGTTAAAAGCGAGTATGCATCAGCTTCTTCAACAACGACGCTGTGTGTTTGTTCGGTAAATAATAGCGGTTTTATTTTAGTGCAAAACCGTCAAATTTTATGCGCCACACTGCAACACAACACACGAGACAAGTATGGTTCTACAGTTATGAAATACATTACCGATAGCGACAAACGACTGTACAACACAACACACGAGACAGTTGTGGGTCCGGCTTTATACTACGTTTTCACTGGGCTAAATGAGGTAATTTCGTTGCAAATTTCCAAATGAGATCCGAAATTACCTCATTTCCCATACAAATTCTTGTTTCCAAATGAGCTAATTTCAACCAAATTTGCACTACATTACATACATTTGTATATATGTATATTATACAGACCGTAAAACAGTTGAAAAAAATCCGCGATGAATTCTGAAAACAAAACGTACTTTTACTAATGTTGCTGAAAAAAGTTTTTTTTTTAATGTTCACATTTCAGGGTCTTACAGGTTTACAAAACAACCCTCTCTGTCTAACTAATTGTTTTTAAAAGAAAATAGATAAAAAACATTTGAGTGCACAATATATCTGTTTCACAAAATTTTATACAATTTACAAAAATACTTTATTATAAAGTGTTTTTGATTATTTATCATAATTTCTCACTAATCGTTTCAACCCTGCAGAAGTGTTAACAAATAAAATATTTTGTATCGACTAAAATAATATTACAACAAATCAAATACAATTCTTGAGTACCTACCTATGACCAATCTTACGAGTACTATTAAATTTCATCAATATAATTAATTTCAAACTAATCTAAAGCTTCTTGAGTTTTTCTTAAGTTAACTTATTTGAAATACTTAATATTATAATGGATTCAACTCATCATTTCCTATATTTTTTCCTTAATAAGGATGGTATATTTTACTGTGAAGATTTTATGAAAGATTTACTGATTCTGCCAAAACTATCAACAACCGGCGGAACAGACAAATATTACCTGCAAAGTTTACTGAAATTCTATGGAGAAGAAAATTATTATAGTGATAACACTAAAACTGAAATATTAGATGCATTTCCAGTTTTGTCGTTGGCTACAGATCCCAAAGATAAATATTACAATCTATCAATTGCTAGATTACGTGAATTTGCATCTGGTAACATAGGAAGATGATTATATTAGGACGTCATTAAAACATCTTTTTATGGAAACTCAAATTTCATCAGACAAGAACAAGAACATGAAAACCTTATTGGATGTGTGCCTTCAATAATCAACACCCATAATGTATGCCGAAAAAAAAGTGATCAGGCCGATAAAGAAGATTACGAATTTAGTAGGATAGCGAGTTATGTAGCTACATCGGTGTATAGCCAAATGAAATTATTGAAAGGCTGGATTGAAGGGGCATTGCATTACTACAATTACAGTATTATGTTTTTTGATAAACGATTTGTCGGCTACGATGATTTCAATGAAAATATAATCGAAATTAAACCAAAATATATGGGTACAAAAGCACGGTTTGTCGGAAATATAATTTCGGATAGATCAGATTTATACTATAGATCAGATTTATAGGTACTTTGAAACCGTTTTTAGATTAGACCATTGCAATACAAATTGGTTATTGACCACACCAAATAACGACAACGAACGTGATGGTAAAGTGATGTTATTTCGTAATAAGCTATTAAATTGGAAAATTTTCTGAAAATTATGTGGCGTAGTATCTGAATGATGTTTTTAAATGGAACCGTTACGCTAACGGTGGAAAATTCAATAGCAATACACTATATGTTATTCCACATTGGGTGAAACATAGTGTCGAAGGTACTGGCCTACGGCAATTTCTCAAAACTGAAATCATTTTTGCCAACGAAGATGGTATGCATATTACTTACGACAAGTCAATTGCCGATGTATTCGATCATAGTTGCTATTATATGCTCCAGAGCATTCGGCATCCGCAATAAAAGGACTACGTATCGGAAAGTTTCAACAACATCAACGAAGCACGTTTTTACAACGAAAAATTTGCTGTGAAATTAATAGATGATATTTTTATTAAAAAGGATCTAATTATACCAATAGAGTTCTACAAATGAAGTGGCGGTGATCAATACTCGACCTCAAAAAATTTAGATTTTTCGTATACAACCGATGGTAACTATTATTACTTCAAGACATCAGCACCCAATTCAGTATCAAGCGTTGAAGCTATTTTTTTCATGCTGTCTATAATGCACTTGGACATAATTACCAAAAAAATGTTTATGAGAGAAGTTCAAAATTGCCATTGTGGCCATGAGGGTAGATGTAATCAATATTTTCATAAAGTGTCCGATATTGACCTTTCGGAGACACTTTTTTACTGGAATAAGATGCAAGCAGTTGAAAACATTATCGATCAACATTTGATGCCTATAAAACTATTATCTGAAATACCTAGATGATATCAAATCAATTTGCAATATTTCTGTAGCCGATTTGAGTAAAGATACCAAAACATTTTATTTTGCCGCGTGTCAAAATATCTATGAAGTATCTACACGATATGAAAATTACAATTCCCGTTTATCATCCAAGACCGTTCCTTCTGATTATCGTGCATTAGATATTACGTTTGTTGGATCACAAGATGATATTGTTAAAATAAGGCAATCTAGTTTTCACAATGGTGTACAAATTGAAAAAATATGGATTTCGAAACTGGCGACACAGATGTAGATGACAATGTGATTATAAGAAGATAATGTGGATACCAGAGACGGTGCAACAAATTATCTATATATTAATACATGGTGGCCAAACTTTGTCGTACGTTTTTCTCCGTGAAGGTCGAATTTCGGCCGAGAGGCGATCCTAGTATTTAATTAATTTCTGTACGTGTATTTAACTTTTTTTGTACATATCTATAGAAATAAATAATTAATTTATATAAACTTGTTTTAATTATTAACAATTTGGCTATAAGTACGGTGGTCATCCGTTCATTATAATTATATAAAAAATCTATTAAGTGAAGATGATGTTATTTCATAATTATATTTTATTCAAAACTGTGTCTGTATTTTAGAAGTTTTTCATTAATTGTTCTGTATTTCATAAAAACTCCGCAAACATTTACGTAAATCTTAGCCGTGTTCCTTTGAAGCTAGCTATTACTCAGGAGTAGGTGATATTCGTAATCTAGTACATAGGAAGGGGAAAGAGGCCTTTTCAACGGATATATAAATTATTATTTATATATAAATTTTGATAAATATGTTTTTTTTGTATAGCTAAAAATAGCATTTAAAATAAATAGAGCTCAAAATATAGCACGTCATCTGATTCTTATGAAAAATATAAATTTATAGAACACACATTTCAAAAATCGTTAAGAGCGGTTTTCTTAAGAATTCATTTTGTATATACATATACAAATTTCAGACATTTTTAAAGATAAGATTTGGTTTGGCAGTTTTTAGTATTTAATCAAATACAATTTTATACCAAATTAAAAAATCATTAACCCGTTTCTAAGATATGAATTTTCAACAAAAAAAAATTGATATTTTTCTAAGATCCAAAAATTAGTTTTTTTCGAAAATTTTTATATGCAAAATTGATTAAATTGTAAAGGACCTCCTGCATACAAAATTTCGTCGAAATCAATGAAGGCGTTAAATAGAAATTTGAAAATTAAAAAAAATGTTCTATTACAGGTACCGTTAATAACCGTTATTGGTGTTTTTTAGAAAGTTTATGAGAATATTCAGCTTGATAGGATATTTTCCGTAGTAGATACCTTATTTTGACTAATATTACTGAGCTAACAGGCAATAAAAAAAACAAATCTTTTGTACTAAGACCTGATTTGTCAACATTGGCAACCATTCTGAATGTTTATTAGCATTCGTCATTTGTAAGATTATAATTCAAAAAAGAATTTCCCCTGAATTTGGAAATAAAACGAAACATCTGTTAGTTGGACACATCGGATTTCTCCTGAGTACCTTAGAAATATTCCATCAACCAAATAATCATGAAATTATGCTTTCTTAAAACTTAATAACTAGATTTTATTTGTTGTATGAGTTTGACCAATTATTTATCGAATATTTTGAGATGATTAAATTAGGCTCTGTTGGTCTATTTGAATTTGGACTTTATTCCACTCTCTACCCAACATTTCGTAAGAATTCTTTACTTCATCAGGGGTTTTTATTTATTTAATCTGTTGACAAGAATTTACAATCACATAGTTTCTTTTATTTATATTTACAGATGTTTGGTGTTGGAACAGACAAAGTTAATGTAGACCAATTTAAACATCATTTTGTTTCGGCTTTGGGAACGAATAAAGAATCATGGGGATTTTCATATAACGGTATGAAACAACACAACGGATCCCAAATTGCATATGGCAATAAATTCTCCCAAGGATGCATTGTTGGTATTTATTTAGATTTAACTCGTGGACACTTGGAGTTCTTCCTTAATCGTCGATCTCTTGGAGTCGCTTACACAAACATACCAATCGATCCAAGTGTTCAAATTTATCCAATGGTATGTTCAACTGCCGCTAAATCTGCCATTCGTCTTATAAACTCAACATCACAACCCGATTGTCTCCAATTGAGGGCATTTCAAGCGCTTACTAAGCAACCAACAAAGTTGACAGAACTCAAAGATATGCCAGGTCTTCGATCGATTTTAAAGTCTTATTGGTTCTTTGTTCCACCGACAAGATATTCAATTAGATCTACGCAGAATGAATTTGATTTGGAAGATGAGGCAGTTCTATCGTCATCAAGGTTGTCTCGTAAAAAAAAATTCAAAGGTATGTTGAAATGTTTTTGAATTATATATTTTTTTTTTTAATTTATATTAATTTATTTATTTTTTGTTTGTTTTAGACGAAGAACCTGATATAAATGATCTCTATACAAATGCTCATAAAATAGCACTGCGCACCATAGATAGTGATGACGAGTTTTCTCTTGACGATTACTTTTATTACTTGTTTTGAAAGAAACAGGTTGTAAGTCGCGAAGAATTCCTTCAGAGAAGCTTGAGTATTTTAGAACAGTAAAATAAAGTAACCATGAAATCAGGAAAAAATATTTAACATTTTGTTTATTATATAATTAACTCATTCTACGTGTTCGTGTAAAATAGTTCCATAATATAATTGTCAAATCCGATGTTCAATGATTAACAAAATAAATCTTCTAAACTAAAATAAGATTTTTTTAATTCAAATTTTGTTTTCAAATCTATAACTGGTATCTCAATTACACTCTGGTGATTATAACGAAGCCGTATGTGGAACGGAATATTTAATCGTAATCCGCTGATTTCGACTCATCATTGTTGTGTCCAATGCAAATTTAAAAAAAAAGACATCCAGCCCTAATGAGAATTTAAAACAAACGAATCTTACATTTAAATATATTTTATTGTTTTCTACATAAAAAAAAATCAAGAAAAACCCTAAGTTTATTGAATTAATTTGCAAGATAGCAGTTGTTATTTTCGTTTTCTTTTTTAATCGTAATCGTGTTCAAGTTCAAATTTGCAATTGCTTGTCTTTGATCATGCGAAAAGCATTTAAATAAATTTCTAAAAATATTAATTTTAATTATAAAGGTTGATTAAAATATGGATTCTAAATTAAGTTGTATTTGAATTATTGAAGACGAGTAAACATCTATACATCTCACACAATAAAATTATAATAAAATTAGAAAGAGCAAAAACTAAAAAAAAAAAAAAAAAATAAAACAAAACGAATTTGATTCCGAAGAGAAATACCATCAACTATAAGATTCTATTGTACACTTAAATCTAATGAATAAACAGATGCATTTGAAATGCTTGCAACTCCTAATCCATATCGTCGTCTTCATCTTCTGAAATAGTATACTTTTTCTGAGAACGTTTTCGTCGACTTGTTTTCTTTGCAGTCGAAGAATTGGAATTAGATGCACTGGATGCAGGAGTAGGTGTAACTGGTACACTGCCCGAGCTGCCAGCACCTTTGTTTATTTTCAATTTCATTTTAACAGACGATGATCCACCATCATCATCTGAGTTGTCATCTTCATCTTCATTTTCCGACTGCTCGGGTGACGCTGGTTCGTTCGAATTTAGAATACGATTTCGTGCCGCAGAAAATACTTTTTGCAATTCAATCGAATCCAAATAGATTAAGCATGTGTCTTCGTTATAGATTTGTGCGTTCTGACAAAGTTGTACAAAGTCTTTTTCCAAATCAGCAAATTCTGCATATTTACCATCTTCTATGCGTTGTTGTATTTTTTTTATATCAAGAGGCCTCTTAATAATGTCATAGTAGTCAGGCAGTTTTTGACGTGAGGGAAGCTTTATAAACGGTTCCGCTAAATTTCGACCATCTTCGTTGGTGTACTTAACTACTGTCATTATAATTTTGTGCATTTGCCTTTTCAAACGTTTGTCAACAGGTTGCTTGCGCCGCTTCATCATTAAAAGTGAATCATCATCAGAATCTTCTTTGCGACTCTTTCGTTTGCGACTGCGTTTACGTTTTGAATCACGATCTTCATCGTCTTCTTCCTCGAACTCAGCCCCATCATCAATGGCCTTCAACCATTCCTTCTCGGTTAAACTATCCGTATAGTCGACTTCTTTGCGTTGGCGAGATCCCCTGCCAAGAATAATGTCATCTTCATAAGTTTGCCATCTTTCAACTTCGTCGTCGTCTTTGGTCAACCAATCAGGCAGCTCAGATTCGTCGATAAGACGTTCTCTTCCAGGATGAATAACCTGGTCTTCAATTCTACGATCAACGTCCATTTTCTTGAACAACTCTAGCTCATCTTCACTACGGGCTATCATCATATTTATTACCTCATCATCGGGTACTTCATTTTCCTCTTCCTCTTCGCCATCGTCTTGATGCAAAATAGTCTGTAGGAATTGTTGACGCTCACTACCGGTTGACTTCTGATCGAACATACCCGCTTGGATGACTTTTTCATCCATGTTTAACTTATATCTAGCTGCAGCTAGAATACGTTCTTCGACTGAATTTACTGTCATCAAACGAAGCACACGCACCTCGTTTCGCTGTCCAATACGATGCGCACGATCTTGGGCTTGCAAGTCCTGATGGGGATTCCAATCAGAATCGAAAATAACAACAGTATCAGCAGCTTGAAGATTAAGACCTAAACCACCAGCTCTTGTCGAGAGTAAAAATACAAAGTAATCAGAGTCCTTGGCGTTGAATTTCTTTAAAAGATCACCACGATCTTCTGCCTTGGTTGTACCATCTAAACGTAAATATCCAAATCCACGCCATCCTAAATAATCTTCAATAATCGTCATACACTGTGTCATTTGACAGAAAAGTAAAACTCGATGGTTAGAAGCTTTCAACTTTGGCAGAATTCGATCGAGTAATTCGAACTTTCCCGAAACACGATAAAGGTCAGGGCCTGTAAAAGAATAATAATTATTAATAATCGAATGTGTTTTTTCTTTTGTATTTGTTGCTTACCAGAAACTACACCATGACCGTCAATATGATCGCAATACTTCTCTTCGATTTGCTGAAACATGAATGGATGGTTGCAAAGCTTTCTTAGCTGGACAATGGTGTTCATCAGAGCCTTTGCACCGCCCTTACCCTGTTTTCCCTTCTCAGAACCATCAGTAAGCAATACACCCTTGCTCTGCATGTGTTTATAGAGAACTCGTTGCAATCCAGACATCTCACATTTGATAATGTACTCGACCTTTTCCGGTAATTGGTGTTCTACTTCTTTCTTTAGACGACGCAACAAGAACGGACGCAATACTTTATGCAAACGGCGAATGATCAAAATGGTTTCCTCCTCATTCAACTCTACTTTCTCACCGGTGGTTGCGAATGGAGCATTGAACCACTGTTCGAATGTCGAGCAACTCTTGAATATAGAGGGCAACAAGAAATTAAGCAAAGCCCACAACTCGGGCAACTTATTTTGCAATGGAGTACCAGTTAGAAGCAGACGGTACGGTGCCATGTAATGAGTATTAAGAACTTGCGTCAACTTGCAGTGATGGTTCTTCATACGATGACCCTCATCAATAATCATGTACTTCCATTGAAGCTTAGCCAAAACTGATTTATCCTTGATAACGTATTCGTATGTTGTCAGAAGTACATTGAACTTTGTTGCTCTCATTTGATTCTGCAGCAATCGACGGCCTTGTGGACTGCCTTTGTAGCTAACAATGGCAACGGATGGTGCCCACTTCTCAAATTCCAAAACCCAATTGGGAAGTGTTGACAATGGTACAATAATCAAAAATGGTCCATTGACTTTTTTACGTTCCATCAGATAGGTAACGAGGGCTATAGTTTGAATGGTTTTACCCAAACCCATCTCATCGGCTAAAATGCCATTCAAATTGTTATTGTAAAGCGATACCATCCATTCGAGACCCTTCAATTGGTACTCCTTCAATAAACCATTTACCAAAATATTTGCCTGTTCGTAAACTTTCTCATGAACTGTATGGGCAATGCTATAGTATGTCTGCTCTTCGGTACGGTATTCGTCGTCTTCAACTTTAGCTTTTATGATAAGCTCCTTGGTGATATCTTCATCGGTTTTCTCTTTCTTGCCATGTCTGATTTCATAACGCTCTCTATTTTCTCGTTCTTGACGTTCTTCGTCGTCCTCGTCATCGGAATCACTTTCAACCCAATCCCAACCTGGATGTGCTTCCAGCCAACGGTGCAGATCCTTCAAGTATGGTGCATCATCGCCGCTCAATCTGATTCCTGTTGCTTGTTCCATTACACTTACTCGCATGTCGGCTGCAAGACAGTTTTCATCGATTGATTGGTATTCACCACTTGCAAGCAACTCCTTCTTGTAGCGTACTTTACGTTTGCTTTCCTCCTCCTTCTTTTTCTTTTGGTCGTCCTTGTGCTGTTTGACCATCTCTGTGAGATTACAGATATACTCATCGGTTTGCGATAGAAGGAATGCGAGACGCTTGTCTTTCTTTTGATCAATAAGTTTACGATAGCCCTCTTCGTCCTCTGCCATCAAGCGGCGCATACGTTCCTTTTCGATACGCTCTTGTTCCTTCTTCTGTTCCCTCTCGGCATTAGCATGGTAATTCATTATTGCCTTGTTCATACGTGCCAGCTGTACTTTATTATTACGATGATACTCCTTAAAATCTTTGCCATGTTGAAGTACTGCAGCCAAAAATTCTTGGTGTTTCTGACGTCTTTTGCGCTCAGCTTCTAGCTTCTGTTGCTTTTCAAGTTTTTCAGTTGCTCGAGCTTCTCGGAGGCCTTGGCGTTTGGTGCGCTTATAGGCCTTTACATTGACAGCAGTTTCTAAAGTTGTGTCGCGTCGAGTACATTGGACAATTTCACTGCGAAGTTGACGCTGAAAATTTAAAACGCGTAGTGCACGTAGTTCGATGGCAGCCTGAAGTCGAAGGTCGTCAGGCATTGTTGCAGGGAGCCTTTGTAACTCTTGCATGCGAAGAGATATCCTCGAAGCAATACGATTTTCCCGTTCTTGTAGCAAGGTTATTGGATCGAGACCTATTGGTTTGGCTACGGTGGTAACTCGATTTGGCTTCGGCATCGGCTGTGGTGGTGGTGGTGCTGCAGGCTTTGGTCCCGGCGGACCCTGCTGCATCGGCATTCCCGGCGGCATCTGTCTATTGCCCTGAGCCATGCTCGCTTGCATTGGACTGGAAATTGGTGGCTGTCCTCCAGACATCATAGGAGGCTTTCCCCCGTTTGCCATTGAATGATCTGGAGGGGGCTGTTGCATTGGTGGTTGCATTGGCTGCTGCATTGCTTGCATTGGTTGCTGCCCGCCCATTTTATTAACGCCCGGTTGGAATGGGCTACTGGGTGGAGTTTGACATTGTGGTGGAGTTCCATCTTGACGAACACCAGGGACAGGTTGGTTTTGTTGTTGCTGCTGCTGTTGTTGTTGTTGTTGTTGTTGTTGTTGTTGTTGCTGTTGTTGTTGCTGTGATTGAGGACCAGGACCTGAATTTGGTGGTTGAGGCGGACCTTGAGGGGGCTGTTGTGATTGATGTTGCTGTTGCTGTGGCGGCGGCGGCGGCTGCTGCTGTTGTTGCTGCTGGAGCATTTGTTGCACTTGAATTGATATTGGTTTATTTCGAGCTAATAAACGGTATGCTGTTATTTGAGTTCGCAGCATATTCACTTGATTTCCTGTAAAATGCTGATGTTTTGATGTGGCGCGTAGTGCCAATAGTTGGGAGTACCGAGGGTCCTCTTGAAGACCCTTTTCCTCCATCGAATCGATTGCTCTCTGTAGGGCATTTAAATTTTCTTGTCCAGGACCTCCTTGTGGTTGTTGGCCAGGTGCTGGTGGACCCTGTTGATGAACAAAAATTATAAGACTCAATAAAAAAAAAAAAATATTATGATGAGTAATTAATTAAAATATCTTCAAATATACTCCAAAAGTTTTGAAGAAACCATTAAAAATATAGAAAAAGCATAACAACGCCTTGACTGAAACGATCGGGAGATGGATTAGAACCAGCCAGAACCATTTCATACTTATCATCATTATTTTTGACATGCTCTTGATTCTCACTCGGACTAAGTAGTGGTCTTGAACGAATTCATCATTTTATTAATTTTATTTCATTCAGGACACGACGTTTTTAAATTAATAAATACGTTTGTGTTTCTGTTTTGGTAGATATTTTCAACTGACTGGAAATTGTTTATGTTTGGATAACAAAATAGAGCATCAAATTCAAGCTCATACAAAGTTGTTGACAAAAGATTTTTTTTACTAACAAGAATAAAAGTCTCAACGGAATCAAGTCTCATTATGCAAATTAGTACTAAGCTTAAAGAACACATTTTATTTAAAAGAGTAAAATATTTTATTAGAGACAGTCCAGTTTTTCTCTCTTTGTCTTTTATTACTCTTTTATGATTCATAAAATATAATTTATGTAAACAAAATAAATAATTAAAAATAAAACAACAAGACAAAGCAATTGCATTAATTAAGAAGAAGTTAGTCTTGAATTTCTCTTGCAACCAGCAAAATGTCTGTCCAACAAAGTGCAAATATAAATGAGTTTTTTAATTTTATACAACCACTTGCAATTAAAGCAGGCGAGATGCTCTTGGAGGGATATAATAGCAAGAAAAATGTAGAAATCAAATCAGATTTCTATGATGTTGTCACACAATACGATAATAAAATTGAAAATTATTTAATGCAACAAATATCTGCAGTATATCCCAATCACAAATTTGTGGCAGAAGAAGAATCTTCAAAGAATAATGCAACTGCAGAATTAACTAATGCACCAACATGGATAATTGATCCAATTGATGGAACTTCCAATTTTATTAAAATGCTTCCACATACTTGTGTGTCTATTGGATTGGCATTAAATAAAAAAATAGTCTTGGGTATTGTTAATAATCCGGTTTTGAATAATGTGTATTGGGCGGTAAAGGGAAAAGGTGCATTTAGAAATGGAGAAAAGATAAACGTTAGCGACTGCAAGCAGGTAAGTTATAAATAAATTATTACAATATTAATTGGCGCTATAAATAACTGATTTTTTTTTTGTTTTCAGTTGAAAGATGCTAATATAGCATATGAAGTTTCTTTATTACATGCTTCAAATTTGCGCGATAAGCACATCAAACGAATTTATCACCTAGGATCAGGAGCTAGAAGGTAAACAAGTTAAATTGCTTTTATTTTAGCGCCAAATTTAAAGAAATGGTGATATTAAAATTAATACCATAAAAGAAAATAATGCAACCCCAACCTTGAGTTGAAAAGTACAGTTAAAGTTATTTGCTTATTATTTGATAAGATAATAATCAAAATGTATGTAAAAGTTCAACCAAAAATCAAGATAAACTTATTAACAATTTAGTGTGTAGGATCTAGACAATATTTATAATTCTTGGAAATCATAAATGAATAAGTAAACACATACAATATACATGCATACATATACATACATAATATGTGGTAAACATTATCAGTATAAAACTGTAGACTATCGCATTCATTTGCCTGTAAATAGATTTGTTTTTCTTTCCTTTTTGTATTTATTTAGTTTTTATATTTTTTTTTATTTATAATATTAATATTACCATGGTTGCGAATTACGGTTTTACAATTGATTTTATTAAATTATTGAGATAACACACTTCTTTTTTACTTGTGGTATATGTACGTAGGTTCGAGGGTGTGTCAATAAGTCTCTGAAAATTTAATTTGATTGCTTTGCAATCTAAAATCCAATAATGGACTTGTTATAAAGGACATTTCAAATGAATGACGTGAAATTTGTATTCATATTATGTCAAATCTCAAATAGTTTTGTTAGTTGTAAGCGGTTTTAATCCGAAGCTGCCGAAAAGTTTTCAACGAAATGAGAAAGCCGAACTTCGAATGCAAGTTAAACACTATTTACCCAATTTCGCTGCGAATCTTCCAGCATAAATGACGCAGAACGATCTGGTCGCCACAGCGGAAATTGTCGAAAACATCCACGGTCTTATATTGGATGATCGGCGAGTGAACGTTGGGGTACTGAAAAAAAGCTTTCTGCAAGATGGCTGCCGCGTTTGCTTTCGATCCAAAAAACGAAACCGTTAAAACATTCCCAAGAAGGGTTTGGTCATCTTTAACCATAATCCAAGCGAGTTTTTGCACCGATTTGTCACTGTTAAACATGGATTAATCACCACACAAATTTAATGCTAAATAAAATTTACTACTACTACTACACCAGAGACAAAAAAAAACTCTCCAGGTGAATCCAAATCAAAGAGAGGCAAAGTGAGTTTATCCGCAAATAAGATTATACCATTCCCCAGGAGTTGATACACTCGTGTTTTACATTTCGCTTTTTGTGTGGTAGCAAATAATTATTATTTGACGATTCACCTATACAGATACCATTCCCCAGATTGAGTAGAAGCATCTTGGACTGTTCCATTGGATTTCAGAATGAGTGAAACTTTGAGTAAAACCAAAGGAAAACAGCATTAGTTCCATCTCCCAATTTAAAGCTCACTCAAGTCAAAAATGTTATATTAAAAACGAATTAAAGAAAATATTTAGCTATACCAAAAGTATACAAGATAATTAAAGCACTTTATTTTGGTATGAATTGGTTCATTTTCTAGTGGTAAAAAGTGGCCCGCCTAAAGTTACTTATACCCAACTATTTCCAGGACTTGTTTTCATAATGTTCTGTTCAGTAAAAAACTTTTGTTATTTGACCGAAGCGCATTTGGACTAAAGCCTAGTACATACTTGTGAACCATCTCGTGAACCCATACAAATTTCAATTTTTTGTTCACCCGTGAACGTGGTCGTGAAGCTGAGTGGAGAACAAAGTGGAGAGTTTTCGTTCACGGACAATTCACGAGCAAAATGTACAGGAATCCTTGGTGAAGCTTTGACAGTTGGATAAAAGAAAAAAAATTGTTTACAGTTTTAGTTTTTGCGCGTTCCTCATTTATTTTCAGTTTGTTCTTGGCGTATCGTGCTTTGAGTATTTAAATAAACTTGAAAAATTAAAAAAAAAAATGCAATAATGAATTCTTTCCTAATCAATTTACACACCAAAGATTTATTTTGTGCTAGGCATTTGATGCATTGAGGTTTCAAACGTCAATCGTTCACAACGCGTTCACAAGTGTGTACCAGTGATAGATGTCAATGGTTTACTTTCTCCACAAGCGAATGTTCACTTCACGTGGAAGTATGTACTAGGCTTAAAGGCCATTTTAAATTGAATTTATTAAACCACAATTTAATAATCTATAGGTACATGTTTTCTGGTTAAGGAGATAATTTCAAACTAATCATGAACTTGTTGTTGATATATTGAATTTAAAAAAAAAAACTGTTATCTTTAGTGGTTTAGGATTAAAAACGTGTTTATCGTTCTTCGATATTTCGGTTTTGAATCGAATCTTGAGTTGCATTTCTTTTTGTTGAGTTCAAAGCTTGTTTTAAAAACCCTCTATATAGAATGTGTATGTACATATGCATAATTTTATATCGCTAATAAAAACTACGGACGATACGGCCCCAAATCTTGCTATTGAAAATATTTTGTAATGGTCCAAATCATATGACTTGATAAAAGGTTGCTACCATATACTTGCTTTGACTAAAAATTAGGATCTTATTGCAAAGATTAACTATTGTAATTTCTATAAGTAGGTAATTCCTCGTTTGCAGCAAATGATAAATCATTTTATAACAATAAAACAAAAAATAAACTGGTGTTACTCTCTACATACAAAAAAAACATGACACAAATAAAAACTATTTTAAACAAGTTAAACAAAATTAAACTAAATGCCTATTTTATTCATTTCAGAATGGTTTCCTATGGTAGTGTTGTTGAAAGTCTATGTTATGTAGCTAGTGGAAATTTAGATGCATATCACATCGAAGACATGTATCCATGGGATTGTGCTGCCGGTTATTTACTAATTCGTGAAGCCGGAGGTGTTGTTTATCATCCATATGGTGGTGATTTTCAAATTATGAAACCAGATTTAGTGTGTGCGGGTGAGGAGAGTTTGTGCCGTGAGATAATTAATCTAATAAAAATTGCCGATAAATCTAAATCATGTGGAGGAAATTAATATATAACATTATATATAGCATTGTTTCATTAATGGCGCGTTTTATAGTAATAATGAATTTTAGTTAAAGCCCGTATGATACTACATTTTTTTATCATTTTTAAAGCATCAAAAATGAAACTAGAGTAGTTCAAATAATTTATAATTGAAAATAACGATATGAGTGAGCGCGTACACAATAACCACATTAATGTAAAAAAATCACAAAAAATGTATTAAAAATGAACATATTTCAGATTCTGGCAGCTTTTTTTTTGACTTTTCAGAAATTAAAAATTATTTCAAAGTACACTGTGACTACAAAAAAGTATACACTTGGCTCATGAGAACACTTGGTTTTTGGTGTATATTTACTTTTGTGGACATTGTTATTGTCGAAACATAATGTCGTTCTTTTCATAAAAAATACTTATTGCACTTTTCCTCTTTGCTCACAATATGTCATGATTTACGGGCTTTAATGAACTTAAATCAATTTTATTATAATAAAAACATGTGAAGAAAAAGTTGTTTTTTGTATTTTATTTTAAATTGTTACCTGAGAATTGTGAAGATCTGTTGCTGAACTCATTTAGAATAGCTCCACAGTATTAAAATAAATTTAAATAAGAATAAGTGTAGTTCCAAAAAGACTACAATCGCAGATAATTTATTTGTGTTGTGTAAATACCTATTTATCTACATTTGTTAATGATAAGCTGTCTAGGAAAACTCAAACGTTAACTGCCGATCGTCTGACTTTTATAAAATTCAATACAAATAAGTTATTCACACGATTGCAAGATAAATCATATACAGTTAGACTGTTCATTCGTTTTGTGTTAGCTTTCGTTTTTGTTGAATAAGAATAGAGAACAATTTAAAAGACTTCTTCTCTTTTTGACATAGAAAGAGTTGAAGAAATATTACTATTGCTTGCTATAGTACTTGATAAGGTTCGACAGAGAGGTTTTGCTTGTATTCGCCTCATTCTCAGTCTTCAAGCCATTTAATTTAAAGTTCAGCAGACAAAATTATTTAGTGTGCATACAAGTATTGAAAAGTAAACATCTCATCATCATCTCTCTTTGCAAACATTTTGTTCACAGAATAAAATTCTCAAATACTATGGAAGCTAATTTAGAAAAATACCACAATGTTGTCGTTGATTTAGTAAAGAAGTGTGGTGATATATTCCGTCAGGGTTTTCACGATAACAAAACTGAATTTGAAACTAAATCAAATATTTTCGATCTTGTAACTGTTTACGATAGACAAATCGAAGATATACTAGTTGATGGCATCAAGAGAGAATTTCCCAATAGTAAATTTATTGGCGAAGAGGAATCGGCAGCCACCAAAATTCTACCTGAATTAACTGATGAACCAACTTGGATAATTGATCCAATCGATGGAACAACAAATTTCATTCGAAAAATACCCATGTGTTGTATTTCGGTTGGGTTGAGTATTAAAAAAGAATTAGTGTTGGGAATTATTTATGATCCAGTTAATGATGAGATGTACACTGCATATAAGGGCAACGGAGCTTATTTAAATGGCAAAAAGATAAGTGTGAGCAATCGGAAAGCGGTGAGTGAAAATTTTAACTTACAGCTTAAATACATCTACGTGCTATTTGAAGAATTATGAGGACGTTTGAATAAATTTGTTCGATAAAAAAAAATATGTACTTCATAATATGAGTTAGGGTGTGACTTATTTTGAAAAATTATTGAATTTCTTCTCGGCCCTAAATGTTAATATAGTAATAGTCCAATCAAATTAGCAAAAATATCTACAAAAATTCGGGAGGAGAATTTTATTGTTTTATTTTAAAGAGTGCTTCTTGGAGATTCTAAAAACACATCTTTTCAATAAAAAATCCCTCTGCGTCGTCCGCCATTTTGAAAAACGTGTTTAAAAGTGTAAAGTCAATTTTCTCAGCCGCTACTAGTCGTAGAGTAGTATTTTTTGTTTAATTCTCTACAATTTTTGTTTTAAAATTTTTTTGATAGCTCCTTCCTATAAAAAAAACATTAAATTTTCTACATTTCTGTATATTTAGATTTCATGTAAGTCAAAAAGCTTTCAAGATATAGCATGACAAAGCTTCTAATATTATATAATAAAGTGTAGATTGATTTTATTAAATTGCCTCTACTTATTTCCCGTTAGATTAATGAATATGAAATTACTAACATATTCGTAGAGAAAGGTTATACCTATAATTGTGTATAATTTGTTTCTTGAAAATTTAAAATTTTTCATTATACTTTGAATTTAAAAGAGTGCTTCTTGGAGATTCTAAAAACACATCTTTTCAATAAAAAATCCCTCTGCGTCGTCCGCCATTTTGAAAAACGTGTTTAAAAGTGTAAAGTCAATTTTCTCAGCCGCTACTAGTCGTGGAGTAGTATTTTTTGTTTAATTCTCTACAATTTTTGTTTTAAAATTTTTTTGATAGCTCCTTCCTATAAAAAAAACATTAAATTTTCTACATTTCTGTATATTTAGATTTC
Source organism: Melangyna quadrimaculata (assembly GCA_949320155.1). Taxonomy (NCBI): domain Eukaryota; kingdom Metazoa; phylum Arthropoda; class Insecta; order Diptera; family Syrphidae; genus Melangyna; species Melangyna quadrimaculata. Next base: position 38,554,414 of record OX439483.1, read on the forward strand.
ATGTAAGTCAAAAAGCTTTCAAGATATAGCATGACAAAGCTTCTAATATTATATAATAAAGTGTAGATTGATTTTATTAAATTGCCTCTACTTATTTCCCGTTAGATTAATGAATATGAAATTACTAACATATTCGTAGAGAAAGGTTATACCTATAATTGTGTATAATTTGTTTCTTGAAAATTTAAAATTTTTCATTATACTTTGAATTTAAAATAGTATATATAAAGTTGACGCGACATTTACCCTTTTAGTACGAACTTTTCTGCCCCTCCCCAATTATTTTTATTTAAAAATTTAGCCACATTTGTAAGCTTAATATTTAGATCTTAATCTTTAAAATCTGACGAGTAGAAATAAAGTTAGGATTTTTTAAAAGGAAAACAACCGATTAGAAAAAAAATTATTTTTAAAAATAAAATTAAAAAAAAAAAAAAAAAAAAATAAATATAAATTTGTTCTAATCGGCTTTTTTTTCCTTTTAAAAAATCCTAACTTCATTTCTACTCATCAGATTTTAAAGATTAAGATCTCAAAATTTAGCTTACAAATGTGGCTAAATTCTTAAATAAAAATAATTGGGGAGGGGCAAAAATGTTCGTACTAAAAGGGTGTGTAAATGTCGCGTCAACTTTATATATACTATTTTACATTCGTAGTATGATGAAAAATTTTAAATTTTCAAGAAACAAGTTATACACATTTTCCCCTAAAAATATGTTAGTAATTTCATATTCATTAATCTAACGGGAAACAAGTAAGGGCAATTTAATAAAATCAATCTACACTTTATTATATAATATTAGAAGCTTTGCTATGCTATATCTTGAAAGCTTTTTGACTTACATGAAATCTAAATATACAGAAATGTAGAAAATTTAATGTTTTATAAAAAGTATCAAAAGTGATTTTTGGTTCGGATGGACATTGGGTGAGATAAACTTGAAAAACCATTTTTAAAATCGAAAATTTGCTGGTTTTTCAACAATAACTTTGTATAGGAATGAGCTATCAAAAAAATGAGCTATCAAAAATTAACCTACAAAAGTAAACAAAAATGACTGCTCTACGACTAATAGCGGTTGAGAAAATTGAGTAAACACTTTTAAACACCTTTTTCAAAATGGCGGACGACGCAGGGTCTTTTTATTGGAAAAATGTGGTTTTAGAATCCCCAAGAAGTACTTTTTAAAATAAAACAATCAAATTCTCCTCCCGAATTTTTGTAGATATTTTTTGATTTTTTTTGATAATTTTATTGGACTATAATCGAGTTCAAAAAATCAGACATTTTAATTGCTCTTAGGTTGGAGAAGTCCAAAAATGTAATTTTCGACATGAAGAAATTGAAATTGTTGTTTTAGCGCTGTTAACAACTATTTTGGTTTTCTTAGTGTTTTATTTTTAAAGGTCATAGAGAACGGCTGTTGCGATTTAAATCAGATTTTAAGATAAACGAATATTTTTTCATACATTTATGATAAAACTTAAATAATGTAAAAAGCATTTCATTTAATAGCGTGATGACATAACTTTATTTAAAATTGTCTTTTTTATCTTTTCGATAAAAGAATGTTCTACTAGACGCCCGTGCTCGCGTTGCTTCGCAAACTTTAAAAAAATTATATTTTGTTTGCTGTGAGTACATAATATTAAAGGAGTTTGTTAATATTTGATGCATTCCTACCTAAGTATTTCATTTTTATTTTGGTATTTGATAATTAAGTAGGATTATATTGAATATATTACAGGTTCGTTTTTTACAAATATGTAAATGTTTACTTTTTCGGTGGGTGCACCATTCATTTAGGTCCAGTCAATGTGTTTTCAAATATTTCCTTAGTTCGGCTATTGTCGTTGCATTTAGTCAGAAGAATTAAGTTATCGGCGTAAAGTATGTGGTTTAATGTTTTATATTTTAGGCCTTTTTTATTGGTAAGTGTATACGCAGCGCAACAAAACTGTACACTTTAAACAACAACAAAGGAAAAGTGCGGATACTACATAACATCACAAAACAAAGTAATAACACGTAATGTAGTATCCGCACTTTTAATTTGTTGTTGCTTTTTACAGTGTAAAATTTTGCTGCGCTGCGTATACACTTACCAATAAAAAAGGCCTTTTGATATAATTTCGCTAATGTCGATATGCAATAATGAACATAGTTACTGAGAGAGGGATGATCCCTGGGGTATACCATTTGCCAAATTATATAAACTAGTATTCCCAATTTTCTGCACAAAATCGCAACAAAGCTTGCGGCTGTTCGTAAAAACGTTTAATATCATCGACAATAATTTTAAACTTGATTTGCAGCTGATCTAAGCGTCCTAAAGTCTTAAAAAATACATATTCCCAATCCAGCGGGTGTCATCTTTCAATCGATGTATACGAAAAACCGATTTCTCAAAATCGTCATATTTTTCTCTTTTAATGCGATTTGCGGCAAAACTGAGTGTCCTAGTGACTTAAAAATACATATTCGTGATCTAGGAAGTAAAACCTTTCAACCGATGTAGCGCATGATATGAAAAACCGACTTAAACGCTATCTGCGGCCAAACTAAACGTTCTGGAGGCATAAAAGTTGACACATTTTTTCACTTTAAACTCGATTTGCGGCTAAACTACTAATATTCGTGATACAGAAATTGCCACTTTTCAATCGATGTATTGCACGATACGAAAAAGAAAAGTTAAAATAAGGGCTAATTTCTACAAAAGTGAGAAATAAATATCTAAATTTGCTCATTCTATTGACAGTACACTGGCAGAAAAATGGCAATCTGCAATTCGTGTAAATGCAGCATAATATTAACAATGTTATTTCGTGTGTACGGCAACTTAAATTAATTCGTGTAAGTGCATATTGACAATATGGGTATGCAAACGCATAAAACCCATAGAAAGCTTATAAACCATTTTTTAAGCGTTATCTGTTTTACGCATTTGCATGAATACCCCTAATGTTACATTCGTGTGTATGGCACCTAAAATTAACCAAATATGGAAACAAAAAGAGAAAGAGTCATGCCGATATTGCAAAGTGTCCTTCCAGAAACTATCTTTGGCTGTCAGTTATTAGAAGAGAAACAAAGGAGAACGCCAACTGATCAAAACCTGCATATATGTATACTAGGATGGTTCTTATTTGTTCTCTTATGCGAAAATTGAGTGCGACGCCCCCTAAATCATGTCTAAAAAATGATTAAAAAATCCCCTATTTTTTTCAGATTTTTATCTCTAACCCTTCCTGGCCCTATTTTGATAAGATTTTTTTTATTTTTTATTTTTGGATTTTCACTGTACCACTGTCATTTTTGAACTAATCAATGAAAAGACTTCGAATGAGGCTCAAATGAAGCGTCTCTGAAAACTCTACAGCCGCATGCATGTTTAAAAAAATTTGGATCATTTGTTTAAACTTTATTGTTAATAAACAAAAAGGCAGATTTGTTGTTTCGGTCAATACGTGAGAAGTAACATTTTGACATAAATTATTTTTTTTTGTTGATCTCTCCATCGTTTTCATTAACCTGAATTAAATGAGATTTTTCCTTATATATTCGACACTATCAACGTTTCGATGTGTAATGTTAATATGATAATAAGTCATTGTACTGAAAACGGCTATAGCGGCGGCACGCCGTAGTTTTGAAAATGTAATTTTCAATAGGTAATACCGTTATCTGCATTTTTTTTCTTTTTTCTATGCACTTTCTACTTAAATAAAATTAAACAATAACACAGTCAATACAATTAAATGTAGTCGGAGGAAAGGATATTATTTTCACAAAAAAATTCCAATAAAAAACAATAAAAAAAAACTGCTAATGAAATAGGTTCAGGAAGTCTTAGGAATAAAAACCTGAAAAAATTAAGGGAATTTTTTTTCTTCATGAAATTGAACCAATCTCGGGAGCGTCGTAAATTTTGTTCCCTTAAGAACCACCCTAATTGTATACGGTGTGGAACTTTTACATATTATTCACCTCACAGTATAGATATATTTTGTGCGCACAAATACATGCATATAATGGTGTAGAATTAAAAAAATCTATTGTGACTGTGTTGTAATGCATAGACGATTTGTACCTAAATTAAAATTGTATTTTACTTGCGTTAAACGAAATGTTTAAAGTTAAAACTTATATTCGGCACATCTACTGGAAATTACCTTTCGACTGATAAAGGTTTTAATATGATTCGATTTGTTAAAGTGTGCTTAAAAAGTACTACAGAATTTAGTCACCGCGTATTAATATATAGATTTGAGTAGAATTTATTAGACGTTACTATGAATTTTCTGCTTGATTTTATAAAGTTGAACACATTTGGGCCAATGTTCCACTGAATAAGCTTATTTAAGACTATGTGTATGCCGATCCGGTCAAATGTCTTCTCAAAGTCAAGTGATAAGATAGATACGTGGATTTAACATGAAAGCGCTGAGCTAATATATTCATCTACGTAAAGAAGGGAGTACATAATATTAAAGGAGTTTGTTGATATTTGCATACCTTCCTACCTATGTAGTATGTATTTTAATTTTATTTTAAAGCTCCCGGATACACAATGATTTGGCAGTGTAGCCATTTTGTAATATGAGAAACGTTTTAAAAGAGTGAATTCATTTGAATTTATTCCAACAGTTTCGCTTTTAAAATACTCACCAAACACCATTCAATTGCTTTTAAAAGACCTGGACCCCTGCTCTGTAACTATCGCGTCGATAAAAATTGGGAATTGAATCAAATCGTATGAGTTTTGTTCCATTTTTCACCGTTTCTTGACCAAATTTATTGACGCGTTAGTTACACCTGAGGTCGTACAAGCATAAAGTAAATATTATAAATTATTATTATAATATTAACTGTAGGTACCTCTTTCCTCTGATACACATGACTGTAACCCATGTTTCACGTCATTTTAAGATCTCAATCTTGAAGATCCGACCATTAGAAGTGAAGTTATACGCTTTTTACTCGAACCCCCCGAAAAAAACGTCTTTTTTTTTTTGTTATATAAAAGCGATGCAAAACAATTAAGTTCTACCCAGTATAATACGGATATTCATGTCGTTTAAAAAGAAAATTTGGATGAGTGATGAGGACGACGACGACGACCTCTGGGGCTGCGCTGACGATAGCCGATGATTAGAGATACACAATACACAAATAATAATTTGATCACATTATGTCACTATTTTCTTTCCATACCTACCTAGTTCGTTCTCTTCTTCCGCGGGGGTGTGTGTGTACCCCCGCGGAAGAAGAGAACAAAACAAAAATAAAAAAAAAAGTTTATCAAACAAATTTTATTTTTTTTAAGTATCAAACCGTTTTGAAAGTATGAGTGAATGTTTGGGACAAACTCTTAGTAAAAAGCTGACAACAAATTAAGAAACAATATTATTCTGAAAAATTAAACAAATTAAGAAATAAAAAAATAGCCTACAACCATCTCATAGAAATAAAGAATATCATACATTTTTTTTCACGTAAATCAGTTGAATACTTTATTAGTTATACGCGGGTGTACAATATAATTGTTTCGTTAAAATCAAGATTGCTTGGTACAGTATTAGAATTTTTTGATAAGGTTCGACAGAGTCTTTACTTGTATTCTCCTCGTTTCCAGTCTTCAAGCCATTTAATTTAAAGTTCAGCAGAAAAAAATATTTAGTGTGCATACAAGCATTGAAAAGTAAACCACAAACCATCATCACCATCTCTTTGCAAAAATTTTATTCACAGAACAAAATTCTCAAATACTATGGAAGTTAATTTAGAAAAATACCACAGTGTTGTTGTTGATCTAGTAAAGAAGTGCGGTAATGTATTCCGCCCGGGTTTTTACGAAAACAACACTGAATTTAAAACTGAATCAATTTTTGACGATCTTGTAGCTATTTATGATTCACAAATCGCAGATATACTAGTTGATGGCATCAAGAGAGAATTCCCCAATAGTGAATTTATTGGTGAAGAGGAATCGGCAGGGACCAAGGTTCTACCGGAATTAACTGATGAACCAACTTGGATAATTGATCCAATCGACATAACAATGAATTTCATTCGAAAAATACCGATGTGTTGTATTTCGGTTGGATTGAGTATTAAAAAAGAATTAGTATTGGGAATTATTTATGATCCAATTAAGGATGAGATGTATACTGCATATAAGGGTAACGGAGCTTATTTAAATGGCGAAAAGATAAGTGTGAGCAATCGGAAAGCGGTGAGTGAATAATGACAGGTACAGCTAAAATACATCTAAGTGCTATTTGAAGAATTTTAAGGGAGTTCGAATAATTTTGTTCGATACAAAATATGTACGTCATAATATGAGTTAGGGTGTCATATATTTTGAAAGTTATTGAATTCTTTTGTCCTCGGCCCTAAAAGTGGCTATAGTAATCGATTTCAATAAATCTTACTTTTTACTTGCTCTTAGGATGGAGAAGTCTAAAAAAGTGAGATTTTCGACAAGACGACCGGGGGTCTTTTTGTCTGTTCGTCCCGATATTCATCGAGAGAAGAAATTGAAATTGTTGTTTTAACGTTAAGTTGTTTACAACAGTTTCGGTTTTATCAAGTTTTCTCGCATGCCAAGTGTTTGTCAAAAACGAATATAAAGCTTTGAGGCTTTTGAAAAAAAATTGCCTTTTTTTGCATTTTCCCGAAACGAAATCGTCAATGGCTTCGTCGATTTTGTCATAATTTTGGATTCCGGTACTTTGAACCATTAATTTGCACCGTCAATGTCTAGCTACATTCTAGTTATTAACTGCTCGTGTTATCCGTCGTGCATTTTTTTTTTTTTTAATTATTAGGAATTATTATTTATTTATTTATAAACTCATTTTTTATAATCTCACAATCTTATCTTTGCGTTTTTTTTAAACGTCGAACAGCATTTTATGTGATATTAAATCAGATTTTAAGACACACGAATATTTTTTTATCAGATACATTTATGATAACCCTTAAATAGTAAACATCATTTTATTAAATAATGTGATGACATCTAAACTTATATGTAGGTTGAACACCAAGAAACAGTAAATTTATAATTAGATTTTTTGCTCCTTTTCGATAAAAAAAAGTTTTTGGAAATAATTATTATGTAATTGAAAATTTCGCAGAAAGTGTGATTTGAATTACGAAAGCATAAAATTACATAATGCTTTTACGAAAATTCTTTTTATCTGGCGTTTTCCGACCTCGGAGAGTGGTAACTCTTGAGGGGTACTTTAATTATCTATTTCCACGAAATTAAAAGAGGAAGCTTTTAACTAAATTAAGTCAGATAGAGAAAACAACCAAGATGTAGCATTTGGTTGTTTTCTTTATCTGACTTAATTTATCTACAAAAGGTGAAATGCATTATCATGCATCACACAATTATAGAAATTGATTGACAAATGTTTTTCAATAAAACATGCCTTATATTTTCATTTTATATCACACATAATTTTTTGGATTGATTTATTAATGTTGTTACGATTTTCTATTTTAGATAAACGATGCCATTGTTATATATGAAATCTCAATGATACACTCGAAGAGAGTGCGCGATAAAAATGTTAAAAGATTAACAAAATTGGCTTCTAATGCCACAGGGTAAGAATTATTATTTTTGTTTAAAAAAATATTTATTGATCTTTTTTCTTTAATCCTTATTTATTTTTTGTAGAACTCGAACTCTTGGAAGTGCTGCTATATCACTTTGTTACCTAGCCAAGGGGATAGTTGATGTTTTTCATGTTGAAGACCTACAACCATGGGATGTTGCTGCTGGCGCTGTTATATTACGTGAAGCTGGTGGAGTCATCGTTAAAAGTGATGGTTCCGAATTTGATGTAATGAAACCTTATTTAACATCAGCTAGTACACCAGAACTTCTTTCAAATGTTATGGAACTTATAAAAGAAGCCAATGCAATCACAGAATATACAATTGAGTGATTTGAATTTTAGAATTTTTTAATCGAAAATAAGATTCATCTTATTTAAGCACATCTTTTGTCTTTTGTTAATCAATCAAAGTCTTCGATTTGTTTTAATGATTGTGTTTTAAGTTCCTACACCAACTTTTTTTGAAAAAATGACAAAAAAGTTATGTAAATAAATGTTTGTTTGTTAAAAAACTCAAATTTAAGATGATTTTTATTATTTCATCGCGTATTTCACAACGTAAACGTCGTTCTAGATATATGTACATACTTGCTAGAGCCAGCATTGTTTTCTTGTTAAAAAATCCAGTTTTAAATCAAACTTTTTACAATGACAGAGACATCCAAAAATGTTTGTCTGGCGTATTATGTGCTTCAGTGTGTCCATGTGTTATTCGTAATAGATTGATATATTAAAATTTTATACACCATAATTTAAACTAATTTAAATCCCGAGAGCAAAAAATCAAAAAACCGTTATTAAATATTGAATATTTCCTTATACCAAATAATAATTGAATCTCAGCTATTTGACAAAAAATTCACATCGGAAATTGATAATAATAATATTTACGGAATTTAAGAAATATTTCAATTCAAAAATCTACATTCGGACTTGATCATGTGGCTTGGGTGGCGCAATGCGTGGTATAAAGGCTTATGCAGATGCTAGCTCCAATTAAATGAACTTAATAGACTAATCACGATAGAGGAGACTGATGATCGGCCTGGTGATCGCGAAATAGCTATAACTGGAGCCATAGACTGGTGGTAGTACTCTCAAGTTGTTATTGTTACATTCAATATGTTCAATGTGTCGTCTTCATTTCATTGTTTTATGTAAAAACAAAAACTGGGTAGGTTCACATTATAGAAAAATTCCTAATAATGGTTTAGAAACAGCTTCCTTTAAATATTTAGAGCTAAGAAAGAGCACCATTTAACTTCTTGAAAAAATATTAATTTATAAAAAAGAAATTTAATAAAAATAATTTGTAGACATAACCAGGTTCATCGTGGACAAAATTTTCTCCCCCGGTTTTTTTTCCCTGGTGCGATATTTACCAATCGTTTACGATTATCAAAAAAATAAAAGCCAAATCTATTTCTCGTAGGGAAATGGATGACATTTTCCTGGAAAAATTGCTTTAATTAAGCTTTTTGATATTTTAAGAAAAAATTTAAGAATGTTGTTTGATCTATTTCTTTAAAAATAATATATATAAATTGCACATGCAAAGTTTCTATACATATCTCACTGGTTCGTGTTTCATATCAACCAATTACATAGGTCCAAACGTCACCGGCCCAGAGGAAAACTCTGAAAACTGAGTTCATTTTAAGTCGAAAAACTTAAGAGGTAATTTTCCCGGTTTCGCTTCCTTTTAGACTTATAACGGTTTTTATGATGTTTGATCTTATTTCTTTTAACTAGCTTTAACTTTGCGAAACCGGATCCGATTCTTGATTTTTTTTATTTATATACTTACTTACTTACTTACTTAGGTCCTCGGACCTATTACGTCCGTGATGTTTCCCTTACGGGACATAGGGCCTCCACTACACCTACGCGCCATCGTGTACGATTTCTTGAAATATATTTCAGCTCTCTCCAACTTTTCCCCAGTCGTGCCGATTCCTGTTCGACCGTTCTTCGCCATGTACTTCTAGGCCGGCCCACTTGTCTTCCCTCCTGTGTGAGCGGGTTCCACTGCATTGCTTGAGATGCAATGCACCGATCGCCTTTTCGAAGCGTATGGCCAATCCACTGCCACTTTCTTCTTCGTATAATGGAGTCTATGGGCTCCTGACCCGTTCTCGCATGAAGTTCGGCATTGGAGATACGGTTGGGCCAGAAAATCCTCAAGATGTTTCGTAGACATCTATTAACGAAGGTTTGCAGCTTTCTAGTGACAATTTCAGTGACTTTCCAAGTGCTGCAGCCGTAAAGCAGAACGGATTCAACATTGGAGCGGAACAGTCGTAGCTTGGTCTTTAAGCTAAAAGAGTTGTTTCTCCATATTTTGGACAGCATTCCGAACGCAGCCTTTGCTTTTCTGATTCGGCTGTTTACGTCCAGTTCAGTTCCGCCACCCGTAGAGATAATACTCCCAAGATATTGGAAATCCTCTACCATCTCTACCGGTTGTCCAGAAATATTTACTTGGATTGATGAGGAAGTTCCAAGGCTGATCCTTTTAGTTTTTGCCGAGTTGATCTTAAGCCCTACGATTTCTGCTTCTCTCTCCACCCTTGTTGTCATTTGATGGAGATCCATGATCCTATGAGAGAGTAAGCATACGTCGTCCGCGTAGTCCAGATGTTTGAGGTGAGATTGCAGAGTCCACTGAATTCCTCCATTTCCATTTGACAAAGCTGCGTGCAGTACGTCACTTATCACCAACAGGAACAGTATTGGTGACAGTATACAGCCTTGCCTAACTCCACTTTGGATTTCAAACTCCTCTGACAGCCTACCTTTGTGCAAAACGTGACACCTGGATCCATCATATGTAGCCTTGATAATAGCAATCAATTTATCTGGGATGCCCCTCCTGTGCAAAGCAAGCCAAATAAATTCTCTATTGACACTGTCGAACGCCTTTTCAAAATCGATGAACAGCAGGTGAAGTGGTGATCGATATTCAACGCACTGTTCGATGATGATCCTCAAGGTGTTGATGTGATCAACACAGGAAGATCCAGTGCGGAAACCTGCTTGTTCGGCGTCGAGTGTGTCTTCGAGGTGGTCTTTAATTCGGTCCAATATTATCCTTGCTATTATCTTGGCTACTGCAGGCAGAACGCATATTCCTCTCCAGTTTTCGCACTGTGTGAGATCTCCTTTCTTTGGGAGCTTGACAATCATTCCTTTTTTCCACTCTTCAGGAAAGCTCTCTGCTTCCCAAGCTCTCTTAATAAGTGGGTGCAGTAGCTCGCTCGATGTCGTTGGGGCTGCTCCTAAGAGCTCTGCAGGAATACCGTCAAGTCCAACCGCTTTGTTGTTCTTCAGTGCTTTGATGGCGGTGATAATTTCTTCTTTACTGGGGGGTACGGTGCGTATTCGGGAAATTGTTACTTCGGGTAGCTCAGTGGGAATAGGGTTCACTTCACTTGCGAAAACGCGGTTTAAAACCGCAGAAAAGTGTTCCCTCCACCTTATGAGCTGGTCCTCATCCGAAATTAGCAGGGATCCGTTTGTGTCATTAACCAGGTGTTGTTTAGAGCTCTGGACACCAGTGAGCTCTTTGGTAATTCTGTAGACGGTCCTACTGTCACACCTACTAGCGGCTTCTTCTGCTTCTGTAGCCAGTGCGTTGATGTAGTTACGCTTATCACGTCGCACACTACGGTGAACTTCCCTCATCTTCATGCGGTACGTAGACTCAAGCTCGTTTCTCCCTGCTGCTGGGGTAGCTGCGATGCGAGCTTTAAGGTGTATATACTTGCCATACAATTTTGTCTATGCGGATAACGGTTTTTCCACAATTAAATATCAAACCCATTTTTGTTGGCATTTTTAGGTAGTTTTTTTTTTTTGACTTTGGTGTCATTTTTCCACAAAATGCCTTATTAAGGGGCATCTTCTCTATTTTATTATAAAAGCCCATTTTAGTTTCTTTAAAATAAATTTAAATGATTATTGCAAAATGTTAATCTGTTAATCGGTTACAAAGAGAAAAACTAGAGGTACAGCATAAGCCAGATTCTTCGAGACAAACATAGTCAACATTCATTTCATTAGAATACATTTCTGTGTTTTTTGTTATTTTACGTTTTACTAACAGACCGAAAGCTGGCAGCAGATTTTGCCAGTGAAAGGAAACCAAAAGATATTAATAGTATAAGTAGTCCTGGCGAAGGTGATAACAAATTCGTTCGTCCACGCAAAAGTGCAACAAAAGTACTTTTCTGAAAATAGAAATCGGATGGGAAACCATTTCAAATGTAATACAACTTTACGACATCAACTCCCTGATTACAAAAATGGTTTCGCAAGACGTCTAAAAAATAAAAATAAATCGGGTGGCACAACGTCTCATGAAGAACCAGGGCCTAGTGACTAACAACTCGCAACCATTCCTGTGTGCGCCTTTCGACAGGAATGGAAGGGACCTACAATTTTATGCCGAATCTGAACGGCTAGACGAGAAGGACTTATTTGTGACAAGTGATACTCTTGGAGGATTTGTAACTTCCTCGCAAGAGGCAGTAGCCCTAGTTTTTAGGTGTACGAGGCTGGGAAGCGAACCCAGACCTCCAGCGTGACAGTCAAACGCACTAACCATTACGCTACGGGCTACTTCTCGAAAGACGTCTAGGTAACCAAGTCCGCAATCTGTGAACATTTGGCGTATAACGTTGATCATTTCATAAGATTTGACAAAGCAAAATCTATTGCAACGGAGAGATTCTATGTACCAAGATTAGTTCGAGAAGCTATTGAAATTAAAGTGCATACAAATTTCAACCGAGACCAAAGCTTTAACTTATCTGGTGCATGGGATCCATTGATACACAAATTAAAACAAAACAGAAACAAAATCAATGCGCCAGCTGATACGGTGAGCTTTGCATGCTCACAAGGGTATATAAACTTGCAACAACAACAGACATCGCAACAAGAAGCTGTGCATTTACAACAACAATTACCATCTCAAATGCAACTGACCCAACAATCAACACACCGGTACAATTTTTGAAGGAGAATGTAAAAACAAAAGAGGAAGCAATTACCACCCATAAGCCATCAGTTGACCCGTGACCACGACAAATGGAACTTTGTCGAAACGTCGGGTGAAGTAATTCAATTAATTTGAATAACTCAATTCGTACGCGGTAAGTCCGTTAAATAAATATTAAATAAGGTGGCCCCAAAACCTAGACAGACGTCCCCAAAAACGCGTTTCTTTTTGGTGTTTTTAGGCTTTTGGGAAACCACCTGAAATTGGTCGCATCTTTTAGCCCTCGGACTCCCTGAGTGTGAATATGTACGTGACAGACGTCTAAGTGGTCCGAAACCCCCGACAAACGTCCCTGAAAACGGGTTTTTTTTTTTTTCGTTTTTTGTCAAAAAGGAATCCACTTGAAATGTATCACAAACGAAAGATCAGGACCCTCTGAGTGCGAATATGTACATGACAGACGTCTAAATGGCCCCAAAACCCCCGACAGACGCGATTAAAGTCGCAGATTTTTTACTGAAATTTATTGAAATATTTTATGTATGCCACCAAAATGTATCGCAATCGGAAGGTCTTGACTTCCAGAGTATTAATGTATAAAAAAAGAAGTTTATAGTGTCACCCAACAGCTGGAAAGTAAAATGTAAGTGACAGACATTTGAGTGGCCCCAAAAAACTGACAGCTGCGATATAATTCGCGGATGTAATTATTTTTTGTTTTAATTGTATATTAGTAGTAGCTTCTTCAAATGTTTACCAATTAAAAGGTTTTAACTAAATAAAGTGAAAATATAAGTTACAGGCGTTTGAGTTACGCCAAACTGCTGAAAAGCGTGATAAAAGTTGAGGGTGTAATTACTAGTTTATCAATAAGATTATAGATACAAATATCTTGAAATGTATCTCAATTTAAAGGACTTGACTACCTGAGTCGGAAAATGTAACTGACAGACTTTTTGAGTTACGCCAAACTATTGAAATCCACGATATAATTCGCCTTCGAATATTATTATTGTTTTTTCTTTCAATTCAAATGGTACCTACCTAATTAAAAGGTTTTGACTAGTTGAAAAAGAAATTTTGAAGGAAACACATTTCGAACCCACCAAACCATTCAAATAAGCGATATTTGTTTGTTTGTTTAAATTTATTTAGCATCTCGTGCCATTAAAAACAATTTTAAGAAAGCTATGTCGTAGCGAGCTTAATACAATTATTATAAAAACGTGAACTGAGTGTGAGTGCAATTTTACATTTCATAAAGAAAATAACATAAGAATAACAAGGTTGTAATTAATGATGAGGGATATGTTTTAATCTACTCATTTTAAACTGATTCGTTTTTATACTTTTTATTTTTAGTCTTTATATTTTCACAATGAATTTCTTTCTCTGCTAAAATAATTAAATGAAAACAAGCACTTGCCAACAAAACAGCTGACAATTGTAATGGTGTTAGTAAAAGTAGTGGTAGATCCACCGAAAAATCCGGATCTGCAAAATTGATCAGAATCAAAAAAATGTCAATATTTTTTGGCCAATAGAATGCTTTATGTGTCAGAAACGGTGTTTTGACAGATATGTATTGAAATTTGTTACCAATGGAAAACCCCAAAAGAAAAGAAAAACTCGAATATGATTTATAACAACCCCTCCCGTAAAATATTTTTAAAGGTTTAGAAAAAAAAATACAGATTATCTTTATAACTCAACTGCAAAATCATAAAAGAAAGCAGTTCTATTGTTATCGGACGAAATTGTATTTTGGTGTCAATAAGCACCCAAACAAATAAAATATCTGTTTTAAAAAGCCTAAAGACAGCTTCTCGTAAACATTTCAATTTGTTTAAATTAAAGAATATCTACTTACATTAGATGGCATTGAATGCGATTGGTAGCCCATTGGTGACATAGATGGTCCTTGTGGTGCCATTTGCATACCCATGTGAGGACCTTAATCAAATATCATAATTTTGTGAAAATTTTTTTGTGATAGACTGACTGTTTTACTATCTTACCCATTCCTTGATGATGTGGTGGCATATGATGCGATTGTGGTGGTTGGCCTGGGGGACCATTCATGTGCGATGGTGGGCCTTGATTTCCCTGCTGAATATGAGAGCCTGAAGGTCCATGTTGAGAAGGACCGTGAGGAGAGGGGCCATGAGGAGATGGGCCATGAGGAGATGGGCCATGTGGAGATGGGCCATGAGGAGATGGGCCATGAGGAGATGGGCCATGTGGAGAAGGACCATGTGAGGCGGGACCATGACCCACGGCAGGTCCATGTCCAACGGCAGGTCCATGTCCAACGGCAGGTCCATGTCCAACGGCAGGTCCATGTCCAACGGCAGGTCCATGTCCAACGGCAGGCCCATGTCCAACGGCAGGTCCATGTCCTACGGCAGGTCCATGGGAACCAGAAGGATGAGCGGCCGATGGTGGCCCATGCGAATTAGGAGCATGCGAGACGGGTGGGCCATGAGAGTTTGGTGGATGTGAACCAGGAGGCCCGTGTGTAGCTGGAGGGTGCGATCCGGGGGGACCATGCGAGCCAGCTGGTCCGTGCTGAGCCGACGGACCGTGCTGAACGTGTTGACCAGGTGGCGGGCCATGCTGGCCTTGCGGTCCGTGTGGTCCTACAGGTGGACCATGTTGGTTGTGTGGGTGAGAATGGGGTCCTCCATATGGAGAGCCAGGATGTGGAACAGGCGGACCATGATGCGGTGGTTGACCATGTTGGCCGGGTGTCGGAATATGTGAACCTCCAGGTGGACCATGTTGCGGTGGTCCGTGCTGTCCAGATGAAGGTGGTCCATGCTGTGGTGGACCATGTTGTGGTGGTCCGTGTGGTGGGGGACCAATGGGGGGACATTGTTGTTGGCCCGGAGGTCCTTGCTGATGTGGATACGGACTATGTGGCGACGGTGAGGGTGCTGGACTTTGTGAGGGAGGACCCATTGGGCTGGGTGCTTGTGGTGGTGGCATTGGGCTATTTGCCGGTGAGGGCGAAGCCATTTTCTATCGAAGGTGCTGCACAATCGATTAGCTTTTCAATTAGACAAAAACACACATTCACTAGCAGTCTGCTCACTTCACTTCCACATTTTAAACGAAATAAAACTCACAATAAGAATTTGTATTCCTCAATAGATAGATAAATACTAAGGAAATGTTTCTGTTTTATTTTTTACCAATTATTAATGCAAAATATAACGATTTTTTAAGTTTTTTTCGTCAATTTTTAGAGAAAATTTTTTAGAAAGACGCGATGAAAACTTCAATGGCCGCCGCCTATTATGCATACAAAATTCGACTTTTTATTTTCGATGTTGGTATTTAAAGCACTGCCAGATGTAAATTTTGTGGTGCGTTAAATAATTGAAGGTCCATTCACAATGTGACGAGAAAACACGACGTGAGCATGACGAGAACTCGTCGTGGTTGTCAAACCGATTTGAAACGATATAAGTACACCAGGGTATACACAATGAAGCGTTTCTCATCGGAAAAAGACGCTCTCGTCGAAGTTTTTTTATGTTTTTTTTTTTTGTTTGACAAATCGTGGCCTTTGTAGAAATCAAGCCTTAACTACATAGGCCTACTTTTGTACAAAAGTACAAAAGTGAGAAATAAATATCAATTTTGAAGACACCTGCTTGCAAAAAAGCAATGGAAAATTGTACATGGTGGTTTAATTTATGTGTCAGAACAATTTTCGTTCGGTTTTTTGCAAGCATGTTTCCTTAGCGAGCATTTTAATTTCTCACTTTTGTACAAAAGTAGGTCTAGGTAGTTTAGGCTTCACTTTAAGAATAATTAGGCCTATTCGGCGCAATCTTTTATTCTTTTATTCTATTATTCTTTTATCAATTTTCATACAAATTTTCGAACTCTCAAAAAATCTTTTATTAATTGGTATTCTGCAGTTCGAATTC
This sequence comes from Melangyna quadrimaculata, assembly GCA_949320155.1. NCBI lineage: Eukaryota > Metazoa > Arthropoda > Insecta > Diptera > Syrphidae > Melangyna > Melangyna quadrimaculata. Next base: position 38,570,995 of record OX439483.1, read on the forward strand.
TGTTATGAAATATGTTATTAACCATAACAGAATAAAAGATAGATTTTGTTGACTTTTATCATAAAAGATTTCAATTTATGAGGTTTAAACTCTTATTTTGTTAATAATTTATTATTAAAAGGAGACGAATATACTAAAATAATATTAAAATACATAACTACAAACACAAATACGTAATTGCAACAAAGCTCGGGCCTAAATTTTATCGAGAAAAAATAAAATATTTTGATCAGAATGTTCTAAATATTGAGGAAATCTGATAGAGTACACCACTATCAAGATTCCATGCCTTACGCGAAAATATGCAAGGAATTTTAAATAATATATAATATATTCACATTAACATATTGAAATTTCAAAGATTTTTAATGTTATGACAACCTTTTGTTTCTGTTCTTAATTATATTGCCAGACGAAATAAGAATTAAATTAATGTTTTTTTTCCTACCAATATTCTTATGCTTATATTTTTTAAACATTACTCAAAGTGAACCGTAGTTCATGGGCTTTTACTAAAACCACTACTCAACCTCAAGAGATTTCCCAAACAAAAGTTATGCATTTTAAAATTTTATAAAAATATCATTCTTAATTAGGCCGCCACTACTGTATGTATGTATATGATTAATAATATTTATGTTGCCCTTTATTAATATTTTTTTTTTTTTAATTTTTTCTGAAAGGTATTGGCCCGCACTCTTTGCAAATGGCCCTTAGAAAGGCCCTCAACATTTTTTCATTCTGGCAACGCTGGTCACAGGTCACAATTTTTTGTGAGTTTGTTTTGTATAAGGCGTCACAATAATAAACCTCACAAGAACAACATGAGTTGTGATCTGCCAAGGAGCAGATCATAATTTGTAAGTTTTCATGAGGCAAGTTCACCACGAGTTATGAGGTTATTGGGACTTGTGAGGCATCAGTGAGGCTGCCAGAATAAGGCTGTAAATGAGTGCAACAAACGATTATAAATAGCTTCTACGGATGAGTTTAGGAGTAAATCTGTTAGTTGGGAGGGCTGTTAACTATTTCAGCTAGTCGAGTGAGATGACTCGCCTCACTCAATGACTCATCTCACTTCACTCGCAAAAGCGATTTAGCTGTTTCCCTGTGGCTACACGAGCCAGTACTGGCTTACAAGTTACAATACATTCAAATTATTTTACAAACGCGTTCAAACCTGAGCAACTTGCTCGTCAACTGGCTTGCCTTTTTCGAAGCCAGTAGAGAAGCCAGTGATTTGACAGCACTGTCAAATTGGAATAACTGACAGCTATAAAAACAAAATGTTTTTTTTTTATTTTCTTTTAAAATTATTTGTGTTGACTTATCAAAATTACCAGCAAATAAAACTACTATAATTACATATTAAATAAATAAAAAAAAGGATAAAGTTAAAATAAAAAAACAAAAAACAATTATTGTGAATAAAAAAATGGAATTACATTATTGCGGCTTCTAAAAACTCCACTTGAGATGGAAAAAAAGTAGTTATTCAGCTTTAAATGTTGTAAGATGTCTAGATGCTCCGGAGCAATATCATTTGTAAGTGCAGCGGTCTCTTGGCTTCTGAATGCAAATTGCTCTTCCTCTTTATCACACAAAGAATAGGCTTCTATAAAACATGCAGTGAAATTTGCGGGCTTTTCGATACCACCGCAATAGTTGAAATAGCATTTATGAACGTTCGTTCCAGTCATCTTGCCATGGTTCTGAAATATCGATTCCGGAGAACCAGTTTCCGAGGATGCCGATGATGTTTCCAATATGGGGATCTCTTCGTTTTGCCTTTTGCATCTCTGTCCTTAGTAATATCCAATGGAGGCGGTTTAGTTCTTCGCCTTTCGTAACTACTGCCACCTGCATCGACTATTTCAAACACAGAACCAGCCGATTCATCTGTCGATAGTCGGGGGGGGGGGGGGTGCAATATACGCTGTATCCGATTGTGTAACAGTATGATTATAAACTATAATTTGTGAACAGCGACAGCATCCTCTTATGTCTACAAATTTTTACGAAATATGACGGGTCTATTTAATAATATTGATCCTCCACAACATGTAGATTTGTCACTTTTTACTTTTTTTATACGGAGAAATACTTTGGTTTTAAAAATTAAAAATTGTCATGGCCAGTCCTAGAGATAACATTTTAAAAAAGTAATTCCAGATTTTTTTTCTAAAATGAATGCCCTTATAATTCATATACATATGATTTCTTAATCGACTCTGGATTTTTCGCCCATACATTTTTGTGCATTCTCCTTTCATTGGAAATAATGAATTACGATTACTGGTTTGGTAAATCATGTTACAAAACGTAAAATGTTAAGCATCGAATCAATTAATCAATTATAATAAGTTACGTTAAGTCCTGCTTTTTTTAAAACTAAGCCATGAAAATAGTTAGTTCCTTCTAAATAGAAGCTAAGTTCATAAGCAGTTGTACGTAACAGCTTACGCTCGAATTGGCTCCAACGATACGAAGTAAATATTTATTCATTTATGTACAGTTAAAGCAGTATTGATACTGCAAGGTGGTAATGGTCCTGGTTGCTAATTTCTTTATGTTCTTCCATTTTCTAATGAAGTCACAGCGTGGCAAAATATCATGCCACCCCCACTGGCCATGAATGATTGCAGGATTATCAACATGTCTAGAAAAAATCCAATGGAGTCAGAAAAATCCATGCCCATGAAGTGACGTATTCCCATACAAATCTGATTGTGGATTGGATTGTAGCTTCGATTTTGGACATCGTTGATGGCCAGTGGAGTCGGCATGTGATGGCCAGTGGAGTCAGCATGTGAAGTAGGATGGCATTTTGTCAACCGTGTTAATGCAGCTTGCTTCTGATGCGAGCGGTTTATAATTGCTAACATGGTAATACCTTTCTAAACACGTTCGACACGTCATTTCAATTTTTATCAAACGTCAAAATTGACATATAACGATTGCCGTCAAAATTTTGGAATGGAAAGAAATAATTTTCGGCATATTTACAACTGAAGAAAATAAAAATCAAATTTATTTTAATATAGATATTCGTATTCTTGTTCGAATTTAAATTAATATTGCATTTATAACTTTATCTAAATAATGGGTAAGATATCATTTGAGTCAGATTTGTCCTTTTCAGTTGAAACAACACGCCAATGCTGGACGCGACAGAAAAAAAAAAAAAAATTGACCAAGGAAGATTGAACAATGATAATTTATATTTTCCAATAAATATCCCTTTTCAGGTGGAGTTTTTAGTTATTTTCGAGGTCTCCTTGGATCCAGGGAAATGAGAATTCTTATACTTGGGCTAGATGGTGCCGGAAAGACGACAATTTTGTATCGTTTACAAGTTGGCGAGGTGGTGACAACAATTCCAACGATAGGCTTCAATGTGGAGCAAGTCACTTATAAAAATCTTAAGTTTCAAGTCTGGGATCTAGGAGGACAAACTAGTATTAGGTAAGTTGTTTTTGATCCGTTTGCTTTTGTTTGTTCAAGAATACATTAAAGTTAATCTATCACTTACCTATTAGAACAAAGTTAAAGTGCGTGAGTCCATTATGAGTCATACCCTAGCTTCTTCAAGGTATTTGTTCGACTTTGGTATTCAACATGCTATTTCTCATCATTTATAGGACATTTTTGCAGATCGATCAAAACTTTGAACCTTTTTTTTTACTAATTTCTGATCAATAAAATTATGTACATACCTACCTACAGATTGTTGATACCTATAACTACCTACTTGCCACGCAGTTGTTGTCTAATCTTGTTCATTGTATGAAAGGACAGTTGCATTTTTTTTTTAAACAAATAATGATCTGTATCGACGTGTCAAGTCTCATAAATTTTCTTCCAAAAAAAAAACCGATTTGTTGATTTTATTACGAATTGTGTGTTGAATTGCACAGCAGAAAAATTAGAATGTACCTCTCTAGTTAAAATCATAACATTTGCATATTATTTAAGATTCCCAGCATTTATTTTAATAAAAATAAAGCTTTTCACTCTCATAATAAACTTTCATTATGTGCATTTCAAAACTCCCAACAAATATTGGTTGCCAAGACGCATAACATGTAAACATTTATTGATTCTCTTAAGAACAGAAAATTATTTGGATTTAGCTAAGTTCATATATGGACTTCAGTTGTTCTTGTATTTGCATGTAAATTGCTAAATTCAAATGTGTTTCTTTTGTCGAATTCTATATGCAACTGGCAAAAAACACGGGTTTTGTCTCTCACGGAGACAATTTATATATTAAAAATATCGAATTTTATAGTTATTTTCCTGAAGTACACGGTTCTTAATTCTTTTTTAATAATTTATATACAAAATTTGCTCAAAAGTTAAAACTAATGAAATACTTTTTTGGACAAATAACAAATAATAAACAAATAATTTTCTTCAAAAATTTTTTCATTTATTTTTTTCTTAAAATTTCGAAAAATTCCTATTTTTTTCTAGAAGAATGCACGCTTCAGATGCTTTTTGTATGCTTCAAATAAAATTTTACCTAAAACTGAACTGAACTCACTTTCTTAACACCTTTATGGAAAATATTTGTTTGTTTTAAAATTGACCAGCTTGAACAGCTATAATTTTATTCAAGGCAGATTGTTAGTAGCCCGTACCGTATGGTTAGTGCGATGGATTGTCACGGTGGAGGTCTGGGTTCGCTTCCCAGCCTCGACTACAAAAAACTAAAGTTTTTTTTTCAGGTCTACTGCCGCTTGCGAGGAATTGATAAATCCTCCAAGAGTATCACTTGTCATGAATAAGTGCTTTTCGTCTAGCGGTTCGAATTCGGCATAACATTGAAGGTTACTTCCATTGTCTACACGCGCACACAAGAATGGTTGCGAGTTGTTAGTCACTAGTACCTGGTTCTTCACGAACTGTTGCGCCTCCCAATTTATTTAAATATGTAGAAGGTAGAACATTCTTAAGAGGCATCCTACTGTGAAAATTTATTATTTTACAATTTTTGTTTTCAAAATATTTTATGGTAAGACTTCGAAATAAGAAAAATATAGAATTTACCGGTAAAATTGAATTGAAATGTGTGTTTTCTTAATTCATTCCGAACTTTTTTCAAGTACCTTATGTGACCCGAATTTGATAATTAGCCCACTAATGGTACTGCAATCCCAGAAATGTGTGACTGGCTTTGCTCCTACCTGGCGACTGAACAAAGACGCTTGAAGCAAAGTTGGTTGGGCCACCCAAGGTTCGGTTGTCCATCAAAATCGAAGCATTTCGGACCTTTACCAATGCCACTGAAAAGATCTTAGTTTACCGGTAAATTATAGAATTTCCTTAGTTCGGAGTTTTACAGTTACATTAGTCTACCTAAAGCAACTCTATAAACTTATATTCATCTCTTAGTCCAACCTGTCGGAAACGCTCCACCATTTTCATCCAGACACCTTATTTTTGCATTTTAATTGTTTTTGTTGCTCTGTTTCAAATGTTGAAAACAAACAATTTGCCTATTTTCGGGTTCCACGCTCTCGCTCTAAAAATTTTGATTATAATCATTTCAGTATTTTTGTAGATTAAGAGGAACAAACAGACATACAAACACACATTTTTCTATTTTAATTATCTATTCCCATAATTCTGAAATCAAAATGAACTCCTGACACACTATGGTGGTACGAATGTTATATTTCCGCTTATACCACTACCCCCATATTAATAAACGAAGCTATCTTTAACTCGTGGATTAGGAGTAAGATTTCTGCCACTTACGAGCTAGCTAAACCACCAAGGAAGGTATATTTATATGTCCTAGTTTATCCTTCGCTAAACTACCTTCCTTGGTGGTTTAGCTAGCTTGTAAGTGGCAGAAATCTTACTCCTAATCCGCGAGTTAAAGATAACTCGCCGCTAGCCTCGTTTATTAATATGGGATCTAGTGTGTAACGTTATACCATGCTAAAACCATATAAGTAACATGGCATGAGCATGGTAACAAATGTTTAGTTTTCCCCGTAGTATACATGACTTTCTTGCAATTATGGTGAACTAATGTCCAAGAACTAAATTTCAGTACCAACTCTGTCAGCTCATACTACACAGGATGTGTATCACCCTTCATACCATCTGAATTAACCAGATAATTTTTTTAAAAATTGGTAAAATGTGGAAACTCAAAGAATGAAAACAAAAGAGAGCACGCAAAAAAATTTATCTATATGATCAATATTTTGATTATCAAAAGATAATTCTCGACACCCTTACAAATTAACATTTTGACGGTCATTCATAACAATCATTCTTTACCTTTAGAAAATATTTCAATTAATACATTTAATTTGTTTGTCTTTTAAGACCTTATTGGCGGTGTTATTATAGCAACACAGATGCTATAATTTACGTAGTTGATTCCGTAGATCGAGATCGAATCGGTATATCCAAAGATGAACTACTTTACATGTTAAGGGTAAGTTTTTGTTAAATTTATTCGTATATAAAAAAAAAAATAAAAACAATTTTTAATTGGAATTCTAGGAAGAAGAACTTGCTGGTGCGATACTTGTTGTTCTGGCAAACAAACAAGACATGGAAGGGTGTATGACCGTTGCTGAAGTACATCATGCTCTTGGTCTTGAACATTTGAAAAACCGAACGTTTCAAATTTTTAAAACTTCAGCGACCAAAGGCGAAGGACTGGACCAAGCAATGGATTGGTTATCAAATACATTACAAAGCCGAAAATAGCCTAGCTAAGTTTTCCAGTTCAAAAATTTCCAAATTACAACAAAAAAAAATTAAAAAATAATTAAATAAAAAGTAATTACCCATACAAAAAAGAACTAATAATAATATAAATAAGACCGAACGTCAAAAGAGAATAATTATTATGTATTCCAAGCGTTTGTATTATAATTTGTATATTGTTGTAATATGTTGATGAAACTCTCTCTCTTTTTATCTTTCTTTTAATGTTTACTTTACATTAACTAATTAATATACATTTTTTGAGAAGTATAGAAAAAAAAACAAACAGCGAGAAAACATATTCATACAACAAAAACAACATCATTGTATTTGTAATAATAAAAAGTTTAGCTTAAACGAAAAATTATTTAATATATATAATTATAAAACAAGAAAATAAATCTAAGCTTAAATAAAATTAAAAAAAAAAAAACTTCCAAACAAATTTTGATTGAAATTAAACCAAAAAGGAATTTTCACAAAACATGAACTCGGTTTTTGGTTACCAAGATGGCGCTCCAAATCGCTGTACTCGTTTCTCTTGAGTGTCAAGTTCCATTCGAATTTTCTGACGCATATAGAAAATAGGGCAATCTCTATTGGAACACAACACTTCCTCATGCAATGAACCTTGACAGCGCTGACATTCAGTCCATAATCGTGAGAAATTTTCCTCCAGACTTCTCTTGGCAAATATTTCTTTTTGATACAACTCGCCAATGTTCGGTTCGCAATGTGGACAAAGGGCACTTTTTTCATAGCCGTTTGGCATAAGTGCCTTACACCCTAAACATGCTGCTCTTTTCGTCACAAATCCAGCCAAACCACCGACTTTGGATGTTACCATTGCTCGAGTTCTTGTATGTTCACCCTCTGGAAAGATAAATCTATCAGTAAAAAGAAAATGTAAAATACTAAGGGAACCTACTCAGCAAAATTGATTCAGCCTTATCACCTAGAATTGGTTCGAAAATTCTTAGAAGAGGTTTGGAAAGCTGATTTTCCAAGTAGTAATTCGCATCAATGGGTACACAATTCTCCAACACATAAATAGGATCCTCGGCTTTCATATAGGCAGGTGTATTCTTTGCAGCTGCACAAAGAACATACGGAACTCGGTCACCTAATTTGGGAGCTGTACCAGGATCACGTTTTTTCATTTTGGCAGCCAATTCTACATGAGCTTGTTTAGCTGTGTAGTCTGTTTTACTTAATTCTTTGGTAATGACCAATTGCGATATATCTATGCGATTACAAAGCAGATCTGATATAACGGTTTTTGCATACTCCACGGCACCGTCAGGGTTCCGTTCGATCAGGAGTTTTTGTAAGCAGGTGTTCATGAGATTTGCCACCAATGGTGAGTTATCTCTTCGCACAGTTTCAATACCTAAAAGAATTAAAAAATAATATCTCATGAGAGAGGTAACCATAAGGCGTCTTACCTTTACAATCCATTTTATCGTACTTTTCGGTGTTTGTAAAATACAAACCAGCATATCGTTTCTTATTGATTAGCAAATAAGGGAAGTAGACTTTTTCGAATTCCAACTTAATCGGATGCACAAATTTCGCACTGACCAATTCAGCTGCCTCTCTTCCCAGCTCCATGCTACGCTCCAATGTCTTAACTCCAAAATTAACCATCACAGAATCAGTATCACCGTAAATTACAACAGCATCATTTTCATAGCCATTGTCTCGGGTATAATGTGCTTCGACTTCGTTTTTCGTCAATTCAATCATTGTTCTTCCATATGCTGTCACACTGCCAGATATTTCTAAACACGGCAATTTGCCAACTTGTGCTCCCGTAAAACCATACACAGAATTTGCCGATATTTTCAAAGCCAATTGTCTGCCATCTAAAACACTACGTTTAAATGGATCCGTTTCAACTTTTAGATCATTTTTAGCTTTTTTTCTTGCCGCAAGTAGCGATTCTAAGATTTCTGGAAGCAAACCACGACGTATATGTGCTTTGACAAATAAATTATTTGAAGGAGTTTTTTCCATGTCATCTTCGACAGACAGTGACAGCTTATCTTTCATATTAGGCTGAACCAGGGTTGTGTAACATAAATTGTGAGCCATCATAATACTCGGATATAGAGATGCGAAATCGAGTGTAGAAATTGGATCGGCATAGTAACCACGTTTCGGTTCAATAACCGTTGCACCTTCGTATTGCTCGTCAGTTGATTGACTGTGATAAGCCGGCATTATGAATCCTTTAGTTCGTGCCTTTCGCAACAACTGACTGAGTACTTTAATCTGTTGTCCTCTGGTAAGAAGGGATTCTAGAGTCACCCCCGTTACACGAGCCATTTCCATGTAATTCACAATTGACATGAGTTTATTGAGGAGCCTCAAGGGAAGATAGGCATCTTTGAGGCAGTACATAGCCAATCGTCGTCGTGTTTGTTCGTTTTCGTTTTGCAAATCTGTAATAATACTATGATGTACATCCTCCTTTTGTTCCTGTAAGAAATGATAGCTGACGGCATTTAAGGTGTAGGAACGAAGTTTATAGTCGCGTAGCAGAACAAACATTAAATCAAATGGAACTCTGCCTTCAAAATTAACATATTTGTTTTCTCGCCTTCCCATTTGTTTAGATTGAATAACTTGATCTTTGATAACTGATCGTATATTCTTGATGCGACCCAAGTATTCGAAACCTTTTACTTTCAAGTGTTGAGCTCTATTTAAAAGATATGGGATGTCAAAGTTATTGATGTTGTAGCCAGTTAAAATATCCGGATCAACTTCGCGTATAAAATTCGACCATTTGTCTAGGAGTTCCTGGAAATTCATATAAGTGAAGATTTTGAAAGTCAAATGGACACAATGTACAAAAATAAAAAGTTAATGTCTTTAGATGAATTTGGAACGGTAAATATTTAAATTTATAGTTTAAGAGAGACAAATTGAGAATTTAAACATAACATGATTAAATTTTCTTGTCTATAAAAAGCTTGTAGAAAAACTCACCGTTTCTTTATTAGAACATAGGACCTGCGATCCAACAATTGGGGCACATGTATTCAATGTGAACACGTTTCGAATAAATGGCTCTGGGTCTCCTTGTCGAATGCACATGTTAGCAATTTGAATGACAGGATCAACCTTAGCCTCAGGAAAAATACCCTTCCTTCCAGCGCATTCAATGTCGAAAGAGAGAATCCTAAAAGGCGCCACCTTCGCCCATTCACCTTCCGGTTCGTGAGCAATAAATTTATCAAAAGCCACATCAACTTCAATTTGGCATCTAGATTCCGGTATGGGTTTAGAGTTTTTACTACGCAGTCGCCAGGTTCCAGCTGGCAATTCGATCCAGCTGCAGCCCACAACTGAACAGTCGACCATAAAGCGAATATCAAAATCAATGTTACTTTCGTATCCTCGACAGTCCTGAAAGTCGAAATCCGAATAAATGATTTCTTTCTCTAGTAATCTTTTTGCAGCGGCTATTAACTTTGGCATGGCCATGGTTATTTTAATGAATTCCTTCTTATCGTCACCCATATAACTCATGATAGATAATTTTTCGACAATCTCCACCTCGAGCACAGCCTCTTGAATGTTGTCTTTGTTGTTTCTAATGTCTGCGAGAACGGATTTGTCTAGAGCAGTACGAAATTTGTGGCAATGACTTTGGTTAAAACCACGAGGTGCGGCTAGATAGAAATATGGGCAGAATCCGTGGACATGACAGCACACGGAATTACCTTCCATTGTTATGCCAAACATTCGTATGACAGGCACTGGTGCAAGCTGGGAGCCGGGCATTCCAGGAAGAGGTGTGCCAACATAATTTTCAACATCGATTTGTTGGAAAATTAATTCATCGGTATCGGGATCCATATTTGGCGGATCGACACGCGACCATTTGGCACAAGTTTGTTGATTTTCTGGGCCTTCGCCCAGAAGCTGTGTCGGATCGACATCATCGGCTTCAAAGGCTGCTAGCTCCGCCTCGAAGGGACTACCGAAGTCTTCTTCGTCCTCGTCGAAGTTCCTGTTAAGGAATGCATTCATCATACATTCATCATCCGTTGATAAGTTTATTTATTCAAAATTTGTCTTACCTAGCCTTCTTTGGAAAATTTCCACCTTGTCCATTTGGTTTTCTCTTTGCATTCATGTTGATTTGTTTATTGTAGACAATTTTAAGAAAAATTAAATCCAAACAAGAACACAAACGTTTGTGTACAAATGGCGCAATTTAAAAGATAATTCATCACCGGTTTTTTTAATTGCAAAATGTGAACGTCAAATATAAAACTATTGTGAATGGTCGTTGTATGAAGGGTTTCAACAGAATTTTGTTAGGCAACTATGACACTTTTTCTTTAACGAAGTTTTTTTTTTTTAAATTGTAGTTTTATTGCTGTTAATGTTCTCTCTAGGACCCCTTTCAAACAAGGAAACTGAGTTGCCAGCGATTTTTAATTTGTTGGCGAGAAGGCCGCAAAAATCGTTCAATGTAGACCGGGGCATTGCTAAACAACAACAAAAACTACCGTCGGTGAATGATCCGCACCGCCTTCAAGCTCTCCCAAACCAACGCGGAATATTCGCTTTGAGGGCGAATCATTCACAATGATAACAAAAATGACAAATAAACTATGCTTAACTTTGAGCCCCATATTAATAAACGAAGCTATCTTTAACTCGTGGATTAGGAGTAAGATTTCTGCCTTTTAAGAGCTAGCTAAACCACCAAGGAAGGTATATTTATGTGTCCTAGTTAATCCTTCGCTAAACTACCTTCCTTGGTGGTTTAGCTAGCTCTTAAGTGGCAGAAATCTTACTCCTAATCCGCGAGTTAAAGATATCTCGCCGCTAGCTTCGTTTATTAATATGGGGGTGAGTATATTATAATATGGTAGGCTCGTTTACATTCCAAAAACGTAACCATCATAGGGGGCGCGGTAATCTATGCGGTTATTCAATTTTCAATATATGTAGAGAGGGTTTTTACAACAACAACGTCATAGCTGCAACTGTCAAAAAACCCTCTCTATATTGAAATTACGCAATCTATCATAGGCTCAAGTACTACAATGCATTAGGGATAGGAAGAACACTCCATATTATATATACTCGAAAGATGCTAAATAACAACAAAAACTGCCGCTGCTTCGGCGAATGTGCCGCTTTCGCGTTGGTTTGGGAGAGCCCTTCATGAGCTAATTGTGACCTGTGAGGCATCAGTGAGGTTTCCAGAAAGGCTCCTAGGCTCTCCATACAAAATTGACATTTCATATAATTTTGCGTTCAACGACAAAAATTAAGTACTTTATTTTCAGCAGTAGTTGTCATATTTTTGCAGTGAACATTCCCTTGACTATTGTAACTTATGCTGACTCATACGAAATGTCAAAAATGAAAATCATCCCCTAGCTCTAGCGATTTGCCTACTGTCATTCGATTTTCCTAGTCCATCTAAAAAAATAAATTTTCACGTTTATTTTGTACGGAGAAAAACTAGATAACAAAAGCTCTTCGATATAGTAATTTTCCTAAGACGAAGTTCCAAAAACAAAGATTCCCAAATTCGACCAGAGGTGCTTAAAACTGGCTAAATAAGTACGCGATAACACTTTATGTTTGCGTTGTGTTTCTTGTGAAAAATTTTATTATTAAATGTATAAGAGCGCATGCAATGCAGCGACGACGGGCTCGTGCGCTGAGCCCGAACATGACCACCAAAGGGAGGCTGCCCTTATATCGCAAGAACCCCCAACAGCACCAATCGAGCCCGATTACAGTGGCTTCGATATAGTGAAGGCAACACAATACGGTGCTATCGCGCGCGTCAAAGAACTCGTTGAAGCTGGCTGGGATGTTAACCAGCCCGATAGTGAGACTGTGACACTTCTGCACTGGGCATCGATAAACAATCGTCGCGACATAATCAAATACTTCCTGGAAAAGGGTGCTAAAGTTGATGCCATCGGCGGAGAACTGTATGCCACTCCTCTGCATTGGGCCACACGTCAAGGTCATTTAGGCGCAGTTGTTCTCTTGATGGCTGCTGGCGCTGACCCGAAAATTCGAGATGCCGAAGGTTGCTCTTGTATTCACATTGCAGCACAATTTGCTCACACTGCCTTGGTAGCGTACTTCATCGCCAAAGGCGTTGATCCAGACTTGCAGGATCGCGGTGGCATGACGGCCTTGATGTGGGCTGCCTGGAAGGTATGCGCGCTCGATCCAGTGCGTCTTCTACTAACTCTAGGCGCCAACCCGGCAATAGTCGATTATACCCATGGGAATACGGCCTTGCACTGGTCCATATTAGCACGCAATAGCACTGCTATCAGTACGCTCATCATGAAAGGAAAGAGTAGCTTGGATGCACCCAATCTACGTGGTGACACCCCCCTCTCAATGCTAGACTCTCAGACCGGCGCAATATGGATTAGCCAGAAAGTAATGGAACGTGTTCGCGAGTCATCGCAGGCAGTATTGCGTCGTAGTTTAATATCCCGCCTAAAAAACGACAAACGACTGCGATGGTGGACAATGGCATCTTCTCCTTTCCTCGCATTTTACTTGGCCGGAATTGTCTTTGCCGCAAATACTTTATTTATCATTAAATTCTTCCTGCTGGGTTGTTTGTATGCAACGTTCCACACCATTGGCAAGGCTCTTTTCGATGATCATCTGATGGCACTGTTGCCTCTGAGCGTGTACTTGGCTACAAAGCTATGGTTCTATGCAACTTGGCTGACTTATATAGCGGATGCGGTCTCGACTACAGCTTCATTGGGATTCATTTTCTGTTCCGGATTGCTTTGGGTTTGTTTTCTTAAGTCATGGAAGGGCGACCCCGGAGTTATCAAACCAACACAGGAACAACGATTTAGGGTAAGTGATAGCTATATATTAAGTACACAATTTAAATTTGTATCTTTTTATTTTCAAATTAAAAACTCTTAAATGGCCATACTTTTCTTATTTCAGACCATTGTTGAGCTTTCAGAACGCGGTGGAATTGGTTTTGAACCATCTTCATTTTGTTCGGCATGTTTGGTGAGAAGACCAATTCGCTCCAAGCACTGTAGCGTCTGTGATCGATGTGTTGCTCGTTTCGACCATCACTGCCCTTGGGTGGGCAATTGCATTGGTCTTAATAATCACACATACTTTATGGGATTCCTTTGGTGCTTGTTAATAATGTGTGGTTGGATGCTATACGGAGGGGCGCATTTTTATGTTAACGAATGTCACGTTTCGCTAAATAATGGTAAGTTAAAAACGAAGAAAAAAAAACAAATCTAAATTAATAAATTTTTATAAACTTTATAAGATTTCCTCGCAAGTCTTAATGCCATTGGCAATTGCAACGCATGGGTCGGCTGGGTAATGGCAAATGCACTTCTTCACATGTCATGGGTGATTCTTTTGACAGTTTGTCAAACTTATCAGGTTATCTGCCTTGGAATGACTACCAATGAACGAATGAATCGTGGGCGATATCGTCACTTCCAAGCCAAGGGTGGCAAAAGTCCCTTCACTCGTGGACCGTTCTATAATTTCATTGACTTTGTTGGTTGCTCTTGTTTTGGACTCTTCCACCCACAAAAAATCGATTGGATGCAATTTTTTGAATTCGAAAAAGGCATCGAACACGAACCATTGCTGTGCGGTGGTGCAACAGAAAGTAACTACCAGTATGTGTAAAACATATTATAAACATAAAAAAACGGTTTAAAAGACATTGACATTTAATGCTACTTGTCAAGGACAAAGGAGACGCTGCACTCTCAGTGTAATAACTAAGGTAAAAGGTATTTTAAAATAATATTCTATAAAAAAAAACTAAAATGAAAGATCAAAAAAAACAACAACAGCATCAAAAATGTTAATAATATCCATTTTATTCAGTTTCGAGTCTTCGTAGATTTGAAAAAAAAACAACAACAAAAAACTTATTAATTGCATTTGTTATAAAACGTAATTCAGGTGTCTATAATCATTCTCAAATATGTATTTTATTTATATCTTTTTCATTTCTATTGATTTGCTACTCTTTATATACTTTTTTTTTTAATTTGTAGAATCATTATTATTTGTAAAGTATATAAATTTATTATGTTTTTATAATTAAGCCCAGCGATTTTAGTTTTTACATTTTTTTTTGTTCAAGTGTAAATTAAAATAAAAAAAATAATTTAATGCAATCTACATTTACTCTTTTTCACAAAATATCTTAAGTGAATTACAAAAGTCGATTTTTGATTTGATTGTAAATATCTCTAAACAAAAAAAAATATAAAACCCCCTATTGTACAAAGAAGTGATTTTTAAAATTTGGTTTAAGAAAATGAAAGTAAATCATAATACCATTATATTTGCTTGAAATGAAATATAAAATCGGAACAAAAAACAAAAACACTATATTGGAAAATGCTATGTAGAAAAAAAAACTTTGAGATTATTTGATATGCTGAAATAAGAAGGATATAAACATTTTGCTATTTTAAAATTGTTAAGATAATTTCTCCTATTTTTTATTTAAACCTTAACGATTAATAATCGAGTATTTTCCATTTCAAATACATCATCGATTTGAAAAAAATACAGAATAGAACCTTTTACATGACACGGTTAAGTCGATTTTGATTTAAAAAAGAATACAATTATTTTACAGGGTAAAAATTCATAAACTGTCCTTATACACTAAAACGTTTTATGATATGGAATTTGAAAAAAAATCTCTTTTTCTTTGTTTGATTCATATGTATTTCATTAATCTACTTTTAAATCATTTTTGTGCCTATAAATTACCAAAAAAATTTAAATCCTTGCAACTAGGTCTAATTGTTAGATTTTTTTTTTAAATGGATGTTAAATGCATTGAAGTTTTTAAATGTTAATAATTTTAATTATAAAAAAAAATTCATAACGGTGACATTTAAAATTTGTCGTCCTTTTTCGACAATTTACTTTTAAGATGAAATTAAATCTTAAGAAATCGATAATTATCCAAAATTATCGACGATATCTTATCCAAATTTTCCGGGAAACTTTTCGAATTTTTCTTTTCGTTCAGACCTTATTAAGGCTATTAAGAGCATTTAAGAACATTTTTATATATAAAATTACTTTATGTTTTCATGAACCATAACCCACTGGCTCAATTTTTAACGAAACTAACGCCAGAGTAACTTAAGCTTCGGTCGCACTTCGCACAGGGCATAACCAAACCTGGCGGGAGTTTGTGTGTATGCATGTATACATGAACCGGCTTTAATTGTAGTTGTACTTTTTACAGTTTGACACTCGAAAAACAAACAAAAATCAGCTTTGCACGACAATACACATTAGGTTCGTTCCTTTACTTTAATTTTTTTTGATTTTCTGTGCATTTGTATGATTTTCAGTCCAAAGCCGTTCCCGTACTCAATAATTTGACAGTTTTTGACAAAAGATAACGCTCACGAGAGAGTAAATAATTTCCCCCACCTGTGATTTTCAGTCTGAGAAATTTATCCGGACTGAAAATCACAGCAAAATGAAATTTTGAGAGCGAAAGAATAAAAGCCAAACATCGTGCCGTACTTGTCTGACACATTAGGAAATAAGGAATTTGTTTGCATTTGCGTTCCCGTACTTTTGCACAGTTTTGATATTTTTGAGAATATTTCAACGTTGCTCTCCAAAATCTGAAAGTTTGTGATTTTCTGTGAACAAAGTAAAGGATCGGACCTATTGTTTTAGTTATTCAACTTTGGTATTCCTCTCGAAACAAGGATGAACATTCCTCACTTTTCATCTCCCTCGCCTACAAACTTTGATTTACACAGGCCAGTCTAGTTGAAAATGGGCCCAGTCTGTAATGGATCAGTACGTATTTCTAAAGATAGTTTTCACAAACAACACCTAATGTAAGGATTCCTACATCGTCATTTTATGAATAAGTGATTGCAAATCACATAACGAATTAAGGTAATTTTTTTTATTTATTTGAAGAGCAGTATTGATTTCAAGTAATACAAACAAAATTAAGTTATTTTGTTAAATTCAAAAAAGAAAAAATAATATTTTTCGACTATCTGTGCCCGGAATCTATTGACCTTCTTTTTTCTTAAAACTAAATACATATGTAACTGTTTTTTCACTTTTCAACGTGAAATCTTTTGGTCAGACTCTTTTTCTAAAATGAATGAGTGCTAAAGGTGAAATCAGGGGCCGAATTACTGCATCAGTGAGTGAGCAATACGTTACTGAATTATCTGCATTTGGCATTCAATCATTGGCATTAAATTCCAAACGCAAATGTAAATAAAACATGAACCCACAAACACAAGCAGCTGTGACAATCGACCAATGAAATGATAGGAATAATTGACGTTTAGGAAAATGTACTAGCATTATCCTAGTACAATACGAATTCAATTCAATACGTGATATTTCGTATAACATCATACCAATGTGATTACTCGATAGTTCGATAACGTGTAAAAGTAACTCACTCGTGTACTGAAGACGTATTCGGCCCAGATATTTTTTCTCATTCGCACTCAATTTTGAGAAGAGTAATGAACAAAAGTTATTGTCCAATAATGGACTATTCGGTGGATTTCTAAGCCAATATAAAAAAGAAGTAAGCTTGATGGCCAGAAGCTTAGTTTTTTTTTTTTTTTTTTTTTTTTCAAAGTAGGCAAAGGTTAACTGAATTTGAAGATGACGTGTTTTATATTAAGACTAAAATAGTACTGAGAATTAAAAACTACTGTCTTTTATCATTTGTAGTTAAAAAACGATTTTCTCAAACATTTATTTTTGAAAATTGACTTAAAACAATAGAAAAACACATAAAAAGAATAGTAGCCGTGTTTTATGAATGAGTGACTAGCAACTCAGTAAAAGTTTTACACGGAAAACACAAACAAAAATCTTTATAATAATTTGTTTTGTTATTGTTTTGATTGTAAACATTTTGCTGAGTTGCTAGTCACTCTGTCAGAGAACACGGCTAATGTGCATCTTATTAATAAAAAATCTTACTTTTTTCTTGAAGCTAAATTTACCCACTCTTTCATACTTTATGAAGCTCTAGTTAAAGTGTCGATCAGAAATTCTTGATCGAATTTAATTTTCTATGAAATATGACAGAAAAATAATAACGAATAGATTTTTTAAATATCGATAGTAGACTTTAAGTCTTCTCGACTTATGAAAAGACTCTCGCAATAAGCCCCTCTGGTTATGTTTTTCCTATTTTCTTTTGCTTTTGTTTTATTAATTTTTTAAAAATTTGTTGCTGTTTTTTTGTTGGGTTAATGTCTCCAGATTCCGTTATTATAAATGACTACTAGTGGAAAACACCTTAAATTAAGCTCAGTACTGGAGTTACAGATCAAATGATAGCAAAATATTTATTTAAACAAATTATATCTTAACACTAAGTTTAAATTCAATCTCTTTCTAATTTAAAAAAAAAAAATTCTATCTTAACACTTAGTTTAAATTCACTTTCTATCTACTTTTTTTTTAAAATACTTTAGTGGTTTAAGGAAGAATACCCCACTCAAAATTCAAATGCACTTAGACCATTGTTAATCTGAACGCTTCATTTGTATGAGTAAATTCCCGGTATTTATCCTTTAATAAGTACAAACATACATTCTTACCGGTTAGGTAAACACAACAGTGATGTGACCATCCCTGTTGCTGCCACAAAAAGCCGTTGGTTTGTTCTTAGACTTAAGTGGTATCATTTTACTAATCATTAAGTCAAATGTCTCTTTTTTCGGTGTTTCATAATTTATTTTCATATCCGACGCTCAATTTCCTAGCATATTGCATGGTAGCTTATGTAATTATGATCTTGTAGTTGCTTTACTTTATATTTCATTTCAATTCACAAAAAAATACAAACAAAATATTCCTGTAAATGTTTTTCCTGCCCCATATCAAAGGATTTTGTTTTACATTAGAACTCTTGTAATCTTAAAAAAAAAATCCGTTTTGATAATTGATTTTTTTTATTTGATTATTTCGAAGCAATTTCATACATTAAACGGCAGATTCTGTATTATAAAACGATTTTCGAACAAAAAAGGCTTTTGAATTCATGTGCACTCTCTTCGTCACAAAGTAAAAAAATAAATAAGTTCAAGAACTTGCTCTAAAACTTACACAAATTAGCTTTAATATCAACCCCACCCTCAAATAAAGTTTATTATTTTCATAGAACAAAAGCTTCCACAAAACACCAATAACTTTTTGTATTTGAAAAAAATAAACATAAAAAAAAACACGCTTATATGTGATTCTTATTTCAGCTTAAATGTTATAAATTTACCAAAATAAACAAAAAAAACAATAAGTGTTGTACTTATTTATATAATTATTATGTCGTTAAAAATTAAATTTTGATACATTTTTTATCTTTCGCTTACTTCGTCGTCTCAACGAAATGGACAATTACTTCTTGATGTCAGACTACAAAATAAAAAAAAAAAACAAAAATCTACACAGCCTAAAACATAAATTATAAGAAAAACCAAAACAATATTTATGAAATATGAACGTCTAAAAATAATAACAATAATAATTTATAAAAAAATTATATATGAAACAAACACAAACAAAAAAACAGTATGGCAGTTAAGAGGAAACATTTATTTAGAGAAATATTACTACATACTTCAAAAATTCAACATACATACATATATATTATAAAAAAAATACAAAAAAAAGAAACGTTAAATATAATATCTTAACTCATAGTTCATCTTCAATTTAGTTTAATATAATAATAATTAAAATGTAAATTAAAAAAATTATTTAAATAATTGTTCGACTCATATTCGAAAAAAAGAAGAACAAAACAGCAACAGAAACAGAAACAAAATATTAATTCTGTATTTTTTATGGTTTAGGATCTTATCAAATTATTTTTACTACGCACATTATCACTTATATACAAAAACAAATATATTGTTTCATTCCTTAACTTCAATTTAAAAATAAAAATCATACAAAATAATTATTTGTAAGTGTGTTATACATATTATATACCAAAAGTACATTCTAAAAAAAAAACTGTTGACATGATTAAATAAATAATAAAAAGAAAAGTTAAAACTAAATTCGTCTTTAAATGGAATTCTTTAAATCTTTTGTAAATGAATGAAATTCATCAAACAAATTTAAAGATACAAGCGAAATCAAACAAAATTAATAGTTCATTGCACTAGTCTAGTCACCTAAAATTACATTAATATATAAACTTGAGATTTTTCGTAGTCTTTCAGTTACATAATTCTGTTTTTTTTTTTATTTTTTTTTTTTTTTAATGAATATGTCGTCCGATTTTTTAAATGTTTATAATCAATACGTTAAGTAAAATTGTTTTTTTTTTTTGCTAGATAATAAGAAATTTAATATAAATTATACAAATTGATAGATAATAAAATCTAATTACTGTAAAATTAAATTATTCATTTTTATTTTCTGTAAACAAAATTATATAAGGGTGAGTTCAGAAGGATGCACTTGGCAGACAAAATCTGAAACGGGTCTTGAACGAAAAAAAAAAAAAAAATCTAGAAAGCTGTAATTTTGATAATTTACTCTAGTTTCGTTGAAGCGTTTTCGTGATCTTAAGCTACAAATAATGCGTTTCTACAGCTGAGCTGGCGCATTTCCCTACAGCAAAAGTCGTGACAAAATTCGCAATGTTGGTGTTTTAATTTGATTATTTTGTTTGTTCCCTACACCATGATGATGGTTTTGTGAGATCGATGGGGAGCCCCACCATTTTTCTTTTTCATATTTTGCATATTAAACAAGTGATAACCAATGATGCTGAACAAAATGTGATTGCAATTTTATCTGGTCAAATGTTTTGCCTCCAAACAGAATGTAAGGCGCCAGTTATAGCGATAATTAAAAACCATCAGTAAACATTTTCTTTTGGATAATTTGCTGTGTTAAAAAAAGAATTGAAACAATAAAATGGTACGAATCGATGGCAAATCAATAAAAATATTTTTTTCTGCCAACAAATAATCCCAAGGATGAATAATTTTTGTAAAAAAAGCATTTATTTATTTTACTGATGGAAATTCGTTTTACTGAACAGCTGATTGCCAATTTACAAAAAATGGAACATTTCGTTTCAGTTTTCTATGTTTCATTTTTTTGCTGTTCCATTCATCAGTAAAAAAATTACTGAAGCATTTTGCATCATTAAAAATAAATAAAAGATTCCGGCTGTCGGTTTGACATTAATTTACTGATATAATTTTACTGATTGCTATAACCGCCCGTACGTCAAAAATTCCAGTTTCCACCTGTTTCAACTTTTACTGATGGTTTTTAATTATCGCTGGCACCTAACTGGCGCCTAAACATAGTAATTGGTTGCTACTTATTTACAAATTATGGGCTCGGCCTTAAATCAATATAGTGACAACCCCTCCAAGAACTTTATTGTTGATAGATTTGAATTTAGGCCTACTATATGGTACCCTAACGGTTCAATAGTCAAGTTTTTTTTGTTTATCTTGAGGAATTGATTAGTGAAAATAAAACTTGCCAATTAAACCTTCCAAAGGAGAATGGGCATTTTGGTCTACTTATTGCCCACGAATGAGATAAACGAGCCCAAACGCAAAATAGTTGGACTACCTATGATAAAAAACAAAAATCTGCTGGTTCTTAAATTCCATCGGCAATAAACTCAATATTTTGGTATTTTTCTTTAGATATATTTATTTTAGATAGAAATAAGTAACAAAAACAAAATGTCTTCAATTAAATAACCATATTGAGCAGTCTTAAAAAATAAAATAACGATTGATACATTTTTTTAAACGCAAAAAAAGTTGGCCTACGCGTCTTAATTTTTATTTTACCATGGTGTTACGTCGCCTCTGGCCTTGATAACTGTTTCTATGCGTCGTGGAATTGTGTCAACTAATTTTTGACATTCTTCGGTACCAAAAGATTCCCAAATATTTATGATTTTAGCTTTTAGGCCTTGAAGAGTCCGACATGGTTCTTTTCGGAGGTTTTGCTTCATTTTATGCCAGACTGTTTCAATTGGCGAAAGGTCAGGGCTGCTGGAAGGCCATTCCAGTAAAGGAATTGCTTCAGCAGATAACCACGCCATTGTAGACCTTGCTGTATCTTGCCATCACTAGTTTGAAGTCGTGGTATTGATGGGAGTAGCTCATTTTCCAGAATATCCCGGTACTTGGTAGCATTGACAGTTCCATTTCCGAAATGTAAATTGCCCAAACCTCGCCCAGACATGCATCCCGATATCATTAGAGATGCTGGAAACTTGACTGTTTTTTTAAGGCAATCTTTGTGAAAGGCCTTTTTGGAGTTTCCTATGACACATTTTCGTTCGTCGCCCACGCAAACTTCAAGCCTCGACTCATCACTCCAAATAACGGACCGTCATTGACTTAAAGTCCAGTTCTTACGTTGCTTGGCCCACTCTAGTCGCCTTTTCTTTTGTTTGGGTGTTAAAAGTGGTTTTTCTTTGGCCTGTGATTTAACGAATTAAAATAGCTCTAATTTAAATAAATCTAAAACAAACCTTATAAAATTTATATCCAATTTTTTTCATTGTCCGCTTACAAGTGTCGACTGAAACACTTTTTTGGATTCTTTCTCTCCATTGAACAGTTATTGCAGCGGCAGTGTTTCTGGTCAATTTTCCTTTGTTATTTTTTTTAAGACTCGGCAATCTCGAGGTTTCGCAATTGGTGGGCGTCCCGTTTTTTTACCAACCTCCACATTTCCACTATTTTTGAACTTTGTGATAGTGTTTCGGATTGATGAGCGAGGTAAATTAAATTGGTTTGCTATTTTGTAGCTCGACAATCCTGTTTCGAAGGCTTTAACTATGGATTCCCTAAGGTCTCGTGATAATGCAACACCACGCACCATGATTGGCACTAAACTGTTGCTGGCTTACTTAAAACAAGAGATCAATAAACAACAAAACAAGTGCATGCCATTTTTTTAATAACGGTTAACTGAACATCTATTTAAATCGTCATAGGCCAACTTATTTGCATCCCATAGTGCCTGTCCACAATGGATTTTTAATGCTTGGTGTTAACATGTTCGTTGTGTCCATACGATGAAGAGTAAATCCTCTCAGTTCAATCTACCCATCCCTATCTTCACCCTGGAAATCTATCTATCTTTCACTCACACAATACAAAATCTATCATGTTGAATCCGAGAATATTGTTTGAAAGTGGCGCATCGGTACAATTTGGGTGGAATCTACCCATCTCTTTTTCACTCACATAAAATCTACCTCTTTTACAGGTTGCACCTAGCATTAAAATTGCTTGGTATTAACATGTTCGTTGTGTCCATATGATGAAGAGTAAATCCTCTCAGTTCAATCTACCCATCCCTATCGCCCACCCTTGAAATCTATCTATCTTTCACTCACACAATAAAAAATGTATCATGTTGAATCCGAGAATATTGTTTGAAAGTGGCATATCGGTGCAATTTGGGTGGAATCTACCCATCTC
Source organism: Melangyna quadrimaculata (assembly GCA_949320155.1). NCBI lineage: Eukaryota > Metazoa > Arthropoda > Insecta > Diptera > Syrphidae > Melangyna > Melangyna quadrimaculata. The sequence continues at coordinate 38,594,265 of OX439483.1, forward strand.
TTTTTCACTCACATAAAATCTACCTGTCTCACTGCATGCACCTAGCATTAAAAATCCAATGTGCACAGGCACATAGAGAGTAGTCCAACTATTATGCTCTTATCTTTTATTAAGAGAATGCAACCATGTGCCATGTGTCATTAAATGTAATTTATTACATTGACAAAAAAAAATTTGATCAACGACTGCTTGGGACAGAAAATGAAGGTATATAAAGAGGATTAATGTGTTAATTGATGAGTAGGCCAACTATTTTGCGTTTGGGTCGTATATCGTTGGAAAGCTTAGTCCTAGTACAGCATTTTGTTGTATGGACACAAAGCTGTAAACCATGGGGCTTAGGCAGTATATGGCAACAAAGACTGCAATGCAATTAGAGTAAAAATTAATTGCAATAGTGTTCCATTGAGATGACAGTATTGGTCACTTTCGATGAACTGAGTAGCCCCCAAAATAAAGGAACTTTTATACCAATGGCTAATAATAGCGGATAATGTCATGGTCGGCGAACAATTCACTTAACAGTATGAAAATTCTACTCTTTTTATTCGATTAAGCGAAATTAATGAATGGGAATAATTGTCCGTCTAGTGCCCACAATTGAGGTATACAGCATTGGAAAGCTTAGTTCAAGAGCGTCATTTTTGTATATGGACACAGAACTGTTTAGGCAGTATATTACAAAATATAAACCAATTCGTCTATGTTAATTCGAATTTGCAAAGTGTTTTTCTTATTTTTTTGGTCGCTTATTATAACCAACTCCCACTGTTTATGACAAAAAAAATGCTTGTGCGTTGCTACACTCCATAGTACCCAATCATTTTCATAGATCTCGTTTCTGGGCATTAGGTAGACCAGGTCCCATATATTTTTCCCCATTCTCCTTTTAGTCGGTAATTATTTAATTACAAATTTCCTTATAAGTTTGAGCTTTTTCGATAATACTCTACCTAATATATTTGGTATTTTACATTCATAAACTAAATACTCGGCATAAAGAACAACTTGGCTCTTTTTTTTAACATATAATGTTCTTGGTGTGATTTCACTTCTTTTTGCTAATTTTTTTTTGTCAGGTGAAAGTGTGTGCAAAAAATGACAGCTGAAAGCACCACAAGGATTTGAATTAGGTTTTCAATTTGTGCTTTTTGTATGGAATACAAATCCTACCAGTTTTTATCAATCAGAAGTGCTCAATTTATATGAAAATAATTATGAAGAAGTGGGTAGATGCCACACCTCCCCCAGCATGGTATATCTCATACTAATTTTGTTTTTTTTTTGTAAGCACCTTTAGACCTACCGCTCTACCATATTTCATAATTTGGCAACAATTGAAAGTGCATCATATATTTAATATAAATTCTGCGAATATGGGTGGATGCCACGCCCCTTGAATATGAATCTCAATTTTTTATTTTTCCTTTTGCTTGCATTTTAAGCCCTATCACTCTACCAAATTAAATCATTCTATGAAAATCAGAAGAGCTCCATTCAATTGATACCAGTTCTGGGAAAAAAGGCGGATACCACGCAAATTAACGATTTATTCCTTTGTATGCACCATAATACCTTCTTCTAATTAATTACATTCTTCTGGCACAATCGTAAGAAAATCTGAGAAAATGGGTGAATGCCATGGCCTTTAAATAAAAAAAATTAAATTAAATTTGTTTTCTTTTGCGTGCTTGGAGTAGCTGTGGCTACTCCACCAAATTGCGTTATTCTTCGAATTGATATCAATTTTAAGTAAATGGGCGGATACTACGCCCCCTAAATGGAAAACTTCAAATTTCCTTTGTTTTTTTTTTATTTTTTTCTTTGTATCCACTACAAGACATTCTGTTGTACGAAATTACAATGTTCTACGATATCAGGAAGTGCTCCACAATTTTGATGATCGATCAGTTAGTTAGTCACGGTTTTTGTGATTTTTGCATTCTTATATCTCAGGAACCACTGATGATGGGGAATTGAGATTGGTTGAGTTGACTGAACCTGGTGCGTTTCTGACTTTATTGGTACTGAAGTTAGAAAAGGTCTAAAAATCGCCTGAATTTGATCCTGTAAGAAGCGTGTAGTGCCAGAACTTGGGTGGGCACTACCATAAACATACTTTCATGTCAGAAAGTGAAAGTGTGAAAGTACTTGTTGAAACAAAATTTTTGATTCGATTGCTTACTTATTTCGACAGTATGTCCTCTGAGATCTTATTTTCTTGAACTTGGCAAATATTTTGATTTGTGCTTAAACTCGAAATTTATTTTTTATTGTCAATCAAAGAAAAAAAATTAGCAGAGAATGAGTAACAGTCATGGATTTGGGGGAAATTCTTATATTAAGAACGAACACTTTGATACAAATAAAATGCTTATCCTTACAAACAATAAATTGTCGGTTGAAATTTCGCAAGACGATACCGAAGAAACAATTTCGAATTACTTAAGTAAAAAAAAATTCTACAATTTTGTTTTTTTCAAGAAAAATCAAATAAAATATGTGTTTTATTTTTTATTTTTAAGAAAGAGGAATTTACAACTTTGGCTTAGATCTTTTCTTCGGATCGGTTCGACAAAATTTGGAAGTCATTGAGAGACTTAAAGATGCAGCTTCTAGAGAATCTGAGTTCTTGGGCTTCTCAATTCCATTATCAATTTATCTGAAGCTAAGTCCGAGACTCCAATATACTGGCAGATTTAAGAGATACAAAACAGGTGTGAAGTTAAAACTCCACAAGCAGGTAGTTCTGACTACAAACAGAGAATATGCATCTGGATCATGTCATAGCTTTATCTATGTCAATGCAAAGTTCCTTATGGGCGATGTAAGAAAATGTGACATAATCTGTTTGGGTAAATATATACAGCTGCAAGTGGTGGTTGAAAGCAACAACAATAATCATGTTACATGCAAAGTCATTGTGCCTGGTTTGGTTGAGCCACGTATGTTAGTAAGATTCCCTGAATACATCCAAAATACACATTTAAAGGTTTCCGCTGAAGAAGTTGAAGATATAAGTTTTGCTATTGGAACAAATATCAATGTGATTATTTCACATACACCTGGGAGTGCTGAGTACATTAACGTCCTACGCGACACCTTATCAGAGCTTAATTGCAACAACTTGTATTTATTTACACGTCTAACCTTATCATGTTTGGGAAATTTAGAAGAAGCTGAAAGGATATCAGTAGAATATGATGGGTTTCTAATAGATTGCTCGAATAAATTCCCAGATGACGAAGTTGTCAAACTTTCACCAGGAGCTCAAGCATTCATGGATAAATCATATCGACAAAGAAAACCAATCTTTTTACAAGGCTGCTGGTCAAATTTTGTAGATCCATCTGACTACCAGTATGCATTTCTATATCCTGATAAGTACATTCTTCCCTGTGAGCCAATATTTTTGCGCCTCTTTGAAGCTATTTTCCATAAACTTTCTCAATCAAAAATGTTGACAAATCATGTTCATGACAAGATGTTAAGTTGGAGCAGTACATTGGCACAATCTATTGCAGCTGCATCTTTTGATTTTCAAGCAGATGCCATAGTTATATGCTCAACCGTTGGTGAGATGGCAATTCGAATTTCTCATTTTAGACCAAAAGCTGTAATTGTAGCCATTACGAGCTTGAGTGGCATTGTTAATTACTCATCAATGCATCATAATATTTGGTTGTTGGCATTTGATTTGAAAAAGGAAACGGAATTATCACATAAGGAAGAAACTCATAAAAAATTAGTCTTTGGGTTGCGATTTGGATTGATGAAAAATTTAATCTATAGTTCAGGTACTGTTTTATTGGTTTTTCGTCAACACATGCGATATGGATCAACTGATAAATTTGCTGTTATACAAATCGATGATGATTATGTTGAAACGATTAGGACTGTAATTTCAAATTGAAGCAAAAATATTTTTGTGTATTATTGTTTTTTGAGCAAAAATTAAAATTGTATTAAATATTTTGTGTTTCAACTTTTAAAACTATTTAACTCTGGATCCATATGTGGATGGATGGAAGTTCTGGTTTCGAACTTCTGCTTCCAAACTTGTAATAATGTTGTAGTAGAGCGAGACCTACGTAACATGTAAGTTCAGGTTGACCATCACTACCGCAACCAATCACCATTCCAATGTAGGTATTGTATATTTTATTCTTTCCCTTGTCTGTATTAGTTAGGTATATTTATATTATTTATTGTATAAAGTAAGCAGTCAGTTCTTCTGTTATTTCGAAAATGAATAAACGCTTGTCTAAGAACTAATAATTTTACATAATTATTTCAAAACTTCTAGGTTGTATTCCTCTGTGTAGTTTCTGTGAAAGCGACTAGTAAAAACAATACAAGGCGTTAATTTAATTTTAAATAATAACAGCCGAATCTATAAAGAAATTTTAAAGGCTTCTTAACTCTAAACTACCTCTAAATAACACTTAGGTGTGAAAGCGGTATCTATAATCAATTTCCACATTTAAGCAACGTAACTTAAACACCTCTTAACTTAAACACCATCCAAAGCGTTTAAAGGCTACGCAAAGCCAACTTAAATATATTTTGACACATGAGAATGGTTTTTTTTTATCAAAACAAATTGTGCGTAGGTTGAGTAAGGAAATATTTATGTGTGTACTGTGATGGCCGGGTTTAAATTGTTTTTTTGTTTTGTTTTTTTTGTTAAAGAAAATAATATACTTTCTCACGAATACAGGAAGGAAATTTCTGAAAACAAAATAAAAAAAAAACTAAAGTGGAATGGTTTCATTTCTTCTGTCTTCTGTGTTTGACGATGCATACACACATACACCCATTTGCTTCTCTTTCTGTCTTATTATTTGTTCACTCTTTTGTGTATGCAAATTTTTTTGCAATCTGACAGAAATAGCCTGAGAGTGAAAAATGTACTAGAAATTTGTATCAGATTTGTCAACTTTCTTGCGTTACGTTACATTACGGTTGTTTAGTTAAGTATGAAAGGAATATTGATTATAGATACAAATTTAAGTAACGTGATTTAAAGGCAACTTTAATATTTAAGCAAGCTTAACTAAATAACCTCTAAAAGGCATTTTAAGATAATTTTATAGATACGGCTGTAACGGTTTACCAATTTTCACTTTCCACTTACTCATCCGGTTAAATTATCGTCTAAGTACCAATTCAAGGTTTGTGTATTAAATAGAACCGATTGGTGTCTACGTCAAAAAATTATTTACCACTGATTGTCAAACTGTTAGGACAAGGGAACTAGGTCTGTTTGACAGCGTGAAATTTGTTACTAATGTCGTTTTCGATTGGATTTCGGAACAGAACTACTCCTTTTTGATTCCAATCGAATTATTTTCTACTGTTCCGAGACTAATTTATGAAATATTTATGTGTATGTGCGTAAATTATCTGATATTTATGTTTATTTTGCACGTTCAGTCGAGTAAAATTAATTTGACATATAATCCGATGAAATGGTTTATTTGTATATGTGTGTTCCGGGTCTACTCCTTTATTTATTCCGGAACAGAAAAATACTCCGAAAACATTACTCGGAACAGCCAATCGAATAATTTTGGAGTAAGCGGAGTCAAAAAGGAGTAACTCCGAACCTCCAACCGAAAACGACATAAATTTCCAAATATTCTTGTCCTATGCCAAGTACGCAGATCGTGCTAAAAGCTTCCATACAAAATTCTTTACCCAAGCTGAATTTTTGAGAGAATTTTGTATGGGAGCTAAAATTTAGCGTGATCTGCATACTAGGCTTAAAAGAAAACAAAATTGTTTACAAATTTTGAAAAAAATTAATTATTTGCTGTCAAAACCACAATCAAAAAACAGTTTTGCGAAGCTTGCATTTAATTGTTTGGTAACTTGACATTTCAAGTAAGTTTTCGGAAATTTTGTTCCTACAGCAAATTGTAAAAATTTGTCAGAGACAGCAACTAAAAAAAATGAAGAGGATATAAAGACAAAAAATCTCATTGAAAAAATCGTTCTGATTTACATTTCCATGGCTTCTGGAAAATTCTTAGTGGAAAAATCAAGCAATGCAAATTGCACCACACAATTTCATAAGACAAGTGAAGTGCTTTAAAAGCACTCAAATTGTTAAGTTGACACATGAGCGCATTCAATGCAAAATTTGACGACTGCTGAAAATAAAGTACTTAATTTTTTGTCGATGAACGTAAAATTATATGAAATGTCAGTTTTGTATGGAGAGCCTTTTTTTTGTATAGAAAAGCTGTCAGCTGAATTTTCAGTTGGGAATTTCTTGCTGAAAATTCAGATGAAACGTAACTAAACTTCACTAAACGTAAAGCTGGCTTTAGACTTTCGTTCTTCATTCGGTGTCCGTTGTTCGGTGTTCGTTCTTCTCTCAACAACGAACAACGAAGAAAGCATTTACATTAGAAAGTTAAACTCTATCTACAAAATTGTTTATTTATATAACTAGGCTTCTTTTGCCATTCAGTAATTAAAAAAAACTTCGAAAATGTCCCTACAAGTTGCACGACAATCCAAAACAATGTTCATTTAAACAGTTTTCGCATTTAAACACAAGTTGTTCGGGTAACAACGAACACCGAAATTTCTGACCTGATTTGAATTTGCACATTCTTCATTCGTTCTTAGTTCGTTGTTCGGTTTTATCATTTAAATTTTCGTTGTTCCGCGTACGAACAGCAACGAACAACGTACACCGATGAAAACACCGAAAGTCTAAAGCCACAAAGTACTGACAATTTTGATGCGTTGAATCCGGCCAATGGGCGTATTCAATGCAAAATTTGACAACTGCTAAAAATAAAGTACTTAATTTTTTTCGTTGAACGCAAAATTATATGAAACGTCAGTTTTGTATGGAGAGCCTTTTTTTTTGTATAGAAAAGCTGTCAGCTGAATTTTCAGATGGAAATTTCTTGCTGAAAATTCAGATGAAACGTAACTAAACTTCCACTAAACGTAACTGAATGTCAGCTAACTTTTTATGACAGCTGGCCAATCAGAAGCTCCATCTGAAAATAAAGTACTGAAAAATTCGATGCGTTGAATGAGCCCAATTTCATGTTGCCAAACAGACCTATTAAGACAGCAGCTGTCAACCATCTGGCATGTCCCAAAAATTCGTCAAAAAAAAAAGAAAAGAAAAAGGTGAACGAAAACAAGCTCAAGTGGTTGGATTTTCTCTGCAAGTTGTAAAAAAATTTTGTTTTCGTGTTTATTATTAACAAATTCTCCTAGTTGATTTATTTACATACTTTTATTATGATTAATATTTATCCAAAAGTTTCAAAAAATAAAATCTGTACTAATTAATGGTCATTTATATAGATAAACGATAAAAGAAATGACATCACCATTCTTGATCTCGAGTCCCGTCTTCGTGATGTGAACAAAAAAAAAAAACCCGAAATACAAGAAACAATTTCGAAACTGCAAATTGGAGCATAAAAATGCTTCTAATAAGGAAATTGATTTAAGCACTAAAATCAAATAATGATAGAAAATAATTTTCATAAACATGAATCACCATCTGAGAGCCAGAGTACACAACATGGAAATGGTACTGGGGCGGAGCGCCAGAATTCGAGGCGCGAATCAGTGTCCTCACTAATATCTACCAGCACAACATCGCCGCATTACGATTCCGGTAATATCAGCGATTTGAACTTGAATTTTTGTCCAGCCTCTCTCAGCTCAGCCGATGACGATTCCATCTCGAGTGATAGTTTGCAGCAAAATAAAATCAATTTTTTACTTCGCGAAAAGGATCAATCACTCTTCCTGGCATTGCAAGATGTTCGCAAACTCAAAAGCGAACTCGAACGTCTGAGCAAATCAGAAAAATGGTACAAAAGTGAATTGAAGCTGCAGCGAAATTCGAAGCTGGAAGTCCTTGAAAAATTATACACCAACGAACGCAAATTCACTCAGGACAATCAAAATCTTCAAAATGAACGCGCTGCCTTGTATGCCCGATGCAGTGAGCTGGAGAATCAACTGCAATTTGAGAAAGACTCCGCCATGAAACTATTGAAACACAATCAATCTCGCCCGAGAATTCAATCGGACGAAGTTGATTCGAGGTATTTCGAATTGGAACAACATCGACAGAGGCTCGCCGACCAAGACCAACTCATCGATATACTTCGTAATCAGAAACGAAGCTTATTGAATGATTTGCAAAAACTTGGATGTGAAAGGGATGAGATTGTTCTGAAATTGCAGAAAAGTATTGCACAGTTGGAAGATGAGAATCGAACAATAACCAAAAGATGTTTGCAGCTGGTTGAGTCTAAAATCGCTTTGACAGATGAAATTTCAAGTAAGGAGTCTGATTGGAAGGGCATGAGCAATGAGGTGTTGGATTTGCAGATAGTTGTGCGGAAACTCCAAGAGAAACTGCACTCACATGTAAGTATTCATTTCTTTCTTACGTTTTTTATACAATGTAGGGTTTTCTGATTTAGTTGTAGCTTTGTGGTACACAATCAGAAGGTTTTTTTTTGTTAAAAAATTGATTCTTGTACAAGAATCTAAGTGCAAGTCGCCACATCGCAACAAGTTACTTGTAAAAATGAATTGCATAAAAGTGGAAAATTTGAACATTTTAGCAGGTTTAACAAGTTTCTTTGTGGAACAGAAATGATAATAACTTGTTAAATCTGGATTATTAACAAATGATTGCAGGGTTGTAAACTTGTAGTTGCGTGATAAGGGCCGCGCGAGCTAACTTTTTTAATCGTATCCGAAATAAAACGACTAATTGTCACTGAGTTCCAAACTCAACTCAACTCAATTTAATTATTCAAGTAAAAAGTATGATTCTACATATTTACAAGTTTGATTATTGCTGATAATTGATTTCGGTGGTTTTTAGTTAGGCCCTGGTTCTTCACGAGCTGTTGTGCCACCCCATTTATTTTTTTTTTTGTTTATTGATTTATATTCCAAATCGTACCTTAACAAATAAAATTGTCAACAAAAATTTTTTGCATGAAAGCTACAAAGTTTAACAAAATCGTATGGCACTAACCCGTTATAGATTTTTTTCTTCAAAAAACACTTGTATTATATTCGGTACCAAGTCCACACTACTTGGTCTACACTTACCGCACCAAAAACTCCGGGGTATCAGGACGAATCTATTAAAGATCGACAAATGATTTATCTTTCTCATTTTAAGATTGGAGGAAGTTTGAATTTGAATACTTTCCTATAACTCTCCACATATTGCTTTTTTTTAAACCCTTTCGGTACGGATGTGGTACAAGTCCATATAAATGTTCTTTGTCTTGTACCACATCCGTACCGAAAGGGTTAATTAATTTATATTTTCAATTCAACTTATAACTATCTTAACGCTAGACAAAAATTCATAAAAACTAGCCTACTTATCAATACCTAACAATTAACTTACTGGCCGCAAATGGGCGCTCTAATATCGATCTGGTTTTATTTTTCATTTAGAAAGATAACAAAAAAACTTGGTTTTTCTGTCTACATCATTTTCCGAATATTGTCTCGTACAGTCTCCATTTCGGAGTAAGTATGACTGCAGTCGCTGATTATTTGTAACAACTGTTAACAGTTGTTGACAAAAGACAAAACCCTGTTGCAGACTTCACAAAGTAGTTTTGGAAAGAAGAGAGCGCTCACGAGAGAGTACAATTGCCCTTGACAAATTCTTTTGCGGTACGTACGTTTACTGAAGCTCGTATGATACTACATTTTTTTTCTCATTTTTAATGCATTAAAAATGAAACTAGAGTAGTTCAAACAATTTATAATTGAAAATACCGATATGAGTGAGCGCGTACAAATAACCACATTAATGTAAAAAAAGTCACAACAAATGCATTAAAAAGAAACATAATTCAGATTCTGGCAGCTTTTTTTTTGACTTTTCAGAAATTGATAAAACCGAACGCCGAACTAAGAACGAATGAAGAACGCCCAAATTCAAATCAGGTCAGAAATTTTGGTGTTCGTTGTTCGTTGTTACCCTAACAACTTGTGTTTAAATGCGAAAACTGTTTAAATGAACATTGTTTTGGATTGTCATGCAACTTGTAGGGACATTTTCGAAGTTTTTTTAATTACTGAATGGCACAGAAAGCCTAGTTATTTAAATAAACAATTTTGTAAATAGAATTTAACTTTCTAATGTAAATGCTTTCTTTGTTGTGCGTTGTTGAGAGAAGAACGAACACTGAACAACGGACAACGAATGAAGAACGAAGGTCTAAAGCCAGCTTAAGGTATTATCACGCGCAGCTTGTCAAGTTTCAAGTAGGTTTCTGTGTCAAAATGAAAAATGACAATAATGACAACTGAAAGGTAAACAAAAAAAAAACAAATTCGTGAATTTTTGTTTACTTTAGCTAAGCACTGATTAATTGGCCCGGATACACTTTTTTTAATACTTTTTTTTGTTATTTTTATGGACAAATTAGTTAAACCAAACTTTTGCAGAATTTTGAAAACAAATTTAAATTAATGAACACACACGAGACAGAATGACAGAACACACAACCGCACTGAAATCAGCCATTTTTCTTCCATTATGACACATGCGCAGAACTGAACAAAAATGAAAACGCTAATATTACCTTTAATATATGTATCTTGCTATTGGCACATGGAGTCACGGCACCTAGCAGCCAGCGCGTGAAACTAACAAACGAGATAGATTTCTTTTTCATTTGACGTTCAATGCATTTCCCATAAGAGAAAAACAAAAACAGCTCGTAGAAACATTATTTTAACAAATTAATTTTATATGAACGGTTGTTTCTATTATAATTGCAATAGAATAATTAAACATGCTAGTTTGCAAATCAAACGTAAAATATATCGAAACTTATTACTAATTTGCTTTATTTAGCAGATGAAATATGTAAACAAACGTGCTTTTTTTGTTGTTGTTTTCCCAAATGGATGCAAGGCGCCAGTCAGAACGATACCATGTGCGTAGTCAGATACAAGTTTAGGGGGCTAGAGTTTCTTATGGATTTAAATAAAACATTAATTTGTGATATAAATCTTCATTTTATTTTATTTTTGTATTAGGTACGCGCAGGTTAATATAAAGTTAATATAAATTATAGGGGCATCATTTGATTTCCCTGTGTTCGTTTGTTTTATCCTACCACGTAAGTTTCTTTCTAAGAATAATGTAATTTCTGGCAAAAAAAATTTTATCCTCCATTTAAAAAAAAGGTTAGCACTCTTTTAAAGTAAACTCTTCTTAAAAATAGAAATAAATTAAGGGTGATCGAGCTTGACCTTCATTCATACCTTGCCTCTTTTGTAAACTAAAAAACAAATGTGTAAATAGCCAATTGAAAAATATTTTTTTAACAATTGCTTTACAAGAAGATTTTTATTCAAATACCTTTATTTTACGAACAAACATATTTTTTTAATAATCGTGACTACGCCCTGCCTTTCTCTTTTTCTAATCGAGTACTTTTGTTGTTGTTTCTGGTTGTAAAGGTGGTTTGTTTACATTTTTCATTTACAAAGCAAAGCGTTTTAGCTATCTATTTTAATATATTTTCGGGTTAATTTATAAGCTTACACATTTTTTGATTCTATTTCAATCATAATATGGATACCCGTTGATATAAAATAATTTGGTAAAACTAATTTTCATCTGGCGCTTTTTTCGTTTTCTCTTATGGGAAATACATTGAATGTCAAATCGAAAATAATTCTATCGCCTTTTGAAGCTTAAGCGCTTGAGATGCAGGTGGCGTGGAAAGCAACTTACCAGGTGTCAATAATACGGGCTTGAGAACTGAAATATCACAAGTTTATAAAAAATAAAGGATTGGTCCTAGGATACTTCCTTGCAAAACACCGGCTAAGATTTCATAGTTTCGTATTACTGCCTGTGCACATCACTATGCAGTTTATACTCAATTCCTAAAAGCCAAACGTGATCAAAAGCTTAAGCAACAGCTATGATTAGATTCGAATATACTTGTTTTTATAAAAGTGCCTTTTCCACAGGATCAGGAATTCGATGCACTTCGTATGTCGTGCAATGTTTATTTCTAAATCCAAACTGCTGTTTCGGGGTTTGTCTTCTTTTTATATTATTTTGTTAAACCTTTTCAGGACCAATTTTGGAACACCTTTGTCATGTTTGGTAATTGGTGTGTAAGATGTTACTTCTGTTTGCTGGCCTACCTTGCTTTAATATTACAATTACTTCAGCAGTTTTCCAATTATGTGGCACATATCTTAGCTTAAGGCATGCATTTAATAAAAATTGGAGTTTTTTTTTCAGGGCTAATTAAGTTATATATTTATTTCAAAACCTGTAAGTAGATCTTATCCTGACGATTTTTTTTAGATAGCTTGTGTTGACATATGCTTCTTACTTCTTTGAGTGTGACAAAAGGAATATTACATTAATCGCTTCTACCAACGAACTTTAAGTGATATGTAGCTGGATTTACTGAGAATGGCTTAAAGCTATTTGCGAAATGTCTAGCGAAGAGGTCAGCCTTCTCATTCGGGTTTACGATCCATTTTTCGTCTTGCGATTTTATTGGTGCGGTCCTTTTGGACGCTTGGATGCTTTCCGTAAGGAGTACTCGGTAAAAGCATTCCGTTCTATATGAGTTAGTACAAAATTTCGAATTATATCTTTAGGGAATCACATAGAAGTTGCTATGCATCCAATTTGAAGTAATTCGACCTGCGTGCTTAGGCTCTATTTCGATGTTAATTGAAGTTACATACAAACAGACTGACCGACTGGACGTTGACGAAAATCATTTTTTGGACTTCCCATTTATCAAACCTTTTAATCATTATATTATTAACCATATTATTATAAACATTTTCCATTAATGCTTTATTTTTTCTAGATCGCTGAAATAAGTATCAAAGATCAAGTTCTTAACTCGTTAAAGCATGAATTATCCCAAAAACAAGACGCAGACTCCGATCTCCTAATAAAACATCAAAAGGAATTATTTGAAAAAGAGCAATCGATACAAGAACTTATCAAAACAATTAGTTCTCTAAAAATTGAAATAAATGACCTTCAATCCTTGCACAAAACATACAATGACCAACAATGTGAAATTGATAAACTTCAATCAAAACTACAAGAACAAACGTCTCAAATTGAAAAAATTGAAAATTTAGAAAAACAAAACTCAAATTCAAGTGATACGTTGGAGACTCAACAACAACAAACTTTAGTCACAAATAATATCATCTCCAAAGAAGAGATTGAACAAATTTTAATGGAAAATAAAGAATTACAAATTAAATTGGATTCTTTAAAATCTAGTCAAAGCTTAGAGCAAAATAATTTAAGAATTACTAAAGCAGAAATTCAACAAATTTCTGAAAAATATCAAAACGTATGTAAATTATATGAAACATCTAAATTCGAATTGGATATGAAAGAAATTAAAGTTGAAAAGTTGCGATTCGAAAAGGAAAAAGATACTCATGAAATAAAATCACTACGACAGAAAGTATCGGAAATTTCAAATCAACTCGATTGCCAGAGGACCTTAGGTACTGAATTTGAATTTTTACTTTCAAAAACACAGCAAGAAATGAATCGACTGAAAACAGAAAACCAGTGCAATATCGATAGAATTTTAAAACTCAAAGCTGATACAAACCAAAGTGTCGAAAGACTTAATCAGAAAGATATACAAATTGAGGACTTGAAAGCAAAACTTTTGGCTGAAAAGGAAATAAATGCTAAGCTTATTTCAAGTAACTCAGCTGAGGTCTTGCAGGAAGAACAAAAAAGCCAGAATAGAATAAAATTGATGGAAAAATTGATGTCCCTTCAAGTGGGTAAAGTTGAACAGCTGAATGCAGAACAACAGGAGTGGGAGAACTTGTTGACGTCTATTGAAAACCCTATGAAAATGTATGTGCCATGCCGTGAATTCGATGATTTGAATCAACTATTCGATGAGGAAAACATCGAGCTAATGGAATTGAATGAAAAATACCATCGACAAAGTGAAAGTCTCAAAAAAGCCTTTCATATAGCACAAGAAGAGAATCAAATATTCAAAGAAAAGCTAAAAATGGCTAATTTGAAAATAAGTGATTTGGAAAGCCACATCGAGTCAATAGAAAGTGCCAATGTGGGCTATCAGAAAGAAATATCACATCTTGCCGGAACAAATGAGCGTCTTATAGAAGATTTCAATAAAGACTTCTCACAGGAGAGAGAAAGCCATAAAAAACAAATAAAACTATTCCAATCGGAGGCCAAATTACGCAAGGAAGAAAATGATGTTTTGCGAGAAAAAATGCAAGCTGAAATTGATAGTATAAAATCTTCCCACATACTATATGAAAATATTGTGAATGATCATCAGCATCGACAAAAGAGCGAACAAGAACGTATTTTAGAAAATGTTTTAGACAAAGAACATCAAAGAAAAATGATTCGTTATGATTTGCATATAAGAACACTTTTGTCAAAGGTTAAAAGCTATAAGAAAAATTTAGAAGTTGTCGAAAATCGTTACGATGTTTTAAAAATGAAATCAAAAGACATGGTCGAAGTGGAGCAGTTAAGAGCGATGGAATCTGCTTTGCAAGATATGCGGACGCAATATGAGAATAGTCAGAGGGAAATTGAGGTAAATATTAAGCAAATATATACACTCCAATTCACTCGTTTAAATACAGATTTTTTTTTCAATACACTTTTAACGATTTCTCTATACTTACTTACTTACTTAGGTCCTCGGACCTATTACGTCCGTGATGTTTCCCTTACGGGACATAGGGCCTCCACTACACCTAGGCGCCATCGTGTACGATTTCTTGAAATATATTTCAGCTCTCTCCAACTTTTCCCCAGTCGTGCCGATTCCTGTTTGACCGTTCTTCGCCATGTACTTCTTGACCGGCCCACTTGTCTTTCCTCCAGTGTGAGCGGGTTCCACTGCATTGCTTGAGATGCAATGCACCGATCGCCTTTTCGAAGCGTATGGCCAATCCACTGCCACTTTCTTCTTCGTATAATGGAGTCTATGGGCTCCTGACACGTTCTCGCATGAAGTTCGGCATTGGAGATACGGTTGGGCCAGAAAATCCTCAAGATGTTTCGTAGACATCTATTAACGAAGGTTTGCAGCATTCTAGTGACAGTGTCAGTGACTTTCCAAGTGCTGCAGCCGTAAAGCAGAACGGATTCAACATTGGAGCGGAACAGTCGTAGCTTGGTCTTTAAGCTAAAAGAGTTGTTTCTCCATATTTTGGGCAGCATTCCGAACGCAGCCTTTGCTCTTCTGATTCGGCTGTTTACGTCCAGTTCAGTTCCGCCACCCGTAGAGACAATACTCCCAAGATATTGGAAATCCTCTACCATCTCTACCGGTTGTCCAGAAATATTAACTTGGATTGATGAGGAAGTTCCAAGACTGATCCTTTTAGTTTTTGCCGAGTTGATCTTAAGCCCTACGATTTCTGCTTCTCTCTCCACCCTTGTTGTCATTTGATGGAGATCCATGATCCTATGAGAGAGTAAGCATACTACGTCCGCGTAGTCCAGATGTTTGAGGTGAGATTGCAGAGTCCACTGAATTCCCCCATTTCCATTTGACATAGCTGCGTGCAGTACGTCACTTATCACCAACAGGAACAGTATTGGTGACAGTATACAGCCTTGCCTAACTCCACTTTGGATTTCAAACTCCTCTGACAGCCTACCTTTGTGCAAAACGTGACACTTGGATCCATCATATGTAGCCTTGATAATAGCAATCAATTTATCTGGGATGCCCCTCCTGCGCAAAGCAAGCCAAATAAATTCTCTATTGACACTGTCGAACGCCTTTTCAAAATCGATGAACAGCAGGTGAAGTGGTGATCGATATTCAACGCACTGTTCGATGATGTTCCGCAAGGTGTTGATGTGATCCACACAGGAAGATCCAGTGCGGAAACCTGCTTGTTCGGCGTCGAGTGTGTCTTCGAGGTGGTCTTTAATTCGGTCCAAAACTATCCTTGTTATTATCTTGGCTACTGCAGGCAGAACGCATATTCTTCTCCAGTTTTCGCACTGTGTGAGATCTCCTTTCTTTGGGAGCTTGACAATCATTCCTTTTTTCCACTCTTCAGGAAAGCTCTCTGTTTCCCAAGCTCTCTTAATAAGTGGGTGCAGTAGCTCGCTCGATGTCGTTGGGACGATTTCTCTATAACCTTTTATAATTATGACAAATCTAATTATAGAATTTATTAAGTGTAATTTGGGGACTAAGATTCAGGAAGAATTTTAAATCCTCCTAAAAAATTGTTAGTATTATGGCTCTTTGAACAATTTTAGTCAAAAAATCGACCTTATTTTTTGTGTCATTCGTTTAAATACACCTTGGAAAACAACCAAGTAGCTCAGAAAATGGTTAAAAATAGTACGCATAAAATCAAATAATCAACAGTTAAAGACATTTTCTCATGAATTTCACAATTTTGCCAAAAGGAAGTGCTCTAACCGAAGAGAAATATGCCCAAATTCGAGACTATCAGGACAATGGTCATATCAGTCGATGTTAAGGTCACAACATTGGACTTAGTATGCAGCTACCTTCGATATAGGGAAAACAATGAAAAAACAACAAACCACTAGCGAACATGGCTACATCACCTCAAGAAAGACAACGCATACTCCGAAAAGTCTCAAATTCAACATTATCAGTTAGCAAAATCAATGGTAAAACCGCAGTTAAAGCCACCAAAAATGCTTTTTATCAAATTGTCCGGGAAGCCACACATTTCAACCATCTGAAAACTTAAAAAGATCCACCGAAATCAGGCTGCAACAGATCTGTTTCGTGAGCTTATAAAGTTGAGTTCAACTGCGCCTTAATACAAAATACGGTGTGAAAGATAATGGCATCAGGTGCTTCTTACTAAAAAAAATAAGTTCAATTTGGATGGTCCCAGCGGGTAAACCTTCTATTAACATGACATGAGAAAAGAAAAAAATAGGCTTGGGTAGTCGACACAAGAAGGGAGGCCATTTAACAGTATAAGGTGCAGTATGCTATTAATACCCAGTTTAACTCAACTTTAAATGTTCACGAAACAGATCTGTTCCAGCCTGATTTCGGTGGATCTTTTTAAGTTTACAGATGGTTGAAATGTGTGGCTTCCCGGACAATTTGATAAAAAGCATTTTTGGTGGCTTTAACTACGGTTTTACCATTGATTTTGCTAACTGATAATGTTGAAATTGAGATTTTTCGGAATATGCGATTTTCTGAGCTACTTGGTTGTTTTTCAAGGTGTATTTAAACGAATGACACAAAAAATAAGGTCGATTTTTGACTAAAATTGTTCAAAGAGCCATAATACAAACAATTTTTTAGGAGGATTCAAAATTTTTCCTGAATCTTAATCCCCATATTACACTTAATAAATTCAATAATTAGATTTGTCATAATTATAAAAGGTTATAGAGAAATCGTTAAAAGTTTATTTAAAAAAAATCTGTATTTAAAGGAGTGAATTGGAGTGTATGTACAATATACAAATATTTTTTAAATTTGTTTTCAATTTTTTCTTGTTACAGAATTTGAAGCATCAAATTAAAACTATAAATGAACAGTTTTATGTTACTGATGCAAGTAAAAGTATTAATACGATGGATTTGAGTAATCTTATGGACGATTACAAAAAGGTGAGTGAGGTTTTTAGTCTTTATTTTTGACTTCTTTTCAGTTTTGTTTCTATCGCGAGTTCGATTTTGTATGAATCCAAAACTTGCCTATAGTACCTACAGACATCGCAAATATAAACGACTTAGACCGAGAGCCCACAGCAATTTTTGGGTATAAACGATAGCAAAAATTTCTTTTGTTTTAAGATAGGTCCATACTATTCATATGCAAATATGAAAGTCTGGCATGTCGGGGTTGGGGCCTTTGTACGTAATGCTGCATTGGAAAAAAGAAAGATTTTCGTCTTTGAAGTTTTATTTTCTGCCACTGGCTATACTGTCAAGAATTAAATGGTTACTCCTTTTACTCCAGAAGACTTCGGTTGGCTGGTTCGAGTAATGTTATCGGAGTGTTCTTCTGTTCCGGATTTTATAGACCTTGAACACTATGTATATATACATATGTACATATAAACCCTTTCATCGGATTATTTGTCAAATTAATTTTACTCGACTGAACGTGCAAGATATACATAAATATCAGACAATTTACTCACACACACACACATACCCACACATGTATTCAAGCGAGCTTCAAGCTCGCTTGGCCTCTTTATATTGAGTTGAAATGAACTTTAATCGACTCGATTCCACTTCAGGAGCGGAGTCGAGTCGAAATTTTTGATTAAAAACCTGGGTCGAAGAGTCGGTCTCATGGATGCGTTGACGACAGTGTTTTTGTACTTGAGCGAGTAGGTATAGTTATTTATTTGTTTTGATAGCTATGCAAAGTATGTTTAAAATTCATTACATTTTAACTGTTTTTGTTGTGAAATAAATATTTTGAAGCCATTCCTTCAAGTGTTATCTCAACACCATATCAACTCAACTTCAAATGGGGCTCTCAACTCACGTGACGAAAAACTTGGGTCTAAAATCCGACTCTAATCCAACTCGAGTTTTCGACACTGCTCGTAAACGGGGTAATAAATATTTCCCAAATAAGTCTCGGAACAACAGAAAATAATGCGATTGTAATCAAATAGGAGTAGTACTGTTCTGAAATCCAATTGAAAACAACATTACAGTACAAGTATTCTTCTTCAAAACTTGATTTAAATCTTTCAAATAGTTTACTAGTTTTCAAGAAATCGTTAGTTTATTTGTATTTTAAGTTTGGGAATTTGTAAGAACAGGCGAAAACTAAAGCAAATAAAAAAAAACCTATTTCTCAAAATTAATAGACGATTTTGAAAGATTTATGTAAATTGACTATTTAAGAAGAATATTAGTGCTAAGTACTCTTCAATTACGTAAAAATTTTCTTAATGATAAAATTATTCATGATAGCATAGCCTTTGGCAATATTAAATGCAAAAAACTTGGTTATCTGACCCATTCCAGAGAAATGAATATCACCAATGAAATCAGTTTGCCTGAATTCTCTTTGGTGAAGGGTATGTCTGTCGAAAAAAATGTTTTTTTTTTTTTTTTCTAGCAGAGTGTTATCAATGCATTTCTTAACACTCTGAAAGAAGTATTACTAAACACATAAGAAACTATGAATTTGGTGTGTTATATTACTCATATTTTAATTAGCAAAATGTTAATATCTAAATTAGTAAGCCTCGTTTCCTAGAAAATACAAACAAAAACGTGCTTTAAACATAAAGTTTTATCTATTCGTTGTGCAAATTGAAATAAGTTATTGTATTTTAAAAAGAGTTCTATATTGTATTGTTTACCTATCTCACTGCGTCTTTCAATTGATTCATGATCATTTTAAACACCCTAGACCTAGTAAAATTAGTCATAATTCATAAGAGTTGACATGCTGTCTGAGCACATGATCCATGATAATTTAATAGTTTTATTCACTTTGCATATTTTTGTAGCCTAAATTGTTCATTAAAAGATTTATTTGCATTTTCTTTTTATTTAAAAGACGTGCATATTTGGTGTCAGGCATTGATAATTTTAATAATAATTAAGTTCATTTAAAATATTCATAAATTAATGAACACAAACAACCTTGGGAAGTAGAGTTTGTCTGTATAACATAGTTTCTAGGCGAAGAGATTTACCTATCTTAGTCCTTACAGCAACGTGCAAATATTTTAGTCACCCAATCTGTGTTAAACTGTTTTTCTGTGATGACTTAACCTCTGATGATTAAATCTATTGGCTTTATTATTTTTAACAGCAAAAGGTGAAATGTTGAACTAACACTTTATAACTTACCTTTTAAAATCTTGATACATTTTCCAACACCAATCTTTACAAAAAGTTCAACTATTTTCTGCGTTAACCCAACATATTTTTTTAATCATATTGGGGCATATTCATAGTCGCAGATAGACCCAGGTTTAACTAAACTTCAGTTTAAGACAATTTTGGCTCAATGAATACAGACCGATTTTAATTACAAATTGTTGGTTTTATATTTTTATAAGATAATTAACTTGGTATACTACACAAATAGCTTCAAAAATTTTGAAATGATAACCTTAACAAAATAGAATCAACGTCCGAAAATTCAGCCAAAGCTATGTTTAACTTAGACCCAGGTCTAAAATGACTATGAATATGCCCCATTGTCTTAAATTTGTCAATCTTTTATTATTTTAACTTTACAACTATATTTACATTATTTACTATCTATCTACTATTATTTATTTCTTGCAGCTAATCCAACAGTCACAGATAACAACAAAACGACCCTCGACTTCGGATATATACAATTTGATCAACAAAAGCAACAGCTTTGTGCCAAAATTAACAAATATTTCTTATTCTGTAGATAAACTGCGTGAAGATGTACAACAAATTTGTACCGTGATAAATGTATCATCTTCTGCAAGGACAGGTATCCCGCAGTTAAAAATGTCACTTATGGATGAGCTCAACTTAGCTGACAATAATAGCGCTGAAATAAAATAAACAAATGAAAACATCTTAACCAAAACAACAATAACAATACATTGTAAATAATTTTTTTTTTGTGATTATTTATTTATGTTTAACACTTGTTGACTTCACAAAATATTAAAAACAAAATATAAAAACACATGATATGTATAGAAAAAGTATATATGTATGTATGAATAAGATTGTGTGTCTATTAGATCATTCTAGTGATAGTTTTTTTTTTTGGGTAATAAACAAATGCCACAAATGGAAATAAATATTTTTATTTATTTTTTTCTTAAGAAAAAAATAGGTTTTGGGAAATACCAATGGATGTGGGTTTGTCAAGGTTTGAGAGATATGAGGGCATTTAGTTCTTAAATTTTACTTTGTAATTTTGTGTAGTAGACAATGCTGCATGCAAGATGCAACAGATTTTGAAATTATAATTGTAAAATTTAGTCCCTTCTTTAAATCACTCGGAAAACAGATCAATCAGAGGATTTTTGTTAATCTTATGTAAGAGGACTAACACGATTTATTTTTGAAGGCAAAAACCTCGAAAGAAACCGAATACTCGAAAATCACAAAAATATCTAATATTAGAATAACCAATAGTTACAATTATCTAGAATTAAATTAAATCTCGTACGACAAGGATTTTAAAAACCTATTCAGTTGAAATAATGCTCATAATAGGCGACCACAAATCTCAATAGTTTTTGAGATAACTATTCATTTTTTCGAGGTAAACATAAACATTTACACTATTTTTGGCCCTTTTGAGTATCTCAAGAAAGTTTTTTCTAGACTTGTATATTTAATATTCATTGATCCTATGTCTTTGCTGCTTTAAACTATCATGTATATAATACAAGGAAAAATGTATTTAAAGCTAAGCAATAGTTTCTGTGCAATATTTTATTATTTGCAAGACCAGAAAAGTTTTTTTTTTCTCACAGTCATTCCTTAAATTTCTTTAATTTTTAAATGTATCCGATCAGAAAATAAATTATTTTAGGGGTTGAATATACTTTACCTTTGTTTCTTTTTAGTTATAAATAATTGTATCCCCGTTTTTTTCGGAAAATTACATTTTAGGCTCGGTTATTTCAAAATTCAAACTGTACAAGTTAAATCTTTCGATTCAAAGTTAACTTGAGCCGAACACAATCATTTTCCAAATTCCATGATTATAAATCATAAGCCCGCATTAAACACCTGTTCATACAAAAATTAAAAAATACACAGGTGCTATATGCATGTTTATTTTCACCTCCGAGAATATATAAACAGTTTTAGAGTTGAGTATGGATCAGCTTGTCCGATCAAATTCATTTTAATTTACTACAGCCGTGGAAGTGAGTGTTTTAAAGTATCTACTCTATTTTGAATTTTAAAAATAATGAAGTATATCAGACCATCTGCTATTATAATGAATGTAAGCTTAGTAACATACCTCCGAGCATTATATGTAATTTGTGTTAGTTAATCGGTGACCAAGTACAAACAAAAAACGATTTTAAAATTAAGTAAACGAGACAAGCGCTTTAGTTTTTAACGTTTATGTTCGTACGTAAATTATAAACCGTTATCACAAAATCCGAAATCGATCATAAAAATATATATATACCTATGTATTCGTGATTTAAATAAGATTTTCTATTTTGAATATAAAGCGAAGAAACAAAAGACCAATAAAATGAAAACTTGTCTGAAATGATAAGTTAAATAAGTGCTAAAAATAATTATTGTGTTTACCGTCTACCCCCCACTAGAATAGTTAAACAAAAATTGTTTTTGTGTGTGATTAAGGTCATTTTAAAATTATTTTTAAAATTGTTTATTTTAGAGTTGCCTTACAAGTATTTGACAAATCATATTTGTACATTTTTTATTGCATAAGTTATTTTTTGTTTGATTTAACAAGCATTTGAGAAATCATGTTTGTACTTTTTTTTTAATTACATATTTATTTATTTTAAGTCATGCTACTATTCACAAACAACTGCAATTTTTTAAATCTTGGTTACTTCTAAGTCTAGGAGACTAGTCTCTGAATAGCAGATTTTGAAAAGGAAACCTGTTAGAGCTCTAGAAATAATAAGGTAGTAGCTGTTTGAAAATAACTTGTCCATTTACAATTTCGGGCACCTCAAAGAATTGAAACATGTCCAAACAATCGCATACTAAAAGGTGAAAGAGTGCCCTAATTATCAATTAATATATTGTGCACCTAATTTTTCCCTAAATGCCGGCAGAATGCATTAGCTTTCAAAGTAGGAAAATGTTCTGTGATTAAACTTTTACATAAATAATTTTGTTTTAATTTTTTAAATAATTTCTTTAGGTTGTTCTAAGGACTTTATTGTTAACATGTATTTGCCTCTTTTTGGCTGACATGGCATCATCGCTTGGCACGACTATTGTTGGAGATGTTGTAATTGAGACACAAAATAATGGTTTGTTGATAACTAATAATTTAATTGTTTTACATTTTCTTCTTACCATTTAACCTATTTTTACATTAAAACAACCATTTAATTTTTTTAAACCTTTTCCCATCAGGAAATCTGTATTGTGATTCATTGATTTGCCCAAAAGGAACAGCACAATGTCATGTGACCAAACGAAATGATCCAAATGATTCTAAAATTATTATAAGACAACGCAGGTGTATTGCAAAGAATGGTGATATTTTGCTAGAACAAAAAATAAACGAACCGAATAAATACCTTGGAACTGTTAATGTTAATGTCCTATCAGGAGGTAGTGGAATTCAAAACTCTGGGCGCCCACTGACACCGCAAGAAAAAAAGGAGCTTAATGAGTATCTAGAAAAGACACAACAAAGGGTGCAATCACAAATCGATGGAACTTTAAATCAAGTCTATACATCGCTGGAACCACTGTTGGATGGAAGTTTTGCAGCTAATTTACAGAATCAAATAGTTGGAAATTTTGGGGTTTTGAATTCCAGAAATGACAATTTGAGTTTTTAAATGATAAACTATTGAGAGCATTTGAACAAACGTACTTCCACATTACACAAATTTATATTATAGGTACATATTACAAGATTAATTTGTTTGTTGAATAAAATAACGTAATTTAATTATTACTGTGTTTTTGAAAAAAAAACTGTTCTTTTTTTAAACTCATTAATTCAATTTAAAAACGACCAAAGAGCTATAATGTACAAATTATTAATATACATGATAGGTAGGTATAATGAGTTCAAATTGCAAATCTTATATTTTATTGTTACTTTTAAATACCTGGCAGAGCCATGAAGATCATTTTGTTCCTATTCTACATAATACTGTATCAAACTAAACTCTAGCCGAACACACATCAACGTTCTGGTGATAAAAATATCAAAGTTAATTTGGTGCTCAAGTGATGTCATAACAATTTGTTCATACAAAAAAAGCTCAAACACAAAAACAAAAACAAAAAAAATGCACATTTTTCACGTCGCATAAAATTCTTTTTTAAGTTGAGTGTTCTGCTAGTTAGATCGCATTCGTTTAGATTTGCTGTTGCTGTTAAGGTGCTTTCAAGTCATATTTAGATTTACAGTTTACAAATAAACATTTTGCTTATCAGAAGCTTGTTATCATGAAAGTGAGTAGCTACAGAAACATTAGGCGAAAGAAGTTACGATTAAAATGTGTGGTGATTTTTTTATTTTTTAATATCAATGATTTCTAACTGATTCATTGATACACTACGCACATACATAATGTATGTCTACAATTTTCATTTTAACCTGTGAGCTGTGACATTGTGGTTTTTAGCTGAATTGAGTGAATATCCTATCAATTAATAACAAAATCAAATCAAAGATTTTCTAGAACAGACAATATAAATGTTTCTTCTGTTTAAAGTTGGTCCTAAAATGCGTTTGTATAAACAAATAATGAAGAGTAAGAACAATAACTTAAAATTGATTGCAATAGTTGTGCGCAAATCATTGCCAATTGAAAATGAGTCAGAGTTTGTTTACATTTTTTTGTTTGGTGCTTTTAATTAAAGCGCACAATATTGCACAGTGTCATGCAAGTCTGTGGAAATTAAAAGAAGATTGTTTCAACTTTTAGAGAAAATTGAAAAATAAAACGTGGCAAAAATTAAAGGTTATTTGAAGAAAGCAACAAGATTAAGTGACAGTTAACACAATAGACAAAATCGATAAATTGATATGCCGGCCGGCGCCTTGGCGATGGATTCAGAATTAAAAAAGTTTAAATGTGTGACGCTATGGTTAACAGTATCTATATAAACACTTTTGATGTATGAATGTATGTATGTATGTACCTAGTCAAAGGGGATTTTAAATGGATATTTTTCCTTAGTTAGAGAAGGTGTCATTTGTCATATTTCTGTCGGTCTGTAGTGCCTACAGTTATAACAGCTTAAACAAATTTTTGTCAAACTTGGAGCTTACAAAGCTTTTTATAAATAATTCCCTGGACAAAAAAAAACGAATTTCTGGTGTCAGTTTAACGGGACTATTAAGCAAAATCTAGTTTATTTCGAAAACAGCTTTAAGGGTTTCGATCAAAATTTGCTTATACCTACATACAGACGTAGAGGTATAAAATACATTTTTGTAGATTAAATTTTGCCAAAAAACTTTTAAGAACCAGTACCTTTTGATGCAAAAATATATATAAATATCTAGTTATACAAGGAGGAGGGGGGGGGGCTATCTATATTTCCCCGCTTAGGCGGTAAAAAATGACTTACAATAAAAAGAAAGTGTTTAAAAATTGCTTTAGTTTTAGTTTTCAAATAACATTTTTTGTTTTTTTTTTTTAAATTTTGGTTACAATTATATTAAAAAATAAATACAACTAGCCCAGTCGGAATGAGCATTTGTCAAGGAAAAAATAGTCCTGCACACTTTTCTTTCAGAACTCGTTAGAGGGGGTCAAAAGGCATCCTTGAGTGTTTTGTCGGGAAAATTGCTCTCCTGCTAAAGCCGCCATCTTGGATTTACTAAAGTACTAGTTTTTATTATTAGCAACAAAAACTTTGAATATAAAAAAAAATATTGAAAAACAATGGCAACTCTTGCAATCTCATGCAATATCTTTTTTTAAAGCCAGATATCCATTCTTTTATTTGGTGCTTAAAAAATTTGGTTTTAGTTTTGAATTTTGAGTTTAAAAATCTAGGTTATAGGTTTTAGTTAATAGTTTTTGAAAAATATTTTTCAAACTCAAAATTTTGAAAAAAAAATAAAAAAAATTTTTTTTCTAAATTTTACGTAATTAAGTAATATTTTTGATTTTAAAATTCAACGCTCTTTATAATTTCTAGCCGATTTTTGAAAACCGGATGGACTTAAGAACTTTATTGAAATTTACAAAATTGAAAATTACAAAAACTACTTAGGTACCTATTTCTTAAAAAAATGATTTTTAGTGCTTAAACTTGGGATTCTTGAAAATACGAGAATTTTCATATGCTTTTCTATCGGAGGCTATGTTTGATATACCCTAAACTCTTTTCCGCACCACCGCACTGTAGAGGTAAAGAGTACTAGGCGGGGGTTTTTTTTGTTGACGTGGTTTTCGCTAGAGCAGTTTGCACATAAAACAGAACACTTAAGTCCCGCCTTACGTACGGCACCCACACATATTCCCACAATCTGTTTTGCATTTGCAGGAAATCTTTTTGATCAATGATTTCGGAGCCACATTGCCACTTGTAAGAATGAATAGAACAAAAGCATTTTTTGTTATAGTAGTAATAACTACATTTCAAAAAAAAGTACATAAAGTAGTTTATTTTTTAAGTAACAGATTTTTTTCGATCAAAATCGTAAGAGCTGTTTAAAAAAAAATATTCTCCTCAGTGGCTATTATCCAAAATACACTATGTACAAAGTTTGAAGAAAATCCGCCTAACCGTCTGGCTTTAGACGCGAGGACATTCAGACAGAATTGCGAGATCCATTTTTGTATCTTCCCTATCATCGTAAAAGCAATTGATCAAAATCTCGGGTTAAATTTTGTTAATGAATTCAGAAGTTGAAATCTACCTAATTGCAAGTAAAAAAAAAACTGCAACACTTAGGTACAATACTAAAATATATATTTTTTAAAAAACTGCAACCACTAGGTACAATACTAAAATATATATTTTTTAAATTAATTTAATTTTTTAAAATTAATTTGTTTTAGTAAATAATTTTTGAATTAATAAAATTTTGTTTATAATATTTTTTTTAATTAATGTTTTTTTTTATACAAAAATCAAGTTTTTTTTATTTTCACAAAAGTGTGGTTTTTGTATACAAAAATAAATTTAAGAAAATATTATAAATAAACTGCTACAGCAAGTGTTAAATTTGGTACAACATCTATTAGTATAATTATTCAAGAATATTATAAAAATAAAAAAAAACAATAATAATCATTCAACCGTGGTGGTAATGTTCAAGTATTTGAGGCATGTCGTACTTAGTTTTTTAATAATAACCTAAAAACTACAAGTATATTTTTTTTTTCTGAAAGGTCTTAAGGCCAGCTATAACCGGTTGCAAGGTTAACCATTATTTAATGGACACCCTGTACATGTATGTATGTATAGAATGCTATATTAAAAAGTTTATTAAATTATGTAGACTTCAAAATTTAATATTTATTAAATTTATTAAAGTTTCAAAAAAAAAATAATATTTTAGAAATTCTAAAAATATATTTTGTTAAGTTTTGTCTTCAAATATTTGTAATTTCTAACAAAAAAAGATCGAAAGCGGTTTACCTGATAATAACAACCACGTACTATGAGTGTTAACGGTTTTTGGAAATACTATAGGACATAGATAAAATGGATGAAATCTTGGGAAGTAAAAAAAAATAACCATTTCCTGGCATATGTACTACATACCTATGTGTTTTTTTTTTAAAACAATATTTCCAAAATGTATCACGGGTCAAATAAGTTTTTGTTTGAAATTTAAGAATTCCTCTAAAGTCTAAAATAAAAAGAGAAGTTTGTAAATTTTAAATGACTAAAGCATCGTTATATATCTTTTCAAACACTTTCTTGAGTTACATAGAATCACCAAATATGCCGTTTTTTATCTTATAAATATCATACTAACTCTTTATGACACTTACTGGATAATGTTAAAAAAGTGTGTTTGTTGTCAATTTATTGCACGAGTTATCACGCCATTACTGTTTGAGTTTTGGCTCGTGATCAGCTGCATTTTATTGCCTTATCACGATATTTTTTTAGTAAATAATTATTAAAAACAAAAAAGTAGTTAGTTAAATACTTTAAAAATAGGCAACTTTTTAAATATTAGGTTGCTAGTTTGTTGTTTATTTTTCGACTAGGACCCCAAATTCGAAAACAATTTGTAAAATTATCATTTTAACTTAGTAAACCTACATTATTATACAAACAAGTCTTAGGCCCGTTTGCTGTTACGAAACATAAATACTTAAGTTCTACATAAGCGCTTTATAGAAACAAAAATATAACTCCGGACAATTTTGTAACTATCAAATTTCATTAGGAAACCATAAAAATCAAATATTGTTAATAAAAAATAAAAATAAATTGGGTGGCACAACGGCTCGTGAAGAACCAGGGCCTAGTGACTAACAAATCACACCCATTCATGTGTGCGCCTGTCGACAGGAATGGAAGGGACCTACAATTTTATGCCGAATCCGAACGGCTAGACGAGAAGCACCTTTTCGTGACAAGTGATACTCTTGGAGGATTTGTCAATTCCTCGCAAGAGACAGTAGCCCTGAAAAAAAACTTTTTAGTTTTCAGGTGGACGACGCTGGGAAGCGAACCCAGACCTCTAGCGTGACAGTCGAACGCACTAACCATTACGCTACTAAATAAATAAATTGTTAATCGTACGTCCAAAAAAGGTCACAAAAGGCAAAATACTAAAAATAGATTTGATTTTTCACACAAAATTGACGTTTTGGCAGCGATTTCTCCGATGAGAGTTATGCATAGCTAAGTAGATCATAAATTTTTTCTAGCAACAGAGAATAAATTAAGTTGAACATACAAACTATGTTGAACTTAGCTATGATGTAGATTTATGTTTCGTATCGGCAAACAGGCCTTAAAATAGTACAATTCAATTAAAAAGTACAAGTGAACTCAACTCCACTTAAAACAGAAGTAATTTCAATATTTTATTATTTAAATTTCTTCATCTTCTTACTTAAAATAGTACTAAATGGAACACAATTTTTTATTTTTTTTTTAGGGTTTTAGGGCTCTGTTCGCTTTATTAATAAGTGTATTGGTGGGTCAAGCATTTTCTTACTCGTACTCGTATGCTTCTGGCAGTGGCAGTTCTACCGTAGTTGGAGACATCCGTATTCAGACACTTAACAATGGTTTGTTGAAAATCTATCATTAAATAATTTCTTTAATGTTGTTTGTTTTTGTTTCTTACTTTAACGAAAACAGGTAGTATATATTGTGATTCCATGATATGTCCACAAGGAACTGCTTCGTGCAGAGTAACAAAACGAAATGATCCAAATAACTTTGCAGTAATATTAAGACATCGGTCATGTGTTGATTGGAACGGATCAATCTTGGCTGAACAAACAGCTTATGAAGAAAATACATACCATAGTCATGTAAATACGCAAGTTTCGTCAGGAGGAGGAAGTCAGTCAATAATCAGCAATGGTGGAACGGTACGTCAAATGACTCCCCAAGAACAAAGAGAACTTAATGAATATCTCCGTGTGCAACAACAACAAATCCAGACCCAAGTTTCTGGAGCTATGGATGATTTAAATCTGCGTATGCAGCCATTTTTAGATGGGAGTTTTGCTGCGAACTTAAATAATCAAATAAGATCAAGTATGCGTAATTCATTTTGGTAAAATGTTGAGTAATTAATTTTTTTTTTGAATCTCAAACAACAGTGTTACAATCTTTTGCCAAATTTATTTGATAATATATGAACTTATGTGTAAATGAAGAATTCGATAAAATAATTGGTTGTAAAAAAACCTACGAGCCTATCATATTATTCTAACAGATTTAATAAAACTTG
Source organism: Melangyna quadrimaculata (assembly GCA_949320155.1). Lineage (NCBI taxonomy): Eukaryota > Metazoa > Arthropoda > Insecta > Diptera > Syrphidae > Melangyna > Melangyna quadrimaculata. Next base: position 38,623,910 of record OX439483.1, read on the forward strand.
TGATATAATTTATCTGTTAAGAAGTAAATAATATTTGAATAAAATCAGCTTACCAAATAACAAGGAATAAGTTCTTTAATTATACTTACATTAAGGTACATACATAGCACTCAAAAAGAAAACATTTCCTAAAAAAAACAATGAAAAAAAAAAATGATTTTTCAATCAGTTTTTGCATTGCTTATCAAGCCAACTTCTCGACTCCTCAAGCTCGCTTCAATACCTCATGGTACTTTACATGGTAAAGCGTCTTGAATCTTTTCGAACGTGTTATGCAGTATTATTAAAACTGTTATGAAGAAATAAATAAATTGTGTGGCGCAACGGCTCGTGAAGAACCAGAGTCTAGTGACTAACAACTCGTGTTAGTCACTAGTGTGTACGAGTGTCGACAGGAATGGAAGGGACCTACAATTTTATACCAAATCCGTATGGCTAGACGAGAAGCACTTATTCATGACAAGTGATACTCTTGGAGGATTTGTCAATTCCTCGCAAAGAGGCAGTAGCCCTGAAAAAAAACTTTTTACTTTAGGTGGAAAAGGCTGGGAAGTGAACACAGACCTCCAGCGTGACAGTCCATCGCACTAACCATTACGCTACGGGCTACTTCTATTAGCCCGTTCTAGAGATTAAATGTACGAAATTTAATCAAAATCGTTGCAGCTGTTTTTGAGAAAACTAGATAGAACTAAAATCGTTGTTCGAATTTTTCATCTAGGGAATCACATAAAAATGCTTCACACTGAATTTGACGCAAATACATCCATTCGTTTAGACTCTAGCTCGATGTACATACACATCAGGACGCACATAGACGCACAGACAAACAGAGTCTTTACGAAAATAACTTTTTTTGACTTCTTCATCATCGTAATGTTAGTTTCGATTAAAACCTTGAAATTTTGTTTTGACGCGAAACCAATACTTATGGATACAATACTTATACTTATACATACTGTGGCAACCTTGTCAGTAGAAGATACACTGTATCATATTAATTAAGGTTGCAAAGCATTTAATAAATAGGTCCGTTCCTTTACTTTAAATTTCTGTGATTTTCTGTGCATTTGTGTAAATTTCAGTCCAAAGCCGTTCCCGTACTCAATAATTTGACAGTTTTTTACAAAAAAGGTCCGTTCCTTTACTTTAAATTTCTGTGATTTTCTGTGCATTTGTGTGATTTTCAGTCCAAAGCCGTTCCCGTACTCAATAATTTGACAGTTTTTTACAAAAAACAACGCTCACGAGAGAGTAAATAATTTCCCCTACCTGTGATTTTCAGTCCGAGAAATTTCTTCGGACTGAAAATCACAGCACAGCAAAATGTCAACTTGAGAGCAAAAGAATGAACGCAAAACATCGTGCCGTACTTTTCCAGCACACTAGGTAATAAGGAATTTGGTTGAATTTGCGTCCCCGTACTTTGGCACAGTAATGATATTTTTGAGAATATATCAACGTTGCTCTCCAAGATGTGACAGTTTGTGATTTTCTGTGCACAAAGTAAAGGATCGGACCTAGTATTTACTGTGTAGTCATAGCAAAAGATTGTTATTTGAAAAATAATAAAATAAGTTTTTAGTTTTGATTTATCTACCGAATAGTGTGTTCATTATTTATTGTTTGGAAATCCAGGTTATTACACATACCAATCAATGGCTGCCTAATTTTGAAACAGTTGACCTTTTATGAAGAATTTTTTAAAAAATTCCATAAATAAGCTGATAAACGTCTTAATGTCAATGGGTTTTTGAAAAATTTTAAATGTTCATTAATTCTATACAAAAAACTTTATTAATTTTAGTTTAAAAAAAAAAACATTAAAAGTAACAGTGTTTAACCGTGAACAGCAGAGTTTAAAATAACATTTTATAACGAATAATTGAAATCTTGACTTTCTGATTTTCTGTGATTTTTAGTCCGAAGTCCTGTCAAGTTCATTTAAAAAAAAAATGAAATTGACAGAACTTGGGACCAAAATTCACAGAATATTACAGAACTAAAGGAACAGACTTAATGTTTAAAAACCGATTGAAATGAAACAAACACATTTTTTAATTTTAATTATTTAAAAAAAAATATACATTTGATTCGATTTTGTTTGAATAAAAAACTAAAATTCATGGGCATTTGGATACAAATCTTTATCAGTTCATCATTTATTGATCTATTAATATTAAAGGTACATATGTAGGTACAGTTAGGTAAATGTTTTTAATTAAATTGTTTCAAACCAAGAACTAGGCCGACATATTTTAGGAAATGATTTATTTCTTCAATTTTTTTCCTGGTCATAATGAGCTATTTTTTTTGAATATCACCTGGATATTATTCAAAAAATGCTAGGTCCAAAGTTTTGAGAAATGAGCTTTTTTCCAAATATTTATTTAAAACAAATTCCTTCTTTTTAAATACAAAAATATTCGATTTTAAAATTATGAGTCGGAAAGCTTTTAACATATTCCAGAGGCGTCTGCATACAAATTTGATCAAAATCAGTTAAAGAAAAATTTGAAAATTAAAAAAAAAGAGTTCTTTGGAATGAACCGTTGATACAACTGCTCCTGTGTTTGCATTAAGAAAACTTAGTACATAACCAATTAAAAAACAACAAAATAAAATAACAATTTTAAACAAAACAAAACTAATTTATTTTAAAAACATAGGTAATAGTGAAAATTTTACTCAATTGTGGAGTTAAGCTCTTGTACGAAGAAATTTCCTCCTTTCAAAACCAGTTTTGGTGGGTTATTTATGCCGGGGCAAAGTAACCCAAAAATAAACAAGAAACATATAAATTCGCCATTCGTAAAATAATAACAAAACATTATTATAACAAAAATATTTGTTCTTACATGTTCAAAGCTCACGGCACTCTTGACCAAATTTTCCATTTAAACAAAAACACAAAATAACCTTCCGAACTTATATGTGTGTATGTGCAAGTTACAGTACTTTTGGTTTGCACATCAAAGTATATCTGAGCGTGAATCAAGAAACAAACTCTTTTCATCCGTGGTGCAAGGTAACCCCAGGGGGCGCAAAGTTACCCCACTTTACGGAACTTGTGTGCGAGACATGCGGAAAAAACCTTAAATTGAGTCAATTTTCTAAAAAAAATCTAAAGAGCTAATAGAGTAAGATGCCAGGGCTGCCAGACATAGGTTATTTTATCAAAGCTAAATTTTTTTCTGCGAACAGATACTATGGTAGCTAGGAACAAATGGATTCTAATCTTCAAACCGGGGATAATTAGGATGTAACAAATCTTAAAGTTCCATACAAATGTTGCAACATTGTGTTATTTTATCAAAGCTATGTTTTTGATATGTCTTAGGGGATCATGTGTCGTTTGTTTTATTTGACACTTGCCAGACATCTACAGTGAGTCCTAACGTTATCCAGACACTATAAATCTGTCAAACTAAACCATAGTTAGAATTTCTCCTCTAGCTGTAAATACCAAATTTGAAGGAAATCGCTCCATGCTTATAGCAATAATAGGTTCAAAATATTAATTTTCTCAATCGCCATATTTACGATGAACTTAGACCATTGCTATTCTGGATGCCCGAATAATGAATACAAATTCATTATTCGGTATTTGGTTTGGTTATTGGTTTTTAATTCTTTTCCTATGGTCAACCCCAAAACCCCCCTGTGTTCACGCCTGCTGACATAGGAAGGAATCAGGGGAAAAATGGATTAAGTCCATTTTTTTGTTGAAAAATGAAAACTATGATGACATCTTGTAGTTTTCTGTACGTTCTATTTGATGGAATATTAGGTCCGTTCCTTTACTTTAAATTTCTGTGATTTTCTGTGCATTTGTGTGATTTTCAGTCCAAAGCCGTTCCCGTTCTCAATAATTTGACAGTTTTTTACAAAAAACAACGCTCACGAGAGAGTAAATAATTTCCCCTACCTGTGATTTTCAGTCCGAGAAATTTCTTCGGACTGAAAATCACAGCACAGCAAAATGTCAATTTGAGAGCAAAAGAATGAAAGCCAAACATCGTGCCTTACTTGTCCAGCACATTAGGTAATATGGAATTTGGTTGAATTTGCGTTCCCGTACTTTGGCACAGTTATGATATTTTTGAGAATATATCAACGTTGCTCTCCAAGATCTGACAGTTTGTGATTTTCTGTGCACAAAGTAAGGGATCGGACCTATTAATCTTTCCACAATAAAATAAGATGAAAGATAATCCGAGGAAGCCTACACGTCAAAAATACCATCTTGGGCAAAATACAGCATGACCAACTTAGCTGGTACTGTCATGTACAAAGAAGATGCCATGAGAAGCCAGTTCAAAGGGCAATAGCAATAGCACAAGACGTTCCAACACTATCGCGGAAGAAAGGCGGGCGCAAAAACTCCTGGATGAAACAAATGCAACGACACCTGCATTAAGTTGGCCTCAGACATGGAACAATCCAAAACCGGAGGCCTGTCGACGTTTTCTGAGGTCAACCCGGTGAACCCCACAAGTGGAACCCTAGGTGAAACAGTTGAGTTGAAGAGTTTTGGTCCCCCTCGAGATCATGACAATTGCCTGTTAAATGAAGAAGAAGATTAATCTTTCCACAAAAGTCTTAAATTACATGAAACCGTCAACGACGGCGACGACGGTCCAATGCCGCGTTTCTTCATTTTGTTTTTGTTTTCAAAAATAGGTTTTGAAAATTGAAAACAAAAAGCAAAAAACCGTTTCTAATTATCATGTTTAGTTCATTCAAAAGAAATTTTCAAAAAATACCCCTTAACGTACATATAGGTATCATTGAATATTAAAATGCAGAATTCATAAAATTAAAATCAGTTTATGTTGTATAATTGGATATACATACATATGTTATTGGAACAATTATTATGATTGTTTATTTAGCTTTACATAGAACTTAGCAACTGAATAGAAAGTAAACTTATATTATCGTTTTTCTTCGAACCAACTTAAGTGGACTTAGGCCGTTTTTCCCCTGGGCCTAGACCTTTAATATGAATTCAAGACTGTTTTTAGGGGTCTAACTAAAATAAGTCTGTTAAAAGCACGAAGTCATTTGCACTCATATAACAATCAACGCAAACAAATTTGGACACATTTCCTGCCGTTACTGTCGGCTCAAAATATATCTTACTATTATCTGAACTTAACCTCAATTGTAAACAAGACAATTATTATTAATTATTATCAACAACTGATATAGTGAAACACATACATAATTATAATAAATACAATATAAAGGTATGTAAGTTTTTATTCTATGATTTTCTTGTATTTATAAAAAAAAAAAGAAATGTTAATCCGACCAGCTGAACAAAATAATTGATTTCAATTATTTAAGCCTTAAGCCTGATCCACATCTGTTTCATGTGTTGTGTTGTGGAGTCGTGTGTCGCTGTCAGTCCATATATTATATGCGCCACACTGCAACACACCACACGAGACAAATATGGTTCTACGCATATGAAATTCATTGTAGCTATAGCGACACACGACTCCACAACACAACACACGACACCGATGTGGATCAGGCTTTAGTTCTGTCAACTCGATTTTATATAATTATGTTATGATAATGAACAGTGAAAATACAAAAACTAGCTGTGTTGAAAAAGTGAAGAGAATTATTAGCAAATATACATTTTAAACCAGAAACTACATAATATTGAACTTGCCATTTGACTCTAAAGATTGATAAGAAGTTGATTCAATGAAATAAACCTATTAGACCAAGAGCCCACAGCAAATTTTGGGAGTGCATTGATAACCAAAATATGAGAATGAGGGTTTTTAGGTGCATAATATCGTGGTATCGAAAACTATCGTCTGGCAGGTTTCTTTTTCAGCCTTTGGCGAGGGTGGGGGTTTGAAAACAGCTGTTTTCCAATTAATTTGTCAGAGGTATTACCACTTTACTAAATTTAAAAAATATATGCCGTGATGCCATTTCATTTTCTTTAAGTCAAAACGTCATAATCTTGGCAATAGGACCAATAGAACTCAAGATATTAGCTTTTTTAAGCGAACCTTAAGCGAGGTTTTTTGGAGATTTTCGTGTTTTATAATTCTCCAAGAAAAAGACGATCATGTTCTCTTAAAAAGCTAATATCCTGAGTTCTAGGTCGGACTGCCAAGATTATTACGTTTTGACTGAAAAAAAAAGACAAAGCATCACTATACTTAAAGTCAAGTACGCAGCTGAAGCAAAACGAAAAATATCTGTACTCTCCACATCAATAGCAAAAACATAAACAAAATGGCTACGAGAAATATGTATGGAGAGCTCAATCAGATGTTCAAAATTAAAGATTCAAAACCGAAAGACTTTTAAAATTTTTCATACAGGAAATATTTTTTAGTTTTATTTTTCGTCATTTAATTTGCGGTTATACGTTTCTGTTAAGGGTTTTAAGGAATGGTGTGGTTCATTCTCTAACTTATTTCTTCTTAAAAAAATTGAATAGCGAACAAATTATAATGTTCGTACATTTTGTTCCTTCAACGGCAACCAACAAAAACTTCAAACGTCAAAATTTTACCAGCATTAAGGCTCTCCCAAACGAACGTGAAAACGGCGCGGACCATTCGCCGACGTCAGTTTTTGTTGTTGTTTAGCATTGTTTATATGTCATTTTTGTTATCATTGTGAATGATTCGCCTTGCATAGCGAACGTTCCGCGTTGGTTTGGGAGAGCCTTTAATGTTACGAAAATAAATTGCGTGCGGAAAAAGTGTAGGCTTGATTTTCTATTTTACGATTTTTAATTCGCTTATAATTTCTTTGTGTCAATTTTTGTATGAAAAATTACGCTTCGCTTCAGCTGCGTACTATGCTTAATTCCCAAACACACTTCAATATTTATAGGATATTTTAAAAAAGAAGTTTTTTGGCGTTAACAATTATTTTAATACTTGTAAATTATGTTTCGTCGGATGTAAGCACAACCGTTGAAGGCATCACAGTGTCAAGGCAAAAATCTTAACAAAATAATAAAACACTGTAGCATCTACTAAAGTTGTTCTAAATTTATATACATACATATACATATAAACTTTTTAAAGGAATTTTAAATTGTGATTCGCTTGTATGCTCTGAGGAAACAGATCCTTATCGTGTGACAAAATTTTTCGATCCAAATGGTGTAAGAAATTTCTTACGCATTCGCAAATGCCTTGACTCAAATGGAACTGTTCTTAGGAAAGTAGAGTTCAGCGAACCAATTAGGGGATCCAATCGAACTATAACTGTCACATTGGAAGGTAACGGATCAGTCATATTTTCAGACCCAAATCCCCAAGATAAAGCAGAGTGAAATTAAGTGGTTTAAGAACTTGCTAAAACCTAAAACGCATTTACGCCTATTGATTTAGGTTAAATTGGATTTATGTATATATACAAAATATCTTACAACAAAAACTATTAATATGTAAACTTCTCTATATTAATTTTTAAAAATTGTTAATAAAACCTTAAAATAAAAATAACCTGTATAAGTAATGTAAAAATCAATTTTAAATAAAACTAAGCCATTAATATTTTCTTATTGTGAACTTTTATAATCAAAAAAACGACTGCTTAAATTTAAATTGGAATTAAACATCACGTTTTCAATTACCGACTTCGATAATAGGTAAATTTGTAGTTATTTTTTTTTAAATATTTTCCATCTCAAAAAGCAATTAAGTACACAAACTTAAAATATTAAAATTCTTTCAAAATACATGGCGGTTGGAAATTTCGCAAAATCAGTATGATTTCATTTAAGCACAAGAAAACATTATTAAAATTATTAAAAGTTATCCGTCTATGAATTTTTTAATTATTTTTCACAACCATGACTGTCAAGACATTGACTTTTATTTTACCTGTAATTGCATTGTTCGTTTCGATTTTGGCTTTTCCGTCTAAGATTCAAAATATAAGAATGTCAACTGAAAATGGTAAATTTAATAAAGTATCAATTTTTATAAAGTATCATCTTAAAACAAAATGTATTTATTTTTACTATATAGGAATACTTCAATGTGATCAAATAGAATGTCCCTATGGAACAACATATTGTCATGTTATTGAGCAAAGTTCAAATGAAAATCATTCAAAACTTAAACGACAAAATATTTGCTATGATGAAAGTAATAGTGTGCTTAAGTTAAAATTATGGACTGAAGAAAATAATGCAAAAATTGTTGAAATTTATATTGATATGTCGGCAAATGGAGGAAGATCTATTTTGAGTCAACAAGAGCAATCTTATGATTCACCAGATTTTGATATAATATATCAGGGCTTTGAGTTGATAAGTCAAGGTATTGACTCGGTTTTTGAGTCTTTTGAATCTTTTTTTAGTGGTTTTGTTAATTTTTTCTTTTAATACCTACCTAAGAATACAAATAAAACAAATTACAAAAGCTGGGATCATTAATATTTTTTAGAGAATTTTGGATTTAAATTTTTTGTGAAAAATTTGAATTTCTAGTTAAAGCAATATAATGCTCTCTTCCGTACAAGAAAACATTATAATACCTTTGTTACTGACTGTACATGCTATACAAGCGTCACAATAATTATTAGCAAATCAGAATACCGACAAAAATTGCCTACTTGGTCGATTGCCAAACATTATTCGCCAGTAGTTATTATTCCGTCTTCAAATTCCAAACAATAATTTTAAACCGATTTAAGGTTAGACCGCACACAACTGCATCGGAACTACACTTCATGACGCGGCAAAACATTATTTGTATAAAATTGTATGAGCTATATCGCACTAAGCGGCAACTGAACTTCATAAAATTTCATTCAAATTATTGTGAATCGCAGTTCCGCTGCAGTGCAGCTCCGCCTAGTGCGGTCTAACCTTTATGCTTGCTCTTAAGAATCATAATTTTTATTTCTTATGGTCGGATCTTCAATATTAAGGTTTTTTAACAAATTTAAAGTAAAAAGGCTACATTCCTGTCAAAAAAACATTTTGGGAGAAGATGAAAAACCTTTTAATCTAAATCGTCAAGCAATTCAATTTTTTTGATTTTAAATTAAGAAGCTGGTTAACTTTTTAAAAAAATCAAATTCAGCATACGATTGATACGTAATTCAAAGTAATTATTAGTATGCAGTTAAAATTTCATTTAAAAAAATCGGTTTTTGAAAAATCGATTTTTCTGAAGTGTTTTTCAAACTTTGGATGGTAGGAACCGTTAGTTTTGGTTCAAGGAACAGGATTTTTCAAGTTTTGTAGAACGTATTGAAAAGTCATTTTTCCAGGTTTCAAAAAAATGGCCAAGTCACATTCAAAATACATACATACTGAGTTAGGAAAAAACATATAACTGTTAAAAAAAAAATTATTTATTTACTTTTAAGAAGCTTCTCCGTAAAAAAATTGAAATTAAAAAAGTCAAGGGCACCATATTTAAAAAATTATTTATTTAAAAAATTTAAACAACGTTCTTAAGGTGAAATCACACCCTGAATTTTCCTAGTGCTTTCAGAAAGCAAAACTTTCATAGTTTGACGACCTTAAAAGTACTTTCTTGAAAGCGTTTCCTGAAAGTGATATGATTTCTTGAAAACGCTTTCACAAAAAAACAGTTTAACTATGTGAAAAATTCCTCAAAGCGTTTTAAAGAAAGAAAAACACTTTCAGAAAAGGCTTTTTGTTTTCAGAAACTGATCGTGGAAGTTTTTCACTTTCTTGAAAGCGAACGTATACTTTTCACCCGACTTGCTTTTCAATCACCCACACGAACCAGTAGGTACAAAAAGGCTTACAAGTTACAATACACACATTTTTTTAATAACACATGCAAACCTCAGGAACTTGCTCATCAACTGGCTTGTCTTTTCCAAGCCAGTTATTGTGCAATGTGCAGCCAGTAGAGAAGCAAGTGCACTCATTCAGACTTGTAAATAAAGCGATCTAGATAGCTTTTGATGAAATCTATTCCTTCTACCTCAACTTTTAAGGGGAGGAGGAACCAAGAAATTTAAACATTTGCATATGAAAAAGGCGCTCGGTACGATTAAATTGTTTGCTCGGAAAATGGTGATTTAAGGATTTTCGAGTGACATTTGTAACGAAATATTCCGTGTACGTCAAAATTTAGTTTCTTATGCCGTTTTCCATTGGTTTAACTCAAGGTTCCACTCATTCTGAAATCCAATGGAACAGTTGGTAATGCTTTTCTGCTCAATTCTGACGTAGGTAGGTAGGTAGGTGGAGATGGCGGTCACAAGCATCCTCGCTCGAAGACCCAATTAACGCTCTAATGTGCCGTTTTGATAACATAACTCGTTTGACCTGTGGATTAAAAGAACATTTTTTTAGATAATGAGGGTAGTTGCGTTGGTGATAGATCTCCCAACAGACCATCGCCTACGCTTGAGCTCGGCTGCAGTATGCTACGCTAAGCAATTTGCTGATTTTCCCAGGACGCATACGATCTGATCCCTTAGGGTGATCAGCTAGTCGCACACTCGGATATGGTAATCTCTGTACACCTCCGTCCATTTGCACAACATGACTTGTGGTTACCAGAGAAAGTACCACCCGCCTGTATGACCAGACGCTTTTATTGGATTAAGACTTGTGATGAAACTTATTAAGGATTTGGACATAGGAAAAACACCCGATAGGACCAAAGTTCGCAACTAAAAACCATCTACACTGTGCCAACTAGGCAACTTGTTGACTGGTATTGAAGCGAAGGTTGGCATAACCGTGTGATCGTCCGGTCCTCGTGCACCAGAGCCACCTTCAAAAACCAGTAGTCTGCTAGCTCACAGTCATAGGAGTTTGAGGAAGAAAATGGTGCAAAAGTAAACCGAAGTTAATTCTAGATCCAATGAAACTTTCTTGGACTTGAACATAGGAAAACACTCAAAAGGGTCGAAATTCGCAACTAAGAGCCATCTACATTGTGCCACCTAGGCACTTTTTGACTGGTATTGAAGCGGAGATCGGCCTAATTGTGTGATCGTCCGGTCCTCGTGCACCATGAGCCACCTTCAAAAACCATTAGTCTGCTAGCTCGCAGTCATAGGAGTTTGGGGAAGAAGATGCTGCAAGAGGAAACCGAAGTAAATCCTAGATCCATTTCGTCGCGTTGAGGAAAGGAGTCAAATCTTTGATCTTCGTTCCGGAGAGTTCGTTAAGGTCGTCAAAAAAGGGCTTCCTAAAAGATTGTTGCTCCATTCTGGCCAAAGCGGGACATTTACAGAGGAAATGAAAGACTGTTCCTTTTCCTGCTGGTCCTCACAACTACGACAGTGAGTATTGTAGGGGATGCCAAGCTTCGCCGCATGTTCTCCTATTGGCCAGTGTCCAGTGCATGTTGCAACAATCCTTGCTATGTCTCGCCTGGGTCTGCACATTAGGTTAACAGTTGGGGATTTATTATAGGTAGGCCAGATTTTTCTTGCAATAATGCAGTTAGTTAAACTATTTCACCTACGATTCGATTCTGAGAGAAAAATTGAGAATATATTGCCCTTCATAGCTCCGAGAGGAATATTGACTCTTTCCGCAAGTGAGTTATTCTGACGTTTTATATTTGTATTGGTGAATTGTCAAAAGATGTGGTGTTAGGTATGAGCGATATTGAAAAATCATCGATGTTAACATCAATAAGTCAACATCGAAAAACCAATCTCGATGTCAAAAATTATGGAATCACAAACACCGATGTTTTTTATTAATTTTTTTCAACACATAAATGCAATACATTACAAATCCAAAATACCTTCATTGTTTTGAAAATTATAACAATGTTCTTGAACGTTATTTTCTTCCATAACATCGATGAGTTCAAAATATTAAGATCCAGGCCAAATTTTCTACACAAAAGTATATCGAACAAGTTGCCATGATTTCTTCTAATTCGCTGATTTTAATGTTTGAAAATCGATCTTTAATTATTTAGCATGAATGAATATCTAACAAGTCGTATGTTCAAAAAATCATGTGTAAACGGTGCCTGAGCTTTCTGAACATCGATGATTTTAATGCTTGAACATTGATAAGTTAGTATGCATCAATGAAAATTTAACAAGTCGTAGGTAAGCAAAATCTTTTGTAAACTGTCTCTTTCCTTTCTGAACATCGCTGATTTTAATGTTTAAAAATCAATATTAATTTATTTGGCATGAATAAACATCTAACAAGTCGTTTATACTAAAAATCATGTGTAATTAGTGCCTTAGCTTTTTGAACATCGATGGTTTTAATACTTCAAAAGCATTGAAAGCTAAAATAAATTTTTCGTCCAACGTCGATGTTTTTTCGTCTAGAATCGATGTTTTGCCAACATCGATAAACATCTTAACAATTTTTGTTCATCTTTCACAATTTGCTGTCAAAACACTTGAGTGAGTTTTTTTTGACATTTGATTTTAAATGGATTAGTGCTTCTTGAGTGGATTCTGATTTTAAATCAAGAATCGAATTTCTCTTCTCAGAATCGTCAGAACCGTACTTTTTGTTCCAATGGAATGGTTTCAGAAGAATTCCGGACGCTTCTGGACGTCCAAAGGAAAACGGCATTATTTATCTGCCAAGGTATCAACTGTCAAATTCCATCGGAGGATGACTACGATGATGATTGATTAAAAAACCTGCACACATTTTTTTTAATTACATTATTACCTTTGAATACATGTTCTTGTTTTATTTAACTCAATCCCGATGCGAAACAAAATTAATTGTGCAATAATATTTTCCAAACAATTTTAGGTCAAACGAAAACATTTAATGCAAGAAGAGCGTTTCGTAAATAAGTGTGGAACAACAATTCACAAAATAATAAATTGTCATTTTTGAAATAATCAAACTCAACATTCTGAAAAGGAATTTTCTACTATTTACTTAGTAAAAACAGGATCCTTGGAGCAAACTTCTTTTTCAATACTTTGAGTTAGGAAATTAATTTCTCAAAAACTATCGATTAAAATAACTTTATTTAAAAAGAAAATTCAAGAATGGGTTTCTGGGCTTAAGATAAGCTATAGGAGAATATTGTGGGTGTTACCATTGTTTTTCAACAGTATTGTTTCTACCTTAAGTCATGTTTTTAGATAATTGCCCCGCCTATCTTATCCGGGGTATATAGACCCCCCTTCCAGTATGATAGTCCTATTATTTTGGCTCAACCTACACGCTCCAGTGCTTTGATGCATTTATGTCAACCATTTTTAATTTAACATTATACTTATACTGGAGCAAAGTAGGTTACTTTGAAATCATAGAACAATGTTTTTATTTAAAATTAATTCTTTAGGACTAAGATCACCAATAACTGAAAAAAGCGCGAAAAAAATGACCATGAAGCGGTCGCTGCTCGAGGTCGAAAACTTAGGTTATTTACTAGGCCAATATCCTGAACAACTCAGCAAAAAATCAGAAATTCCAGATTTGACGCACACGTGAATGAATATAGTTACTGTACTAATCTTAGATTTAGATTTATGCTTAACAAATTAACAACTCGCCAATAATTGCTATAGTTAATCTCAAGCTAATTCATTTGTAAGACACATTTGAAGAACACATACCATTTAACATTCGACTATAAAAAATCCTGAAACTAGTTTCACGATTGGAGTCAATTGGATGGGTCTGGAAAATTATGTAGCGACTCAATTGAATGGATGGCGCCATCAGAAAGGGCAATTTCACGACTGTCGCTCACAATTTGAATAATTATCTAGCAAAAATTAAGAAATTTTATTCGTTTTTACGTGCGGATGTGGATGCCCAACGGCACGTGCCTCTGCCTCATAGTGACTGCCCTGTCTTCGTGGAGAATATACAGAAAAAAAAAAAAAAAACACTCACACATTAGATGCAAAATGCAGCACTGACAAATGCATCACCCGGCATTGCATTGCAACTCTAGCTGCTTCTCTGATGCATATACCGAGTGCATCTTCGATAGAGTGCGTGTCATTCTAAATGTCTATCAATTTGTATCGCAACTAGTCGAGCATAATGTTCACAGCCCTAGAAGCAATGCATCAAGGATCTATAGGCAAATATACGAGTTCGAGTATACGTATATGTGCGCATTGCGGTGTGTTGTGCTGCACTCTGCACAAGCGCACACAACTTATGGCTTTGCCACGCACAAATGCTCTTCACTTGAGGCGATCTGCGATCAAGCGAAGGTTCTGGAAGTGGAACGATGCAATGCGCGGCCGGGGGTGGTGGCAGGGGTGTTGGAGGCATCACGCGGACTTGGTTAAAAAAGACGATTCCCATCGTCACCATTGCAGTATACTATGCTGCTGCCATGGCCATCTATGTTCCTTCCTTTTTTCCTTTTATGTGTCTGCCATGCGTTAAAATTCTATGCAAATTCTTCATGCTGTACGCCCCCCGTTTCGACTTAATGTTGGTTTTCTCGCGTAGTTTCGTGTAATTATTCACTGACACCATCTACGGGGAAAATGATAAATTTAAACATTGTCGATAATTTGTTAACCCTTTTCTTGCCGGATTGATTTTGTTGCTGTGCCAGATTCAGAACCACAGCCTGTTGTTGCTATAAGACAGTACTGAATTTTGTCGGTGGCGGGCGTGCAGTTTAAAGGTAAAGATGAGCACATTACAGCACTTCGGCTTTTTACCAAGTGCGACGATGGTGATGGTGCGGTGGCGGCGTCACATAGTATCTCCTATAAGCAGTGCAGATTTGGCTAAAAAAGTACCTTGACAGACATTTGATTTTTCTTATGTTGTGGGACTTTGATCAATTTAACAAAAATAAAATAACAAATCACCGAAGATTTGAAAACATGGACAGGACAGTGTGGAATAGAATTTTCTTACAGCAGTATTGTCAGTTGTACCGAAATAATAAAAAAAAAAACTAAGTGGGAAAATGACGGGAATTTTAATACAGACGATTCTTCAGTGGTTCATTTCATTTATTTTTTTTTCCTATAGGTATAGTCAATGTTGGTTGTAGTCGTCGTCATCGCTAACATATATCGTCGGTTTGTTCCTTTGATCTTTTTCTCCATTAAAAAAAGCGAATTCTAGATCTCTTCAAACAGATAAAACAGGTAAAGGTGGAAAAATCATTATTATTATCAATACTTTTGCATATCGTTCGTGGCATTGAGTTATGATGACACATGCACGAGAAGGCATATACTGAAAAAGACCTTTAAGCTTTACCAGTTCAAAGTGGTGGTTTTTGTGCACTCACTAGCTTATGCGTAAAGCACTGTGAAATAATTGCATTGCATGCATAAGGGATAATGCATATGACCGACTTATATTTGAATGAAAATGTTTATTTTCTATTTTTTAAATCGTAGCTCTTCAGCGACAAAGGTATGACATACAAAAGTAAGAAATTCCCAACGAAAAATTAAAAGAAATTCGAAGAAAAAGTTTTTGCTTCAGCTCCTTTGTCTGAATTATTTTTATACCTGCGATTTACACATAAAGTTTTGGATTCATAAAAAAAACGAATTCGAGAAATTAATTTTACCGAACATAATACGAAAAAGTGGGTCCCGCAACTCTGTCTGTCTGTCTGTTTGTACTTCGACCTGATACCTAAGTTGCTGAAGCAATTTCCTCAAACCTTCGGCTTAAGGTTTTAAAAATATTAAAAAGTAAATATTAAAAAATAACGGCTAGACCTAAAATGCCCTATTTTATTTTCTTGAAAAGCCAGAAATCCCTTCTTTTATTTTATTTTTAAATAAAGTTCTTTTAATGCATAGTTCTTGATAATTAATTTGAAACTCAAAATTTTGAAAAACAAAAATTCAAGCTATTTTTATTTTAAAATTATGTGTAATTAAATGCTACTTTTGTTTTCAAAATTCAATGCTCTTATCAATTTTTAAAATATTAAAAAATAAACGAACAAACTTTCTCATAAAACTAAGAAGCATCCGGCTTATCATTTCAGAAACCGGTTGACTATCATCATCTTTTTTTCTTGTTTTTAAGTGTTACCGTTTTTTTTTTGTTTTGTTTTTGTTTGCTAAAACGGGGTAATATACGATTTTTTATTTTCTTGACCCAACCTATACATGCGCTCTAGACTTTTGTAAATCTTGTAGGTGGTACACCTTAGAAGAATCACCCTATATTTTTAAAAATCCATACAAATTGTTTTTGAAAATTTGTATATGCAAGACTGTTTAGATTTGGAAGGATCTTTTGCATACAATTTTTTTTTTTTTGAAATCCGTGAGGTCGTTGCGTGAAATTTGAAAGCAAAAAAAGGAATCTTCTATGCCAACTACCGTTAATAACCGATATTGGTAAAATTTGTATTTACTTAAATATTGACGATACTTAGTAGTGGTCTGTGATTTTTTTATTAAATCATAATCGGGAAAAATCATTCTTCAAGAAAAAACCTTTTGACATAACTGTTATATGGCAGGTACCGTTATTTTGGAGCTTTTTTCTACTCTAGGAAATCACATATAAAACCTTATGTGGGGGAATAGTAAAAATTAAAATGTTCAACACTCTACCAACCCAAACATCATGTCAAAAATTCAATCTTCCCTAATTTATGCCCCAATTCAAGAATATTTACTACGTTTTGACTAGACTATAATTGTTGTTTAGTAAATGCAAACTAAACTGATTTAATTACAATCATTTATTTTTAATCTAAAATTTGTATTTTTATGAGTTTTATACAATAAAATCAGCTAAAAACTTTCGATATTTAAATTTTTATTAAAATTATTAACTGAATACAAACCAAGTAAACAAAATAAAATATTTTGTTTGCTTTTCTTAAACAAACATATAATTCCCTTTAAAGGGGAGCCAACTTTAAATATTATAACAACCGACAATAGGCCGCGCAGTTTTTTTGAATTATTTGCAAGACCCTCCCGCATCGGTTAATCTATAAAAGAATGTAGGCTTACCTGCTTCATTCATTATTTTCATACAATTAATCAAAAAATAAATAATAACTTAAGCAATATTTCTCCTTCATCACATTTTTTTAAGTCTTTTATCATACAAAAAAGGTATCGTTCACCAAAACCATCGCGAACTTATTTATCTCAAAAAGAAAAGAACAAAATCCCTGGTTCCCTTAGCAACACAGACTTGATTTACCTCTTCCGCCGTGAAGCCCTATTTTGATTCAATATTTCAAATAGATTTACTACGCCTTGTGTACCGATCAATTGCTTTCAGTAATTCCCATCCTATAATTCCATAAGGCGAGGCGGCAACAACCCGTCCGCAGTCTGCACCACCGACCGCACCGGGCCAAATCGGGCGGTGCGGCTTGGTTACGAATGTAATGCCCTGGGGCTGTTATACATGTGCTGCAGGGATTTTCACAGACCGAATATAGTAGTTGTTGTTGAGCTCAAGTGGCATCATATCGCAGAATGACCGAAGACATTTATTAATTGGATTTCATTTTCGAATATCGAGTGTCGATTTTTTTCCGTCGTCTTCTAGGTAGGTCCACCTCATGAGAAACTACAACACTCCATATATACCCATTACACACCCAAGATACCTATTCGCCAAGAATAAGATGGCAAAACTTCTCAAGACATTCTTTGCAGACAGCAAACGTTGGAAATGGGCGGACTACTGATGATGCAAGTGATGTATGATCTACGGCTTCGTTGATAGCCTTCGTTTTCTTCTCCACTGCTCGCCGAATAGTTCGTTCGTTCGGCAAAGGAATCGAAATATAATTCTTCCCAAGTTCCAAGAGTGATGATTAATATTTGTTTTAAAATAATATCCCAGGAAGAGTCGGCCGGCGCTGCTTTTAGCATCTTCCCTATTTATATAAATGACAAAGACATACCTACCTCTATGCCTCTGATAAATTAAATAATAATAATAGGTTTAATGTTGAATGTAAGGAATCTGTGGGCTGAACGGGTAGGTTAGTTACATGTTTAACTCGGTTCAACAAAAAATAAAACTAGACAAATACATATACGTGCAAACTTGTAATGCTATTTTCACGTTCCACTGAGCTAGATAAATATAAGATAAAAAAAAATTCGAATAATTTATTCGCGCAGTTGCTCACTTTCATTTTCATTCGTGAAATTATTTTAAGCATGTTTTTTTATTAACTATACTATTTATGATCAGAGTTGCAACAATTTTCTTTTGATGCGGTTGAATTTTTGTGTTGCTATTCGTTTATTAAAGGTTAGTCAGCCATGTCAATTAAGACAAAATATCTGTTAACAAACTCAAGAAAAAAACATATATTATGTTCATAATAGCCGTATTTTTTCAGAGAGTGAATAGCAACTCAGCAAATTTTTAACACGGAAAACACAATCAAAATTCTTTTTTATAATTTGTTTTGTTATTGTTTTGCGTATAAAATGTTGCTGAGTATACACTCTCTCAAAAAAACACGGCTAATATTTGTGTAAGACGAAATTCAAATCGAATTTAAAATAAACGGAATGCTTTGAAAACGATCTGTCAAGCTCTGTTAACTAACATGTATTTTAAGTGCTTCGATGTTTTTTAATAAATAGCTACTTCAATATAGTTTTGAATAATCAATTAAAACCCAAAAACAAGTAAATGAAACTTACGGTCGTGTGGTTGCTCATTTAATTTAATATCGGTTACACTCACAATCCCAATAAGTAAAATAAAATTGTTCAAATTATTCATAATATATTTGTAACTATTTAATGCGAGCCAATTGTCATTAACCAACTGAAAAAAGACCTATTTTTGCGTCTTTTATCAAAATGAAAAGTGAAAAACCCTGAAATGGCTTTTCTTTGAACTAAGAAACAGTGTTTGTCAATGAAAGACAACGAATTTGAAAGACAAGTGGAAATAACTTAATTGGCCACCGAAATGTCACTTTGTCTTTGAAAGACAAAGAAAATATTTGTCCAACTTGTTTTATTCTTTGTCAACGAAAGACACTCATTTGACAGCTATAAAGTTGAAATTCAAGTGGTTATTTATTGAAATTGGATTTATTTAATAAAAAGTATCATTCTAAGGTTGGGTTAGGTACACGAGTTCAGAAATCATAGTCTCAAACCAAAATCCCCAAATTAAAATCCCCAAAACCGAAACCTCCAAATTTATAATCTACAAAAACTAAATTCATAAAAACAAAATCTCCAAACACCAGAATCCCTATATTTTGAGTATATCTATATGCCTGTCCACATTGGATTTTTAATGCTAGGTGCATGCAGTGAGACAGGTAGATTTTATGTGAGTGAAAAAGAGATGGTAGATTCCACCCAAAATGCACCGATGCGCCACTTTCAAACAATATTTCCGGATTAAACATGAAAGATTTTTTATTGTGTGGGGCCAGTTATAGCTATCATTGAAAATCATCATTGAAAAAGTTAGCTGTTGTGTTTTGAGACCCTTCGAAAGTTTAATCATCATTACGCCCGTGATGTTTCCCTTACGGGACATAGGGCCTCCACTACACCTACGCACGTGTACGATTTCTTGAAATATATTTCAGCTCTCTCCAACTTTTCCCCAGTCGTGCCGATTCCTGTTCGACCCTTCTTCGCCATGTACTTCTAGGCCGGCCCACTTGTCTTCCCTCCTGTGTGAGCGGGTTCCACTGCATTGCTTGAGATGCAATGCACCGATCTCCTTTTCGAAGCGTATGGCCAATCCACTGCCACTTTCTTCTTCATATATTGGAGTCTATGGGCTCCTGACCCGTTCTCGCATGAAGTTCGGCATTGGAGATACGGTTGGGCCAGAAAATCCCAAGATGTTTCGTAGACATCTATTAACAAAGATTCGCAACTTTCTAGTGACAGTGTCAGTGACTTTCCAAGTGCTGCAGCCGTAAACCAGAACGGATTCAACATTGGAGCGGAACAGTCGTAGTTTGGTCTTTAAGCTAAAAGAGTTGTTTCTCCATATTTTGGACAGCATTCCGAACGCAGCCTTTGCTCTTCTGATTCGGCTGTTTACGTCCAGTTCAGTTCCGCCACCCGTAGAGACAATACTCCCAAGATATTGGAAATCCTCTACCATCTCTACCGGTTGTCCAGAAATATTAACTTGGATTGATGAGGAAGTTCCAAGACTGATCCTTTTAGTTTTTGCCGAGTTGATCTTAAGCCCTACGATTTCTGCTTCTCTCTCCACCCTTGTTGTCATTTGATGGAGATCCATGATCCTATGAGAGAGTAAGCATACGTCGTCCGCGTAGTCCAGATGTTTGAGGTGAGATTGCAGAGTCCACTGAATTCCCTCATTTCCATTTGACAAAGCTGCGTGCAGTACGTCACTTATCACCAACAGGAACAGTATTGGTGACAGTATACAGCCTTGCCTAACTCCACTTTGGATTTCAAACTCCTCTGACAGCCTACCTTTGTGCAAAACGTGACACTTGGATCCATCATATGTAGCCTTGATAATAGCAATCAATTTATCTGGGATGCCCCTCCTGCGCAAAGCAAGCCAAATAAATTCTCTATTGACACTGTCGAACGATTTTCAAAATCGATGAACAGCAGGTGAAGTGGTGATCGATATTCATCGCACTGTTCGTTGATGATCCACAAGGTGTTGATGTGATCCACACAGGAAGATCCAGTGCGGAATCATGCTTGTTCGACGTCGAGTGTGTCTTCGAGGTGGCCTTTAATTCGGTCCAATACTATCCTTGCTATTATCTTGGCTACTGCAGGCAGAACGCATATTCCTCTCCAGTTTTCGCACTGTGTGAGATCTCCTTTCTTTGGGAGCTTGACAATCATTCATTCTTCAGGAAAGCTCTCTGTTTCCCAAGCTCTCTTAATAAGTGGGTGCAGTAGCTCGCTCGATGTCGTTGGGGCTGCTCCTAAGAGCTCTGCAGGAATACCATCAAGTCCAACCGCTTTGTTGTTCTTCAGTGCTTTGATGGCGGTGATAATTTCTTCTTTACTGGGGGGTACGGTGCGTATTCGGGAAATTGTTACTTCGGGTAGCTCAGTGGGTTTAAAACCGCAGAAAAGTATTCCCTCCACCTTATGAGCTGATCCTCATCCGAAATTAGCAGGGATCCGTTTGTGTCTTTAACCAGGTGTTGTTTAGAGCTCTGGACACCAGTGAGCTCTTTGGTAATTCTGTAGACGGTCCTACTGTCACAACTACTAGCAGCTTCTTCTGCTTCTGTAGCCAATGCGTTGATGTAGTTACGCTTATCACGTCGCACACTACAGTGAACTTACCTCATCTTCATGCGGTACGTAGACTCACAGCTCGTTTCTCCCTGCTGCTGGGGTAGCTGCGATGCATACCCATATCTTCCCAATTACGTAACTTTTAATTTTTTTAATGATCATTGGTAAGGTAGTTCATCATTGAAAAAATAAAAGTCATTTTATGAGAAAAGTTGTGCCAAATTGAATTTTGTTTTACCTAGAAATAATTATTAAGTCAATAAGCTTTACTTTGGCATCAAAATAATCATTTCTTTTTTCTTCAAAATCTCTCAAAATTGACAATTAATATTTTCAATGATGGTTTTCCATGATAGCTATGTATAACTGGCACCTAGTGAAAGATAGAGAGATTTCAAGGGTGGGAGATGGGGATGGGTAGTTTGAACTGAGAGGATTTACTCTTCGTCGTATGCAGCGTTGCCGCAGGCCTTCACGCAATTGTAACAATTTTTTAGAAAAAAATGTAACAAAAGCAGAAAGTTGCAACAAATTGAAAAAAAGTTAAAGAAATATTTTTCGTGGCTTTCTTGCAGTTGTCAAAATTTAGAAGAAGAATCGGTTGTCTTCACCTTGACTAAAGTGATATTTCGTTCAATTAAAAAAAGCATATTTCCATAATGTATGTACAAAATTTTAAATACCTACAACTGGTGTATGCAAAAAGTTTTATGTCAGTTTGAAATCGTATTTTTGTCGGTTTTTTCATACCCAAATGTCACAAAAAATGGGATTTGAGACTAAAATACCACCTCTGTCAAACAAGATAGCCGTCTAAGGTCTAGTTTTTAAGTGGAAATTTAGACCAGAGTTAATTATCTTTGGAAAAAGATTTGTCTGCAGTTACATTTACAGAATTAAATTTCCAGTCCATGATGAACCCAGAAACACTTGACAATCCCGGAAGCTAGAATATCAAAATCATCTGAGTTAATTCAGATCAAGTTCAACTAAGCCAATGTCAACTCGAAGCAGGTAAAAATATGTGGAAGCGTAGTTCAAACTCGCTTCAACACCACACATAAACCTAGTTTCTTATCAGTAATGTGAAATAAAACCCACCGATTAGAAAGTTGCAAGATCTACTTGAACAAAAATTGAAAATAAAAAAAAGTTGACAATAATATTTTATGGCAAGCAAAAAGTGTAACAAAAAAAAGTAACATTGTAACAACGAAATAAAATTTCAAAATAGTGTAACACTTTTGTTACATTTGTAACATTGTATGGTAACGCTGATCGTATGGACACAACGAACATACACCCAGTATTAAATATCCAATGTGGACAGGCAAAGTGCGCGCGCACTTTTTTACATTATCAAAACGATATTTCTTTTACAGCATTTTTACAGAACTTTGAAATACAGATTATTTATTAGAGGTTTTATACTGACGTCATTACTTTCTCATTACCAATTGAAACAATAAAAGATCGAAATTGATAAAGAAGCAAGCTTCAATTGTTGATTAATATATGTCGGTACCTTGTTGGGAGCTAAGGGAAAAGTAGAGAGAAAACTAAATTCTACATTTATTTACTTCTTGACAAGATTCAATATTCTACTATTTACTTACTAGAAACAGGATCTTTGGAGCAAATTTCTTTTTCAATATTTTAAGTTTGGAAATTAATCTCGCAAAAACTATCGATTAAAATAACTTTATTTAAAAATAAAATTCAAAAAAGGGTTTCTGGGCTTAACATAAGCTATAGGAGAATATTGTGGGTGTTACCATTGTTTTTCAATACTGTTGTTTCTACCTTAAGTCATTTTTTTAGATAGTTGCCCCTCCAATCTTAACGGGGGTATTTAGACCCCCATTCCCCTACGATTGTCCTATTATTTTGACTCAACCTACACGCTCCATTGATTTGATGCATTTATGTCAACCATTCTTAATTTTCCATTATACTTCTTTATAATACTACTTGTTATATTTTTTTATCGCTAAATTTTGAAATGCTGTATTTTGGAAACCATTCGGTCTACAGAGATGGTTTTGGACTCAAATTGGAGCAAAGTAGGTTACTTTGAAATCGTAGAACGATGTTTTTATTTAAAATTACTTTTTAAGGACTAAAATCGCCAATAACTTGACCGTGAAGCGGTCGCCGCTCGAGGTCGAAAACATAGGATATTTACCAGGCTAAATCCTGATCAACTCAGCAAAAAATCAGAAATACCAGATTTGACGCATACGTGAACGTATACAGTTATACTATAAAGAAAAGTTCGAATTGTTTTTTCTCAGGATTTACATTATATACTTTCTTACTTACAAGTCTATATTTGTATAAAGTTATGATTGATTGTTAGTAAACATAACACAATTATATTCAAACCAGTATAATATTACGTGTTTTATTTTTTTTAAGGAAATTTCTTTAAAAAAAAAACAGTTTTGAAAATACAGTATTTTGCCGTACAGCATTTTACAAAACGGAATTTTGCAAGTCAGTATTTTGTTCATACAGTATTTTGACATACAGAATTATGGCCTTACAGTATTTTGACCACACAGAATTTTGTCATACAGAATTTTGAAAAACAGTATTATGACGCGTTCCCAAAAAAAAATAATACAATTTCACAAAAAAATGTAAAAAAGAAATTATGAACCCGTTTTCAAGATTTTGAATTTTCAAGAAAGAAAAAACAAGAATTGTTTTTTTTTTTTTTTTGAAGAATTGTACATGCAAAGTTGTTAAAATTGAAAATAACCAACCAACCAATCGGTTCTATGACAGGTACTGTTAATAACAGTTATTGGTCAAATTTTTGATTACAAAAATATTGACCATACCCTTAATAGTAATTCCTTACTATTTTTATTAGAGACGTTATAGACCGAGAGCCACCGACATAAAAAGTCAAGTCATTTGTGTAATGTTGAAACCCATACCAATACATAGCTTTGGTAGGGTAAGACCAGGATTACCTTGTCTGCCAGCCCATTCCCCTGACGAAGAAGGGGGGGGGGGGTGGGGCGTTGAAAATGGAGATTTTCTTAATTTTGTATCCGGGGTAGTATCACTTCAATTCATTTTTTGAAAATATATTATGATGCTCTGTCATTTTCCTTACTTCAAAAAACCTTGATTTTGATGATCCGACTAGTACAACTCAAGTTATAAGCTTTTTTAACGAACCATAATCTACTTTTTTTGTAGACTTTGATTTGTTGATTTTTTGCGTTTTAAAAATCTCCAAGAAAACAAATATAAGAGGTTCGCTTAAAAAGCTTATATCTTCTACTAGTCGGATCATCAAAATCAAGAAAATCGAACCACGTTTAAGCTCAAGCCTGATTTATAGTGGACGTGATTTTTTTTCATAACGCAAATCAAAACTTTTTTTTAACTCTCCATTATCGGTGACGTGAAATAAGTCCCAACGAAATAAGACCAAACATTAAATTTGGCCTTACTTCGCTTTGAAAATAGAAATAAGGCCAAATTGGCTTTATTTATATTTCCAAATCGAAATAAGGCCAAATTTCAATTGGATATAAGACCAAATTGGTTTTTACAAAAATATTCAGTGATAAAAGATGCTTTGAAAGCAGACCAACTGACAACAAAGGCGACTGAGCTCACCCTAAGCGGAGCGACGGGACAAAGGACCAGTGTTGCCGCAAGATGAAATGAAAAGTCGCTAGGCCAACCTCCAAAAGTCGCTAGGTTGCCTGAAATTCTGGAACCCAAAAGTCGCTGGAAGTCGCTAGAAAAAAATTGTAAAATAAAGCTTTAAAAAAATGTTCTCCGCATCACAAAAAATAATTTCACCATCGATTTCTTCAATTTCCTCAGTTTCAATTCAACAGCATTTTTAAATTATATTTCCTCAGTACGATTTCTGGGGCCTATAACACAATACATAAAGTGCTTGTTGAACCAGTGAAATTCAACAATTTTTTAAAATCTGTGTAACTTCAACCAACAAGTCTAGGAGAATTATAAGAATTGTTTTGGCTTCTTTCAACAAGTGGGAAATTTCAACAAGAGTTAAAAAAAGTAGAATAAACTTGTTGAATAGTTGATAAATTACAACCGACGGTATCGGACTAGTTGAAAGTCAACATGTTAGAATTAAATACTTGCAAAAATGTTAATCAATTTATTTAATGGTCAAGAGTTTTGTTTCATTTTTTGTTTTTTTTTTTGATTCTGAATCGGACAGTGAAAATGAGAGCCAAAGATATACAAAAGTGTTCAAGGTAATAATTAACTTTGCAATAGAACCCCATGTTTAATGAAAAATTTCGTGTGCCCGTAGAAGTTGTTGACTGTGTAACCGAAAGTCTATTCCATCAATTACGTTCCCCCACTTATAAAATTAAAGCACTAAGTGTAAGGGAGAAAATTTTGATATCCTTTGCATTGGTTTGAAACTGGATCTCTATACCATGCTATTGATGACTTTCATGACAGTTTGCGATGTGTAAAACAAGTCACATTTTCAATAATTGAAATTGAATTGAATGAAGATGAAAGAGTTTAACTTACCATACACGACTCATCTTGGTATAACTTGTTCAACTGATTCAACAAGTGAAGGGAAATTTTTTCTATTGACAATTGTTACGGTTTTTATTGTGTTACAGAATTGATTTTCACTTGTTTGACAAACATAGTTGAACAAGTAATTGTTGACTAGTTGTCTTGTTGTTTTGTGGTATAGGCCCCTGGTAGTTATAAACATAACAATTTTTTTAAGTAACTTAAGTTGTTTTCTTGTAAGCATAATCGAATTCGAAGTTTATGTTGACACTGTATTTCTGATTTTACGTCTGACAAGGTTCATCATACTAAAAATACGCTCTACTTCAGACCTTAAAAAGTCGCTAGAAATAATCTAGCGAAATCAAAATATTTGTTGTCGCGTTTCTAGCCACAAAGTCGTTAAAACGGCAACCCTGCAGAGGACCCAAAAAGGGAGTTAAAATCCTTGAACCCTTGAAACTTTGAAGCATAGGTGCCTGCTAGTTCAGGGATTAATTCCAAAAGAAATCGGTCTGGTTTTAGTACTTTGGGTGGTCCGCTTTGAGCCGCTGGGAATGTTGTCGTCCAAGTGTCAAATCTCAAATTTATTAATAATTTATTTACATTAAACATGAGAATGGTCAATAAAAATATTGAATACGTAACGAAACAACACATTTTTTAAACTTTCTTCTGAAATTCCGAGATCTTTTTAAATTTAGAAAATAATAAAACCGATGCATAGTAAATCTCTGCGTATATAAATCTTACGACTCAATCCACCAAAAACTTTGATAGTCCGCATGTAAATCCGAGGCTCATTTATGAAGAAAAAAAAAATAACACATAAACTCCGGTCTCCGGGTTTTAGCCAGAATATATAATCTTCTTGTAGTTGTATATGGCGCAACCTCAACGCACAGAAGTGCAAAGGGAGGAAAAAAACGTACATTTAATCAGACAATAGCCAAAAGGTCATCGTTTGCATTTGCCCTCACATAGAAGTTATGTTCCTATAAGTCACACACTGCAAGCTTGCCAAGCAGCTATAATGCAGTCAGCATAACCGAGCCAGCATGACAGCATGAGTGTGTATAGATGCGGTGGCGGATGGCGTATCGAGCTGCTTCAGGTAATGCGTCCAATTGACAAAGACATCCATGATGGTACGAGTATAAGCCAGAGTCCTGTGTAATTATTATGTGCTCTATTGCCCATCCAATGGCATTTGGCTAGGCCAAGCCAAAGTAAAAACCATCGTACCGTCGATTTCGCTTCGCATAGCCCTCTAGGAATTTGATTTCAAAAGATATGCCATGTCAAGTAGTTGTTGCGCATCTACGCAATTTCCATATTCGTTTAGGCTTTCTCTGATTTAAGCAGCAGCAGCAGCAGGAGCAATAAGCATCATAAGCAGCCGTATATAAGATGGTTCTGGTTAAGCAGAAGACGACAAGGTTTTGGATTGATGCATCCCAAATAAAAACAAGAAGAGGACGAAGAAAAACGATGTGTTTTTTAATGGATGACAAGATAGTTCCATGACAGAATGTCTACTCTTTAACTTACAGAGTAGGTACAGACCCAGCAATATTAGAAGGATCAAAAAGTGTCTGTAGGTGTGTGTGTGTGTGTCTTCTAGATACTCTTACCTTAAGTACTTTGGAACTTAAATCCTTAAGATCCATTGCTGCAGCTGCAAAACGAAAAGTATTCTTAAAGCGAATCAAATCAATAGAACACGCGGCAAATCATCTCTCCCTATAGACTTTAGAAGACTCCCTCCATCAGCCCAACCATCAGAGAACCCTAAAGATTTGATGGCCGATAAGCATTCGATTCGACGTTGATTATCATTGCATTTTGCGTGCTTCTTTTCCAAGGCTTATATTCAAAGTTAAGTCTGATGATGATGCTGGCTGATGCTTATATTCTGCCGATGCAATTACGTTTAGATATGCTTGTATGTTTGACAAGATGTGCACATAGGCAGAGTAGGTAGTTATACCTTAGCACAGGCTATATGTAGGTAAACCTATGAAAGATGCTATTAAAGGACCATGGGGGTCAACCGAGATCTTGGCAGTAATAAATTTTACTTAAGGAGATTCTCATTCCGAGCATAAGTATATGTAACGTCAATGGCAGAACAGAACGCAGTCGTAGAACGCATTTAATCTTGAAATTTATCGGGCATAAGGCAAGGTACTATGGCTAACGATCGATTATATCAATCAAGGGATATACGTATGTACAGGCACACATATACGTTTGTGTTAATTATGCTGTCCTATAAATTATATTACAAAATTATATAAATGGTTGCACTTGTCATAAAGGGTTTCGTCGTTTAGTTGTCACTTGGGCAGGAGATAAATATATCGGTTTTATTAAAACACAGAACAAAAAAATCTTTTACAAAAACATTAAAGAAACTTTTTTTTTGTTGATATTTCTTTGTATACCCGTATAATAAAAATTGCGTGTAATACTCGCTTAGGCGCCAGTTATATCTATCATTGAAAACCATCATTGAAAAAGTTGTCTGTTGATTTTGAGACCCTTCGAAAGTTTAATCATTGAATATTTGAATGCAGAAATATAGCTTACGACTTCAAAATTATTTCTCCTTCAAAAAAAATTCATTTTGACCCATATCTTCCCCATAACGTAACTTTTAATTTTTCCAATGATCATTGGTAAGCTAGTTCATCATTGAAAAATAAAAAGTTAAGTTATGGGGAAGATATGAGTCAAAATGAATTTTTTTCGAAGGAGAAATAATTTTGAAGCCGTAAGCTTTATTTCTGCATTCAAATATTCAATGATTAAACTTTCGAAGGGTCTCAAAATCAACAGACAACTTTTTCAATGATGGTTTTCAATGATAGCTATAACTGGCGCCTTACTAAGCGGGTATTACGTGCATATTAAACGTACTATGGCGTTCTGTTGTGTACATGCGTACTACGCCTGTAATTCGCTGGTACTACAAGCGTGCTGCACATGCACACATACTGCTCTCGTTCTCCTACATACTACACATGTAGCGGTGGTATGAGAAATGCTAGCAGCATGCAAAACATAACATGCAACAAACAACATGCAGGAATCGTTGCAATTCTTTTTTTTTAAAGAGCTCACGTTTTTCCTTAGGCATTGTTGATCAGTGATCGAACTTTAAAGCATCATCACTTCCATTGCTAGTGTTATTGTGAATGAAAAGCAGCGTCCACATTATGTTGATTGGGGTATATCAACAGTATTGATCAACAATGTTGAGTTGATGTCGACGTGTAGATCAACAGATTCGATCGCTTTTGATACCCCGAACGTAACCCGATTCAAATGGCTGGAAATCAACAATGTTGATTAATACATTTGTCATTTGTATTACACATGCGCGCGCCGTCTGCAAGGTATTTTGTTTTATATTTTGTATTGTGTAAAAAGATACTGTGTTGTTTTCGTTTGTGAATTAGACTACTGTTATTTAGAATTAAATGGAAGTGGGAAATTGAATGTAAATAAATGCTTCCATTGAAGTATCTATTGAGCAACACAAATATCTAATTTGTATAGACATTGCATGGACATGGGTTCTTGTATCTCCATTGACACATGTTATATGACACTTTGACAGTATACATTTCAACGCGTTCACAGTAGCATGTTGATCGCCAATGTAAATACAAAATTTGATCGGCATAATATGGACGCTGATAAAAGCACATTATCCCACTGTGTATTAACACATGTCTAGAAAGTGGGAAGGAAATCATAATATGACGGCCCATCCTTCACAACGTGACATTCTGTCCTACACGATTAGACATAATATGTTAATACATGAAACATTTTAGGAATAGTTCTTATTCTATCCCACATTTTGTTTAGGTTAAAGTTACCTTTGTATTAATACAAGCAAGTGTAGATGCAAAATATGAACAGTCCCCACAAATTTGGCAGTCGCATGGAATTCTTTCCAACTTTCAATTTCTCATGCGTATTTTTCACATGTGTCTGTTAATACACTGTGGGTTATGCTAGGTTTTCACTTGTCATTGAAAGACGCAAATTGACATACTTTGACAAGTCAGGGTAGGTAGTATCAACAAAAAAAGCAAAGAAAATAGTAGTAGAGACCAGGGATGATAATGCTGAGCCGAGAAAGTGAACCAAATTGGCAAAATAAAAATGAAGTAGATTTCAAAAAGTATTAGACAATGAAAAATCAGAATGTATGTATGTATATAGAAAAAAATGTTTTTTTTTTAACAATGTTATACGTTTAACGTGTTATACGTTTAACAATGACTACTTTTTAGAATATAAGTTTCACGTCTAGCTCTGCTACGTAGTTCACGTAGTTGCTACGTAGCAAATGCATAAAATAAATTAAGGAAGTAGATGTACTACATATGTATGTAGAACATTATCATCTCTGTAGAGAGGAGAGTAGATATAGCCCACCCTGTCTTATAAAAATGTGTCTTTCAATGAGAAGTGGAACATTCCATTTCTGATAACCGCCACCACCACACGTGTTTCAATTGATTTCTCTCAGTACTTTGAAATCATAAAAAAAATATTTAATTCATAAATATTATTAAACTAATTTATTTAACATACATTTTTTTTCAACAAAATGAAATAAAAGCTCTTGAACTTAAAAATTTAGTCAACTGTATTATATAAAGTGTTTATTTTGTACTCTTTAAGAAAAATAAGTCAAATCTAAAAAAGATGAGTCCCTGAGTCAAGTTAAAAAATTGAGTCCCCTTTGACTCAAATGAGTCCCAGTGGTAACACTGATCTGCATACTAAAAATTACTTTAAATTGGGGTAGCAAATATGTTTTCCTAAAAGTGTTTTCAAAATTGTTTAATCCAAAGATTTTTAAATTTTGTTTTCATAAATTCATATTTGTTCTAACGACTGATCAAAATATCGAAAACAAACCTAAATCAATTTGTAAATATCGATTTTCAAAATATCGACTTTCAAAATGTCAACATTAAACGATTTTAACAATTAAGATTTCAAAAGTCGAGATTATTTTAATAGTCGATATTTTGAGTGTCGACATTTTAATAGATTTTATAAGCGCGCGCTGGTAAACATCATTTCCTAAATCTAATGGTTTCACATCATCTTTTCGAAATTTTGTATCCAGATTATGAAACTCGATCTTATAGAGACGATATTTTAATAGTCAACATCACGCTGGTCAACGCTGGGAAAACCACTGCGTAAGCTTTTCCATCTGTCCTACTCTACTGGTCTCTTTCCGAGTGGATGGAAAACAGCATTTGTCCAGCCTGTCCCAAAAAAAGGTGTATCTTCTTCACCCTCTAACTATCGACCAATTGCACTTACGTCCCTTCTTTCCGAGGTCATGGAAACGCTGATTAATTTCCAGCTCAAGAAATATCTCGAGGAACGAAAGCTTCTTAATGACCGGCAGTACGGCTTTCGTAGCAATAGGTCTACTGGTGATCTGATGGTATATCTCACCGAACAGTGGAACAACTCTTTACATCGTTTTGGAGAAAGTAAGATTATTGCACTTGATATTTCAAAAGCGTTTGATAGAGTTTGGCACCAAGCTCTCTTATCGAAAATGCGCGCATTTGGTTTCGATGAACCTCTTCTTCGTTGGATTAGAAATTACCTTTCGGACCGTTCAATACAAGTCGTATTGGACAGTTTCAAGTCTGAAATCCACAAAATAAATGCTGGTGTGCCCCAGGGCTCTGTTTTGTCTCCGACTCTCTTCCTTATTTTTATAAATGATCTTTTGTGTGAAACTTCTAATCCATTAAACTGTTTTGCTGACGATAGTACCCCCAGCTTCTCGTATTCGTTTACAGATTCTCATCCATGTCCTTCGAATGTGGAACTTGAACGGCAGCGTATGATAAGCTCATTAAATTCTGATCTCGACAGCATTGTCCAATGGGAAATCAAAAACCGCGTAGAATTTAATGCTTCTAAAACTCAATGTTATCTCCTGTCGTTAAAGCGAAACCCACCCCCAATGCCGCTATCCATGGGCGGCACTTGCATCGAGGAAACCGAACAGGTCTCAGTTCTCGGTATGTGTGTCACAGACCACCTTTTGTGGAATGACACATATTTGATGTCGCCAAAAACGCTGCTAAGTGTTTAGGTTTTCTCCGTAGATGCAAGAAGTTTTTTTTCCCTTCTGATCTGGCTGTGATCTAAAAAGCCTTTATTCGTCCAAAACTTGAGTACAATTCTCATGTTTGGGCAGGAGCTCCAAAAACTTACTTGAGTTTGTTGGACAGAATTCAAAAGAGCTTTAAAAATGATAGGTGAAAGATCTATAAAGGAAACAATTACATCTTTCGAACACCGCCGTAATGTTTCGTGTTTTTCTCTATTTTATCGCTATTATTAAAATCAGTGTTCAAGTGAAATAGCCAGTTGCATTCCTCCCCTTAAAAAATTCAACCGTAATACTCGCGCTTCTAGGAATGCCCATCAGTTCACCCTCGAGCCCAACTTCGGACGTACTGTCATGTACAGAGATTCTTTCTTCAGTCGCACCACACGAATGTGGAATACTTTACCTGACTCGACTTTCCCCCCCCATTTCGATGTGCAAACGTTCAAAACCAATGTGCATCGGTATCTCCTTCTAAATCCTCTCCTACTTACCTAATCGCTCGTGCTGTGTTAAAAACATTTTAAGGGTAGCCATAACCCCTTTTGCGCGCGTGGAATATAAAAAAAAAATACCAAAACACCAAAGTACCAAATTTTAAATTGTCCTCATCTGAGATTTCATCAAATTTCGACTGTAGAAAACTCGATTATTAAAATATAGATTACTTACTGTTGGCATTTTGAAAGTCGATATTTTGAAAATCAATATTTTAGATATAAGTTTTTTTTTTCGATATTTTGACATTTTTTTGCGATCATTCGAACGTAACCCATTGTATGGGCCATTGTATGGGAGCTACATATACCTGTTTTGGACCTGCTTAAACAAATTCAAGTTTCTACTCTAGGGAACAATAAACACCCATCCGTTGAGGATCTATGTAGTTCGAAGTAGATATGACGAAAATTATTTTTCATTTCTCCTTCACCGTAAATCGTAATGTTTAAGTTTGATTGAAACCTCGGTTTTTTTTAACACAAAACCAATACATATGTACTTTTACCTACCGAAGATCAAGTAAAATAAAGTCACTCTATACAACTGTCTTCTTAACTCATCTTCGTCAGGCATGACAAGCCAATTTACATGCTGTAAATCTATCAAATAATAAACCACACATATGCTACAAGCACTTATGATGTGGTTAAACAAATCTCATTTATGATTCTTTAGGGAGAAAAATAAAAAAAATCAAACATCCAAAGAAGAAAAATAACTCCCGAACAAACACTCCTTATTATGCATACATATTACACCACCTGAAAACATCCCAAGATACCAATATTACACAAGGGCCATAGCCATACCCCATAACCGCTTGTTCCTACACTATTTTTCGCTCGCGCAGTTGGTTTTAAAAAGAGTCAATGTCCTTATTGTAAATTTGTCCTTCAAAATGGCTTGCCGTATCTAACTTTACGTCTGTTGGTTGATGGTGGGTACTTTTTTAGCAAACCAAACACAAAAATCGCGAAAAAATCAACAAAGACCCCGAGAAAAAAAAGAACCTTTTGTACATTCGGTTCGGTTTTGTGCGCATAAAAAAAAAAAAAGAAACGAAAAAATGAAAGAAACAACAAACATAATATATCCGAGGCAACATCCCAGACAATCATGGCCAAGAACAACATCACTTGGTCTATTGATTCAGCAAAGCAAGCATCATCCAAGTCAGCCATCACCATAAAGCAAAAGAAAAGCGAGTGCACCTTCGATGCGATGCGATGGGACAGCTTCGAAAGGTGCGCAGACTCATTAAAAGAATTGTCATGCGGTAAGCCACAGCCACAGCGAAGCGCGGCTGGCTACGTGAGGCTGCTGTGACTTCAAGACTGCATCAGACTCTATTCGCTCGGTTTACGTACCTATGCGACCCGTCCCGTACTCGGATGCTTCCATCAGAGAGCAGCTATATTCCGTCTAAGTCCAGCCCAAGGAAGTGCACACGTCTAGTTTTCCTCGATACACTTTTGGTAAAATTTGCACACCTTCGGAGGCCCTTTGCCACAACTCTCTTGATGTGATGGAGCAAGGGTGGTACGTCTGAGCTCTGAGGGATCTTTGCATATTGCTGAAAAATGGAAAGGCATCATGGCAAATAAAAGTGAGAAGGGCCTGTCTTTTATAATTGCACATAGGAGCAAAAGTCCATCAAAAGTCCAGAGTTTCGCAAACGAAACAAGTTAAAATAATACTCGACCGACGGACATAAGGAAAACTTGTAATATGCCTATGAAATGGAATCGAGGCAGCTGCTCCTGCCTGCCTCGTACTTTATACGTTAGCGCTTAGCCTATGATGATGCCACCTTCGCTTCGCCTGCTCCTGTTTGCTTTGGCAAAATATAAGGAGAAGAATAGAACAATCAGAGAGATTCTGGTTGGATGTTTATGCACTCGAGGTGAGTTATTGCCATCCGGACAAAAACCACTTCGCATCGGTCAGGTTTATTAATCATCCCACAGGGTTTTGTATTCTGTTTCTCTGTGTTTATTGTATCGCACTCGTAGGCTCAGGTTCAGCATCAGCATCAGGAAGACTGCCATCAGCAGGGAGAAACGCGATTTTATATGATGGTATTATGGGACACGGTGAGTCGTGTCGTTTTTCTCATAATTCAGGGATAAGGTGTGTGTGTATTTAGAGCTCAAGTTTCACTTGTCCCAATATTTCATTTTATTCAACAGCAGTTAGTGCTTATTAAAGTTATACTGATGCTGTTGTCACAGCACATCTCGCAAATGTCATTCAATTGTATAAATACAATTATTGACTTTAAAGCAAAAAGCAAAGAAGTATAATAGCTTCCTTTTATGTGTATGTTTTTTTCTTTAAGTAACTTTTTGTTCTCGAACAGGATGCAAGCCTTCAAATAGAATCGTCACTTCGATTTGCATGTTATTGCGAGCTAATTTTGTATTGTTGTTATTTAAATAAGAAAATTAACGTGTTTTAAGACACCTCCGGTAGTATAATTGTGGTTTGTTGATTTTTTGGCCTTACCGGAGGTTGTAATGATTTTTTTTTTCATTAGGTAATGTAGAAAATTATCTACGAATAAGGCAAGGGGGTAATGGTTATAGGTAAGCTGTTTTTTTTTTTTTTTTTTTGAGTTTTTCTATAAAATCCTGAAAATTCTGAAAAATCTGAATCACATAATAAGCGACAAAATGCTTGGATACATAGTAGGTTGGGTCAGGGGAAAACTTGTATGGGAGGGGTTTTCTATTTCCCATTTTAGGCAGGGGGCAACTTTCCAAAAGAATTACTACAAAGAAAAAAAGAGCGCGTGTAACTCAGTAAGTACTCGTGGCAGAAGTGAAACTTCTTTGGCGATCTTAAAATCTCTATTTGTATAGGGATATTTAGCTTATATGTGTAAGACTCAGCTATGTGTTCTATATCAAAATGATCGATGGGTTGGGGTTGTAAACTTGAAAATAATAATGGTGAAAATTTAAAGTAAACAAGTTGAAAATTTAAAAGATATAAATCAGTTTGAGAGTAGGTTTTCCGACTATTTACAAAAATTCCTACAGTCAAAATATCTGTTAAATCAAAAATTTGTATATGACAACTTACATTTGGTTTTATTTATTTTTCAACCACATATAACTCAAATTTTTAGCGGACTCTCCTGATTTAATTAAAATTTTTGAAATTTGAGATAATATATGTTTAAAATAATTTATTTCTCAATACCAATAGGAGATAGATTAAAAACTTAAACTAGTAAGATGCTTAGAATTTTATTATCTATTAACCTATTCATCTATTCAAAACTCTGGCATTCTAATTAACGAAATTAGAAAATAGACATAAAAGGACATTTTCCATTTTATCTGCTACAATAATATAGATTATCAATAAATCCAAACTTATTGCACTATAAAATATAATATCAACAACAAAAATTTATTTTTACTCTATCTCCCACCACTTAGCTAACCAATGATCTTAGCGTTGCGCATTTGGCGTTACATTTTTTCGTTTCACAAAAATTCAACCTTGAAATTTCATTCTCAAATTCTATTAAAAACTAACGCCAAAACTGGTTAAAATTATATTGAAGCCTGTTCAAAGCCATAAATACCAAGTTTTGATTTTATCTTAAAATAAGTTTTTTTTTTTAACGTTTAAACTTAAAATTAAAAAAAAAAAACAAATTAAAATAATTTAAACTTTAATTCTAAGATTTTTCGGAACGATTTGGCGCCAACGCCGAAAATTCTTAAATCAAAGTTGAGCGACTTTATTTCAAAGTGGTTCCATACTTAAAAACGAACTAGATTTACTACGTTTGTTGATTTAAAGTGGAAAATAGGTAAATCAAAGTCATCCATCTTTTAAAACAACATTTATCTACGTAGATTGAACTTCGCTTGGTTAGGTATTGATTCAAAATGGCTACCCACGCCACGCTTCTTTGTTTGAATTTATGTAAGACAAAGACAAATGTATATTCATGCTCGGATCATTTTATTTTTGTGGTGAATCATTTATTTGTGATGAATTAAGTGATTCGTATAATGCTATGAGAAATGCATAGTAATAAATATAGAAAAAATAATTAAATATTGTTTTTAGATTATATGAGAGTAAATTTTGAGTGCGCGTTTAATTTGTTCACAAATGTAAGGGAGCTACTTCGGAAAACTACAACACGCTCTCGAAATTCCTTGTAAGTAAGTAAGTAAGTAAAGAATTCATTTATTGACAATTTAAATTTGTTACATTTACATAGATTTTTATAAATTATTTTAAGCTTTGGCTCGACTGGCAACATTTAAAAAATTTAAAAATACAAAAAGAAAAAACTATATTGTCATTAAATTTGTAGTTTATATTAATTTGTATGTCAGTTACGAATATTCTGTTATAAGCAGCATTCTATATGTACAGGTTTCTTTCAAAAAAGGGCAAGTCCTTTCCAGTTGGATCCGTTTAAGATGCTTTTTGTCTCCTCCATTGTTAAAACAGCTTTTCCAAAGTAACACAGTCTGTATTGCTTGAAGATTGGACATATGCTTAGTAGATGAAAACAGTCTTCTTTGGATCTCGTGTTACATAGAGTACAGAACTGATCAAAACTTCCATTGTAGGGACTTCCGTTAATACCTAGAAGTTCACACCTTGCTCTGCATATAAGGGATATTTCTTTGCAGTTAAATGAATCTGTAAAATAATTTGCGTCACAGAGATTGTGCTCTAATTGGCTGTATATTATTCTGCTTAACGATTGACAGGCCTCTTCAACCATGAGATTTCGAACAGAGTCTTCTTGCTTTTGAATGATTTTGTAAAACTGATCTTTTAAAAGTTGAAGGTTGTTTGGATCGATATTTACTTCTTCTCTATACAAAACACCAATGGTTTGCCACTTTTCCATCCACCAATCTTTATTTCTAACCTCATAAAGTAGCAGGTTTTTGGTCAACCGAGAGTCCGGGTATCTCAAAACTTTAATGATAAAATCGGCTTGAAGCTTAAGAGTGTAAGTATAAAGTTTTGGTAAGCCTGTTTCTAAGTATATGGCATAATTTTTTAATAAAGTTTCTTTGCAGTTTTTCAATTTCTTCATAGTCTTTTATCCCCCAAACTTGAGCAGCATAGCATAGCGAAGATTTAACAACAGAATCAAAGATTTTATATTTTACGGACAGATTTATGTGTTGATTTAAAAATATCTTCCTCCATGTTAAATTGATAAGACTTTGCGACGCACATTTTTCTGTGAGGTGTTTTCTGAAATCCAAAGTTGAGTTGAGCTTAATTCCGAGATATTTGTATTCTTTCGCCACATCCAAACGACTTCTTTTAAAAATCCAACTATTTCTCACTTCACCCTGATTTGATCGTGAGAACACCATAACTTTTGACTTTTCAGTATTAATAGTCAGTTCCCATTTTTCGCAATATGCCGCTAGACGATTTATCATAAGTTGCAAATTTTCTGGTGACTCTGACAATATGACTAGGTCATCGGCGTACAGCAAAACGTTTATGATGGTGCCTGCAATTCGA
This sequence comes from Melangyna quadrimaculata, assembly GCA_949320155.1. NCBI lineage: Eukaryota > Metazoa > Arthropoda > Insecta > Diptera > Syrphidae > Melangyna > Melangyna quadrimaculata. The sequence goes on from OX439483.1 coordinate 38,661,816, forward strand.
ATACCTCCGGGTAGATGTTTAACAATGTCATTTATAAAAAGGGAGAACAGGAGGGCACTAAGAAGACACCCTTGCTTAACACCAGTATCTGTTCCAAACCATTCCGAAAAAACTCCTCCATCCCAAACTGTTGCATTCGTGTCCGTATACATGTTCCGTATTACTCGAAGAAATCTTGTTGAAATTCCTACTTCTGAAAGCTTATATAGCAAAGCGCTCCGATTCACTAGATCAAAAGCAGATTTGAAATCCACAAAAAATGCATAGATTTTCTTGTTCCGTGCTTGAAACGCTTTAACTATAGATGTAAGTGAGAAAATTTGATCAATAGTAGAAAAGCATTTTCTAAATCCAGCTTGAAGCTCTGATAGGATATTGTTTTCATCCACCCGAAATTCTTTGTATTAAGCTTACAAATACAAACAAACTGAGGTTTACTTAACTATGCAATACTTTGAAACTACGTTGATGACACTTTAAATGCCACAAAAGTGGATCGCAATGTAACATGTGGATTTTAATGTAAAAATGAATACGTTTCACTTTGAAACAAGGTTGAGCGCACTTTAAATGTCGATCTCAATTTAAAAATGATAATGTTTCACTTTAAAATAACGTAGGACGGATTGTAAATGTAAAAAAGTTGATTTCAATGTATAAATAAATACGTTTTACTTTGAAACTAGGCTGAATCTCTTAAAATTACGTCGCATATTCAAATGAACATTGTTTCAACTTAAAAATGAAAATGCTCCACTTCATTAAAAATACTTTAGATAAAATACGAGCGTATTTAATTTTAGATCGCATTTTTTCCCTCAGTGTAGTTATCAGTTTTGTATGCTTTCATTATTTTTTAGTTTAATTCAAAAAATAAATTTTTCCTGGCTTTCAGCAAATTGCAAATTTCAAAAATTGCTTTTTTGTTAGAAAAATCTTTTTTTTTATATTTTGTCACAGTTAACTGACATTTGAAATTAAGGAAAGAACATTATGGTTATTTAATGCTTTTCCTGCTTATACAGCAAGCCTTTTTAATATACAGCGTGTCCCATCGTCAACGGCCCAGAGGAAAACTATGGGTTCCTGACTTAATTTTAAGCCGAAAAACTTAAGAATTAATTTTCTCGTTTTCGCTTCCTTTTCGACTTATAACGGTTTTTATGATTTTTGATCTTTTTCTTTTAACTAGCTCTTACTTTACCAAACTGCATCCGATTCTTGATTTTTTTGTTTTATTTACACAAGGAGAATAAGCATTTTATATGTATTTGCAATACAATTTTTTTTCTATGCGGATAATGGTTTCCCCAAAATTTAATATCAAACCCATTTTTTTTGCCTTTTTAGTTCGTTTTTTAACTTTGGTGTCATTTTATCCACAAAAACATCTAATTAAGGGGCATCTTTTCTATTTTATTATGAAAGCACATTTTATTTTCTTAAAAAATACTTAACATTTTTTTTAACAAAACTTCTCCTGCCTTGGAGATACATTTCGAAAATACGTTTCAGGGGATGAGAACTCTTTTACCCTAAAATAAAATGTCCAATTTTAATACACATCATAATACAAGTACGTGTAATAAAATAGGAGGGTTGGCTGACCTCTGGTTCTTATTTGCATTCAAAATAATTTGATCTATAAGCATGTCTTAAATATAAATAATGGTGATTGGAAGTGATTAAAAACTAATCATTCCGTCGGCTTTTTTTGGTCACTGTAGTTTTAACAATGAAACAAATAAGTTACATTAACTTTCCCGACGTTTCGGCAGGGGTTGCTGCCTTCTTCAGGGGAACTTTATTTGGACAACAACAATAACAATAATTGAAGCAATAAAAATACACTCACTTTAAAAAAAACTGTGCTTGAATTTAAACTGACATTGAAAATTTAAACAATTTTTATAATATGTATTTAAAATAAAAATAAAGAAAAAACCACTTCAAACGAAGTTTAGTCTATTGAATTTAAACAAAGAATAAAGAAACGAATGATATTGGGGCATATTCATAGTCGCAGATAGACCCAGGTTTAACTTAACTACAGTTTAAGACAATTTTGGCTCAATGAATACAGACCGATTTTAATTACAAATTGTTGGTTTTATATTTTCATAAGTTGATTAACTTAGTAAACTATACAAAAAGCTTCAAATATTTTGAAATGATAATCTTAAAAAAAAAAGAATCAACGTCTGAAAATTTAACTAAAGCTGTGTTTAACTTAGACCCAGGTTTAAAATGACTATGAATACGCCCTATTATGTGTTATGAAGAGACAAGGAGCAATAGATGGCAGAGATGTTTTGGGTGTCTTGTTTTCTGTTCATGTTGTTATTAATTGTTGTTAATGAAATGTTATGTTTCTAGGCTGTATCGTTTCGAAACATTTTTCTCTGTCTGAAGGACTTTAACACCTTCAAAATCTGGAGAGTGACCGTTTTCAATACTGTGGCTCGCCAGGGCTGTCTTTTCAGGATTGTTTGATTTTATATCCGATTTATGGTTAGATATTCGTTGTTTGAGAAATTGTTTGGTAGTTCCGATGTAACACTGGTCACATGGTTCGTTGGGTTTATCATTACAATTTATTTTGTAAACGACATCAGTAATTTTGTCCTTATCCGGTTTCGTTTTGAGCTTTGTGAAAAGGTGACTCAGAGATTTATTTGATTTGAAGGCCACACAAACATCAGATAGTTTTTGGCTTATCACTTGTTAAAATTCTCAGTCAGTCTTGGGATGTAAACTATACTTTTGTAGTAACCATTAATCGGGTCATCAGTGTATTCCCTTCGAATTTGGCATTTGTGTTTCTGAAGTAGACCACGAATTATAGAAATTGGAAAACCGTTGTCACTGAGGATTTTGGTGACTTTTTTCTCATTAGCAGAGTGAAATTGTTCGTCACTGAGTGCGAATACTTTTCTGACATATATGTATATCTCGCTGTGTTAGAACGAAAATTGACAAATCTTCCCGATGCAGTGTTTTTTTTTGTACCAATCGAACAATAGGCTATTGTTTTCCCGATGGATTTTTACGTCCAAAAATGCAATTAAGCTCTTTTGTTCCATTTTAACAGTGAACTGGATTTTCGGGTGGAATCCGTTGAGGACCAGCTGTACTTTTTCTATGAAAATGAAAAGTTTTCAAAACTGTTTTAAAACTTTCCAGACAAAACAATATTTTTTTAAATTTTTTGTATTCAAAAAACCTATGTTTTCGAAAGTAGTAGCCCGTAGCGTAATTGTTAGTGCGTTCAACTGTCACGCTGGAGGTCTGGGTTCGCTTCCCAGCCTCGTCCACCTAAAAACTAAAAAGTTTTTTTCAGGGCTACTGCCTCTTGCGAGAAATTGACAAATCCTCCAAGAGTATAACTTGTCACGAATAAGTGGTTCTCGTCTAGCTGTTCGGATTCGGCATAAAATTGTAGGTCCCTTCCATTCCTGTCGAAAGGCGCACACAGGAATGGTTGCGAGTTGTTAGTCACTAGGCCCTGGTTCTTCATGAGCCGTTGTGCCACCCGATTTATTTATTTATTTTTATGTTTTCGAAATCCTATGTTTTTGAAATCACAATATCTTGCAAATGATGTGTTATATGTAAAAAAATGTCATAATATTTCTTCTTGAGTATATTAAAATCTAACAAATGGGTTCAAAATACTTTCCGTCAAGTTCGTCATTAAAGTGTAAATGGCTGAAAACCAGTGTTTTTGAGTTTTTGTGATTTCTTGAAATAATGATATAATAAAAATTATGGCTGCTGGAAACAAAATGTTAATGCAAACTTACATTTTGCATAGATCATTTTTCGATAAAACGTGCGGTTTAAAAGATATATGCAAAAAACATATTTCTTCGACATTTGACCCTATTTAAGTACCAATATCTTGCGACTTATGACTTGCATGGAAAAAAGTGTCAACACTATTTTCTAGAGAATATTATGGTCTACAAATTGAGTCTAAGTTTTTTTTTTCAACAACTTCGTCATTTAAGAGTAAAAATTGAAAAACTGGAAATTTAGAATTTTTGTCAAACTTTTAAAATAATTATATCTTTAAAACGATTATTTAAAAAAAAAAAAACAAAATAGTTTTTTTCCTGTAGGAGGTTACATAATGTACAAACCTTGCATTCAGATGTTTTCAAAAATATGAACAGTTTAGGAGTTATACGTGAAAAAGTGCCATTTTCGACATTTTACGTTTTTTGAAATGTCGATATCTTCTTAACGGTGGGTCGTAGGAAAAAAATTGTTAATTTTTTTTTTTTTTGGGATTACAAAATCTACAAGTTTTTGACGTAATACTTTTCGATAGCATTCACCGTTTCGGAGTTATATGCGGAAACCTGTTATTTTCGACATTTAACCTCGAACGGCGGCGTTAGCGGCTAAAGTGCGAGGTGGCAAAATGAAAATTCGGAAAGAGCACCCCAAAATCTATAAGAATGAAAAGTTTTCAAAACTACTCCAAAACTTTCCAGGCAAACCACTTTTTTTCGCCCAAATGACTGGACTATATAAACAATGTATTTTTTTTTCTTGTTGTCCAAATAAAGTTCCCCTGAAGAAGGCAGCAACCCCTGCCGAAACGTTGGGAAGTTAATTTAACTTATTTGAACATTTTTAATGTAACAACAACAACTAAAGTGTTCTACCACCAAGTTATTTTTTTGGCTGAAGTTGTAGCTATTTCACGAGTGCCACCCCGATCATCAGACTTCTTTGTGTGGTGCTGAGTCTTAATATGTTCATTTTTATTTGAAAAGCTTTGCCCGTCATGGGGATTGAACTTAAGACATCAACTGTGACTGGAATTCGGAAGCCGAGGGCCTACCCATTGCGCTACCGAAGCCACATGTCAAGCTCCATCTCAGTGCAGGTTTTGTTGCTTATCAGATGCATTTGAACGACTAGAATTTTTATTAGAGCACTTATTTGTTTCATTGCTAAAACTACATTGACCAAAAAAAGCCGACGGAAAGATTTTTTTTTTTAATCACTTCCAATCACCATATCCAATTTGGTCAATAAATCATTTTAAGTAAATATAAATATACACTAAAAACATTTATTATTTTTTTTTGTTATTTCGAAATAATTTTACTTTGCACCATTTTTTTTTTCTTACAGACAATTTACGTACATATTTTTTTTCTGTTGTTTATTGTTCAACAATTATTTCTCATTCAAATGTTTGTATACAAAATTTAGATTTTAAAAATTATTATTTGGTAATTTTTCAAGCTTAAAAAATCAAATTTTGTTTTCGTGTTAAAAAAAATACATCAATGTTTCAATAAAAACTAACATAAGGTTTTAAGTAAATATTTTTCATAGAAACAACTTCTCTTGTACGCAATATTAATGTTTTATCTAGTAAATTATTTCATGAGTAATTTTTTTATGAAAATAATGTACGGTTAGTATTTAACAAATTCAAATAAATTAACCCTAGATGTTAAGGAAATCAAAATATGTGATTTTCACCAAGAGGAGAAATTCGAATTTTTGTTTTAGATCTTCTAGAACGGGATTTCACGAAAAAGACTAACGATATTGATTTAATTTCGTAGATCTCTAGAACAGTTTTAATATTTCTGCAAACCAGGTTATTGTCAATAAATTCGAATTATGGAAATAATGTTTGAAGGATTTTTTTTGAACAAAATTGTATTTTTTTTGCAATTTTCCCAAATGTTTCATTAATAGCTTGGTTGATTTTATCATAATTGTGTTCATTTGAAATTAATTTTAATATTAATCATTAAGAAAATATTGCATTTTAAATTTGTATAAATAATTGTTGCATTTTATTTTTGACAATTTTCTGGATGAAATGTGTCATAAGATTTTTTATTTTTAATAAATTCTAATATCATAACAAATAAGTTATTTAAGAATTAATGAAACTATTAATTGGCTAATGGATTTAGTGATCTCAAGCTGCTGAATAAAAAAGTACACCTAAGAAAGTTTTGATGCTATTCAATCTCATTGAAAATACCAAACATCACTATAAATAATAATTCATGTGAGACTAAAGTTTTATTATCTCCAACCATTGTTTTAAATTTTTTTTTAATTAAAAAAAAAAAAACTACGAGTTACCATTAACACAGCTTAAGTGCAAATGACGAACTTAATAACCGTTACAGCTTCCATAGTCACGAAAATCACTAGTTTATTGCGGGGCCGTCATGTTTATAGAGAAAAAATAATTTCAAGGGAAACGCGCAATAATGCAATTAAAAACCAATCCAGCATATCTTTGTGCATTGTTGCAGCAATAAAATACAAAGAAAGTGAAATGCTGTGCAAACTTTTGCTTTCATTTTTATTACAAATTATTTTTTTTTTAGTTTATATCTTTTTTTTTTGATTAAATCAAAAAATGCACTCATTGTTTAAAATATCAATCCATTTTTAAATATTTAGGTATACAGTTTAAATCACTTACCATACACAATTCTAAATTCATTTCTTAGGCTTTTAATATAAAGCAGACTAAATGCAAGTGACCCAGGCCAAGGCTTTTGAAAATGTAATTAGAATACAATTTTAAATTAAGTTGCTCACGTTTCTTTTTTTCTGAGCACTTGCTCAGCTTTCTAAGGAGCCTAATACAAATTAGAAGCCTCATAAAAATTAGAAGTTGATACTTAGAGGATAAGTATCAACTTCTAATTTTTATTAGGCTTTTTCATCCCACCCGTTGTTATTAAAGGATATACACTTTCGGGTGAAAAAGCTTTACAAAATCGTAAAGAACTTTTTTTATTATTATTAATTCATCTTTTATTAAGGTTTAACTTTATAAGAGAAATGTCAAATATGTTTGATTATATTAAAGCAATCAAATCCGTTAATATCAATTGTAAAAAAAGACCATTTTTTAATTTCAGCAATTACTGCACACCTATTTACGACACTCAAAACCTATCTGTCAGAAGTCGAAGAGATTATGTAATTTAAAATAGACAGTTGTAGTTTGAAAGAACTAATTTAATAACAACTAGTTTCCAACACAATTATCTCAAACACTTTATGGAGAAGGGACCTTCCTTCTACGGAAATTTCTTAGCACGGCCTTCATCGCATTATAATTTATTTACCCCTAAGTCCCGCTATTCAAGTTACATATGTACATAAATGTACGTATATTTTAAACGCCATAAAAGCATATTCGTTCTGCAAACATACATACTTGTTTACTCCCGCCAAGATTGCAATTGCCTAATGGATTGAAGAAAAAAAGTAGAATCAGCAGAAGCGATTCCACTCTGCCCATCTAACAGAATAATTACAACTCTTTTTCTAACCAGCTATAAAGGGGCAGTGTAAGAGCAAGCATCAACTACAGCTTAGCAGTAACACAAGCTGCATGCATGTTGGTGTTAAATTGCTACTCAGAAGGCTTACACCGTGATAAGTGTTTTAAAGTCCCTAAGTTGGACAAATCTTCTGGCTATCGCGCATCAAAAATCAAATTGATATACGGCAAATTGCTTCCGTTTGTCATCTTACGTAAGTTATCTGGAAGGATGGTTCCACAATGTATGTGTGCAGTGCGCCTGGCTCGTCCCTTAACTCACATAGGCATAAGCATCTAACATATAGGAAGATTGCAAGACCGCGAACGTAAGACGCAAGCTCGAGACAGTAAAGGAATTCAAGAAGGTGCCGCAATTATTTTCGAATTGCTATTTGCCACCAAACACTTCTTGCATACCAGTTTAGAGAGCTACACACAACACCATGGCGACTACCTTCACACGCCACAACCACAACCACAACCACAAACCCATGGAGGATTCGATAGAGATTCGCGAGAGATTCTCCGTCCGACATGGACATCACTGATCCATGTGATGGGCAAGGCATCAGGATCGTCTTCGTCTACGTCTTGGTGGCAAGACGCAACATTGAAATTCTTATTGAAATCACTTAAATGACCAACATTCATTATCACCTCTAACACCTGATACTTGAGTGTGAGTGGAAAACCATCCGGGGCTATATGTTTAGTTCTGCGGCATTAGCAGGAATAATGTTACTGCAGATCCAGCTGATGGTAAATAATTGTAGTCGTTATGCCTCCAGCTACAGTAAATTACAACAAGTGCAAGTGAAGCGTCTGCACGCTCGCCCTCTTATGCCAAAGCCATGGCCACATTGACGGCTTATGTGGATGGATAGTGGCGCGGCTGAGCTGACTGAGACACCAAGAGCATGGAAATGGTGCGAAATGATTAATCATTGCTACAAGTGAATTTTTCACTAAATAATGGGCTTTTAATAGAGTCATGTCAACAAAAGCAATGTCATCCATCGTGTCCTCTGCCTTCTGCGTTCGTCCATCCATTAGCATTTCCATAGGTTTGAACAGGGCATATCATTTGAGAAGAGAGCGCATCATCAGCGCGTTCCTGTGTATGTTTTACTATAGGAATGTATATGTTTGTACCTACATAAGTCGGCATTATTTTAACCTGATGTATAAATTACTTCAAATTGGTCCACATACAAATGCAATTATGGCATTATACGGCCTTGGGCTTCATTCAGACACTTATAGAGTTTCCTGCGTCCATATTTAATGGGTAAATATGCAAAAGAATGTAATTAATGCGATGTGTAGTGTAGTGATGTTTTAGTAATCAATAAAGTTTTTTTTTATGTGTTCTTTAACCTTTAAGCTATGCTTTAGGAGTATGTTAAATTAACAAAAAAAAAAGAAAAAAAAAATTAAAGGAGATTTGCATACATAAATACAAAATACATATCAGAGTTTGTAAGGAAAACATGAAGTTTAACCGCAATTTGAAAATAAATAGATAAATAGATATACACATGCTTGTTCATATAAAGAGTTAATTTGCATTATTCTTTTTTTTTTGTCAGTCCATGTAAGGGAAAAATTCTATAGAAAACTTTAAATTAAAGAGAAGTAACGTATGAAAATTTAAAACAATTTTGTCTGTTCTAGCGACTACAGCCTAAATAGTTAGGTGGATTTTCTTCAAACTTGATACCCACTGTTCTTGGGTACTATGCCCATTGCCCATGCCCACACGTTATTTTGACTTTTTAAGACCAGAAATAATGGTACCTGCCATACATTTTTTTTAGTCATTAAATAAAATATTTGTCTTAAAAAGGGTTTAAAAAATCAGTTAATTAATTTTTGTAAGGAATGGCTACTTTTTGGTTTTTGACCTTTTTGGTTTTTGATTTTCTCGAAAAAAGTTTTGTATATTTTCAAACTTTTGACGTTAAAGCTTCTTTAAAGTAAGTACTTATTGTATTTTTGAAAAATTATTTTTGAAACTAAATTTTATTCGAAACAACTTGTGAATTTTTTGTTAAGCTTAGTATGAAGTGATATCTTTAATTGTATAGAATTCTTAAAAAAATCATTTTCCAAGAATCAAAAATAAGTGTACCCACCACCACACTGAAAAACCGTGTAGAAAATTTTATTTTCTTCGAAAATAACTCCAAGAATTTTGATTAAAAAAATATGCGTGTTCTTTAATAATTGCAATCTATGTACGTTTAAGAAAAGAAATATTTGCATTGCATTGTTAGCCACAGTAGGTACTTCCCATAAAATCAATTTCTTACTATTGGATTTACCGATTATTTTTTTTTTTTTTGATTTTGAAAGAAATTCAATTTTTTTTTTTGAAATTCGATTTTTGAAATTAAATCTGCATTTTATTTTTTTTTCGTTCTAAAATTTTTTAAGAACCTTTATAAAGGGTGATTCGCATAAGGTGTGGCAAAGAAAGTTGATATTCTTCCCGTTTAGAAAGGAGGGGAAATTTTTGGAAAAGAAATGTTAAAAAACAACCATAACATTTCCAATACATTTTTTTGTTAAGCCTTAAATCCCTTCCTTATTTTCTTTTTAAATAATATTGTTTTAGTAAACAGTTCCTGGAAAGTTAATTTTCAAAATCTAAATTAAAAAGTTCAAACTAATTTTTGTAAATATTTAACGTAATAAAGTTGTTTTAAAAAATAAATGATCTAGCTTTCTCAGAAAACTTAGAGTCTGGCTAAATGATAATTTTAGCAACCGATTGTGGTTGATAATCATCAGCTTTGTTTTTTTTTGTTTTTACGTGCGCTATAAGTACTTTAGGACAAGTTTTGGAATATCACTCAAGATAATAATTTTCCCTAACATTACGATGATAGAGAAACCGAAAAAGTGGGTTCCGCAACTCTGTCTGTCTGTCTGTACTTCGACCTGCAGCTTAAATGCCTTAAGCGATTTTCTTTAAACTCTGGACTTAAAGTTATGTGGTGATTTCCTAGAGGAGAAATTTTTTTTAGCTCAGGAAATGACGGTACCTGCTATTTGTATTTATTTCAAAAACAGCTCTTACGATTTTGAAGGATATAATCAATATATTGGTAACAAAAAATTTTACCAATAAAGGTTTTCAACGGTACCTGTCATATATTTACGATTTTTTGATTTTAAAATTTCTGGTTAATTTCTTCATCGATTTTAACCAAATTTTGTACAGAGAAGGCCTATTTTGTTTTAATATATATTATTTGGATTTTTAAATAGTGTATTGATTTTTTTTTCTGAAATTTCAATATCTAGAAAACTGGTCAACTAATTTTTTGTTTTACTTTTTTTTTTTGTTTAATTGTATCTATAATACGCTTAGCAGTCTGTGGCCCAGCTACAATAAGAAAAAAACAAACAAAATTATTAACCTGAAAAAGAGATCATTGCATCTTCTGATAGGAATTATCACAGGACATAACCTCTTAGGGTATCATAAAAACAAAATGGGACTAAATACTGTAGATCTATGCAGATGATGCGGAGACGAAGAAGAAGTGGAGGACACTCTTCACTACCTAGGTCACTATCCGGCACTCTGCAACATAAGGAAAACCTTTTTTAGGTAGCTATTTCTTCAAGGATTAGCAGAAATCTCGAAGTCAACATTTAATTATATAACGTTGGAAAGGTTTTGCCACCAGAAACCAAAATTAAATGCAATGATTTAGTCAGTGAAGAGTCATGCGAGGTTTCCTCAGTTCATAGATTTGAACCCCCTTTTCGCTTTGTGTGTAGAAATCAACAAGACAACAGCAATCAACTCACTAGCTAGATAATAAAAGGAAACGACATATAATGATTTAGTAAGTGAAGAGTCATGCAATGTTTCATCAGTTCATAGATTTGAACCCACTTTCTGCTTTGTGTGAAAACAACCCTTTCTTTCGTTAAATTAAAAATTGTTTTTGATATGGAAAATTATAAGATGAAAAAACTGTTGAAAAGTCATGTAGAAGTTCATCAGTTCATCGTCTATGTCCACTCATATGCTTTGTAAAGTGTGCATCGCTATTGTGTGTTTTGATAGAAGTTGATTTTGTTTGTGTTCTCTATGTTGACATTGTCTAAAAAAAAAAAATATTATAAGAGGGCTTATGAATTTCCATTAAACAGAGGCAATCTCAGATTTTCTCAAAGTATTTCAGTTTTTTGGTTAATCACCACTTCGCATATGAAGTGGTGATTAACCAACAACCACTGACCTAGTGATTTAACTTTAGTTGAAAGTTTTAATTCTATATTTTAATTAACAAATTACAAATAATTCACAACACAACAGAGTTAATGAATTTACTATTTATTTAATTTTTTTCACATTTTTTATATTGAATTGATTAATTGCTGAATAAACAACTACTCCATTCCTGTCGAAAGGCGCACACAGGAATGGTTGCGAGTTGTTAGTCTCTAGGCCCTGGTTCTTCATGAGCCGTTGTGCCACCCGATTTTTTTTTTTTTTTTGAATAAACAACTACCTACTTCTATATCTTGTGATTTGATAATTGAATTTTCATTACCATTTTCATCGAAAATATTGAACTGATGAATAAACCACATACATTTATGCAGTGAATTCATAGGTTATGCAACCACCAAGTTTTTCACCATCTGGGTCGGTGAATAAACAACTTCCAAGTTGTAGTGAGTAGTGATTTCGTTGGCGAATTTGCATCAGATTTTCAGCATGTGCTTCCCGTCTAGGACATGACCATGTTAATTTCATCAAAGGAATCAGCTGAAAAGTGGACGGTGCAGCTGCCATTCCTCAAGGAAAAAGCTGATTTTTCCTCAATGAATTTTTTAATTTTTCCCGCTGGGATGTTGCAAGTTTACCCCCTACTTCATAAAAGTAACCATTCAGAATCAATGCTTAACCAATCGCGAACTAATTTTACTATTCATGTACAATTTGGCTAAACTTTTATATCATTTCTGAAAGCAAACATCAACACTTCTAAAAGAGTAATATTTATAAATAGGGCTTGACATAGGCGCCCGGAAGTGCCCCCGCCTGGCTCTGGCCGAACAATCATGCTAGTTCTATTTTTATTATTAACTAGGAAATTTTCACAAAAACGACTGTTTAAATGTACTTTTTTTTGGCAGAGTCTATGGTTTGCCACCCCCCTGACTCTGAGCCAAGTCGTGTATAGCCGCTTTCATTTTACTCTTTGTTTTGTTCGGAATTGTGATTATTTTATTGGCAGCTTTGTTTCCAGGTCCATTAGGCCAGTCGAAATGTAATTTGGAATTAAAAAAATTAAATAGTGGATTTTTTTCTTTTAATGGTTATAGGGGTTCATAATGAGTGTTCAGTACGTTTTTTGACCACCTAGCTCTTTTGCATTAGCCGCCATATTGAATTTACCTTGAACCTACCATAGTGCATACGATATTAACGTCATTAACCAATTTCAGATTTAATTTGTCAAAAATGGTTGGTCAAGCCGGGAAATTGAGTGGGGTGAGAAAACGAATACAGAATATATTATATCCGCAGGCAAATTTCTTTCACTGCAGCTCACACAAATTAAGTCTGGTCATTAACGACGTAAGCGAAGTTTCTGAAATCAGAAATGCTGTCGGGACAATTAAGAAAGTTATAACTTTTTTTTCGCGAGAGTCCCTTACGACGAAAATGCGTCCCCATACCCAGTATTCCTCTGTTTTGTGAAAATATAAAAGCATTCAAGTTCTGAGAGAGCATATCGTTATTGTTATTGAGGCACTGCAAAAGTTTTCGGAAGAGGGTAATAGAATAACAAAGCAACGTGCCCTCCAACTTTATTACTCTTGCACAAATTCGACCTTTTTAGTTTGTTTGTTTGTGATGTCACATTACCCATCGATGCTAGAACCTTTTGCTAATATATTTACAGGGCGTTGACCAAAATGTGTCAACAGTAAATGATCAGGTAAATGTTTTAAATAAATTCAAAAAATTCAACAAAATCGAGAGGATGCTGACAATTGCTTTAGATTTCTATGGAAGGTACTGGAAAAATGCTTGAGTGAATCAGGCATAGTTTTAAGCTGCCCAAGAATAATTCAAAAACAAATCCATCGATCAAATGCTCCCGCTTCTTCCCCCCAAAGTTATTTTAGAAAAGATATTTATATTCCGTACATTGATTCTCTGATAATTTCGCTTGCAGAATGGTTTTCAGAAGAAAATGAAGCTGCATTTTCACTAGTTTAGCTATCACCAACAAATATGCAAATTATGGATTCTCCAGACTTCGATATAATTATACAGAAAATAATGGAGAAATATGGCTGCTTTCGGGATAATTTCCTGGCGGAGTCCAAGATGTGGTACAGTTTTAACAAAATGCAGACTAATAGAAATGATTGTTCAAACATTTCTGATTTATTGAACAGTGTAGAGGAGTTTTGTCCATCGATTTTTTCAGCTCTTTATATAGGGCTCTCAATTCCAGCAACTACTTGCACCGGTCAGCGATCGTTCAGCACCTTACACAAAGTAAAAACTTGGCTTAGATCCACAATGACCGTTAAACGACTTGATTCGTTGTGCATGATGTACATTCATCGAAATATTGTCAAAGAACAAACAAACTTTTACAACGGAATAATTGACCGTCTTGGAAAAGAGTCGCGGCGGTTGCAGTTGCTATTCACTAAGTAACAAATGTTGAAGAAAAATCATATGTTTGCTTCCTATAATAATGATTTAACGTCAAAAAGAATAAAATGTCACATTTTCTAGTCCTAAAATAAAATCACTTACAACTGACCTATGCCTAGACAAAATAAATAAACTTTTAATCAAAAAAAAAAAAAAATCGAATTAAAAAATTGCATATTCATTTTTATCCATTAGCCATTCTTTCATCAAATTCTTTTTATTTGTGCTCTTTCATCGTCATCAAGGCTCTCTGCAATAATAAATTAATGCCAATACTTTTCTTTTTTCACACATCTTGATTCGATTAAATACAATTCTTATGGGAAAAATGATGTTTTTACAGTTGAAGCAGAAATCTTTTAACTAAGTTTATGTAGTGTGTGGCGAAGCATCAATTTAGTTGACAACTGAGTTGAAAATAAAATTGAATCGTGTATGGAGTGCTTAAAACTTAGAGTTTTTCCAGCAACATTGATAAAAGTCTGAAATGTTTTGTTTTCATAATTCATTTTGAAAGTCTTACAACATTTGTTTTGGGCATCAGTACCTTAGGTGGCTCCCTTCACGGGTTCCGAAGATTTTAACTCCTTTTTCGCTCAGTCAAATCTTTTTAAGCATTAAAAAGATCAATGGTTGTTTGAATTGTTGGTATGTGAGACGGGTACTCGCCAAGAAAATTCATATTTAAGACAAAGATTGTTTAACTTAAATAATGGGTAATGTTAGCTTGAGTACTTTTAAAAAGCCAACAAATTAGGTGAATTATATCCGTCTATTTTGAACTTACTAACCGGGGCATATTTCCATATTTTTTTTTAAAGCTGTACAGTTGGACACTTATTTAATTTAAAAATTGAAAAAAGTACGTATACGCCAGGGTGTACGTTATTTCGAATTTCATTTTAGAAATTAATATTTTCATTATTTAAGCAGAACAAAAATTGGTTTAACTAAGAAAATAAAGTTGTGTATAATATGTGCTTTATAGATGAATTAAGGTTTGCTATTGAATAGTTAATGAACAAAATATTTATTATTTTTGTTTTTAAGTTCAAGACAAAATTTGAACGAATGCTAAAGGAATGTACTGGACGTATCCGTAAATTTTGTTTTTGTTTTTAATTAGTTTTGTATTTATTAAATTTTCCAAATTGTCATGGATCTTATATAAAGTAGTAAAAAGATAAATCTATCCATGGATTTGGTGTTTGTTTCGCTGGCCGAATATTCGGCCAATGACGATACTAGTTTTATTAAATACGCGTACCAGATTTTATTTTTTAAAATATTCCAAAAATTTTATATACATATACAAAATTAATTTTTAAGAAAACCGCTCAAACGATTTTGAATTTTTTTAAGTTGTTAGCTACGAGAGCAAGTTTGTGCGATCCAGTCGTGCAGTTTATTTTTTTGAAAAATTATTTTCTTATTACAATTCTTAGAAGCATGTACAACTGTGAAAAGAAGTGAAGGAAAATTGATATTTCTATTTTAACTAGCTTGCAAAAACGGCATTGGTTTTATTATTAAAATTGCTATATTTTCCATGATTTAAGATTTAATAAACAAAAAACGAAAAGGTCAAATTTATTGTTGAAACGAAGAAATAAAATTTGTTCTCAAGGTAATTTTTGGCGTTCATTCTCGTTTTAAATGAAAAAAAAAATAAAAGATGTTTGCTCTTTTTGAGATTATTATTTTTTAATTTATGAAAGTTCCTAAATGTTGTAATATTTTTGTTTAAAAGTTTAAATCTTTCCAATATCTTTTATTTTTAATTTCTGATAAAACTTGAATGTAAGCCTTCAGCCATTGTTCTCTACTTTAAAGGTTATGTACCAACACGAGGAAAAATTTTGTTACCAAAATAAGTAACTATTCCTCAAATAAGTAGTTTTTTTTTCATAAGATTTCTTGAAAAGTAAAACATTTTGGAAATATTAAAACTGAATTTTGAATAAACAGATTAGTAGTTTTAAGAATATTTGGCACATATAACTTACTTACTTTTGATGGCGCTCACAGACCAGGATGGGCTTCGGCCTCAACTAACAAGCCCCTCCAGCCAGCTCTGTCCCTAGCTAGCCGCTTCCAGTTGCGCACACCGAGTGCTTTGATGTCGTAATTCACTTGATTGCGCCACCTGTTACGGGTTCTTCCTCTGCTGCGTACCCTATCGGGGTTGGATTCGAAGACTCGTCGGGCAGGTGCGTTGCTGTCCATACGCTCCACGTGCCCCAGCCATCTCAGCCGCTGTATTTTCAGCTTTTTGACCAGGTCAACGTCGCTGTATAGCCCGTATAGCTCGTCGTTGAATCTTCTCCTCCATACTCCTTCGATACACACCGGACTGAAAATCACACGAAGAATCTTCCTCTCAAAGCACCCTAGCAGATTTTTATCCGAATCTTTCAGTGTCCATGCTTCTGACCCATAAAGCAGGACCGGGATGATTAGGGTTTTGTATAAAGTCTCCTTGGTTCTCTGAGAGAGGGCCTTACTACTTAAATGCCTTCTTAGACCGAAGAAACAGCGGTTGGCAAGAGTAATTCTTCGCTTGATCTCCGTACTGATGTCATTCTGCGATATAATAGTGGAGCCCAGGTAGACAAAGTCCTTGACAACTTCGAAGTTATATCTGTCCATCGTGATATTTTGCCCGAGTCGACGATGTTGAGATTCCTCTCTCGATGACAGCATATACTTCGTCTGTCCACATTAACCGCCAATCCCATTCTAGCCGCACATATAAAAAAAAAAAAAAAAAACACCTCCCGTTATTATCTTCTTCTATTTAAGTAAATATTTTGAAAAAAAATGTACAAGTTTACAGTTTTTCACGGTGTAAGGCCCGCGGTAGATGGTGGGAAGAATTAGAAAACTTTAATTTTTTAACACCATACCAACCCAAACAACATCAGCAGCATAGTAGAAAATCAAAACTACAACAATTTTTGTAAAGCCATTCAAGAGTATTAATGACAATTATTTGTTTTAACAAAAAATATAATAAGTTACTCTAAGAGCCTGATTAAACGGTTAATTTTTTCGTTTGTTTCGTCACGAACGTTCATGGTTACATGGTTCGAGAAAATACGTAGGTAATTAAGTACTTCCTTTCATTATTTTGACGTTCCTGAAATTTTAAGCTGTTTTTTTTTTAAGAAAAAATAAATAGTAATAAATAAAAATATTCTTTAATCATTAATTTTTAATACACACTCGTATACAACGTATATTAAATTTCGAAAATGCACTAACGCTGCATTTAAACGACTGAATTAGTAGTATTTCTGTGTACTGGAAAACGCCAGAAATTTGGTAACATTTATTTTTTTATTTAATGATAGAAATACTGCCAATTTAAGTTTACACTCCTCGTCAACTGAATACGCACAAACATTTTTGAATATATTTTATCCATTTTTTCCAAACAGTGATGGTTATTATGCCATCTGTTGATGGTAAAAATTTTCGTAACATATAAATAACAGAATTTCAAAGTTTTATCCAAAAACAACCGTGAGTTTTTCCTTCAACCACTTCCAAAGTGTAACTTATGCAAAGTAGAAGTTTTTTTTTGAGTCAACTGAATAGGTACAAAAATTAAAATTGGTATTGGAATGGAATGAAACAAGTTTTTGTTTAAGTTTAGTAGTGGGTACTTCCACCTTTATTTTTAATTACTTCGTAAATTCGATCCGGCATGGAATCGTATAGGTTTTTAATGTAATTTAACGAAATTTCGCTCCACGCTAATTTGATTGCAGAAATTAAGGTTTCTTTGTCTTCGAACTGACGACCACCCTCATAAACTTTGCGTACTAACCATCCCCAGACATTTTCTATGATGTTTAGATCAGGTGAGTACGGCGGCCATTGAAGCAACTGGACTTGTTGCTCCTCTATCCATGTTTTTATTATGCGCGCTGAGTGAATAGGCGCATTATCATGTTGGTAGGTCCAGTTTATGGGTCCAAAGATGTTAGAAAATTTAGGAAAATTTCTTTCCAAAATTACTTTATACCCAGCTGCTGTCATTCTTGATGTTACAACCTCGAGCTCAACTGTTCCATAATAACTGACTGCTCCCCATATCATGACACCTCCTTCACGACTATGATGGCGCTTTAAAAATCTTTTTTCTTTTCTTAAGTCGTGAAAATAGAAGTTGAACCCATCAGGGCCATCGAAATTAAACTTTTTTTCATCTGAACAAACCACGTGATACCATTCTTTTTTCCAACTCATGTGAAGTCTTTTATAAAATCTAATCGCAACATTTTCCGTCTCTCGTCAAGTGGTGGTTTTTTCTTAAGTTTCATTCGTTTAAGATGGCTTGAGTTGTTGATTACTCTTAATACTGTTGAGCAACTTGCGTTTACGCCGACTTTTTGTTTTATTTTTACCACAGAATCAGAAGAATTTGATGCACATCTTAAAATTCTTCGTCTCTCAGCTGCTGTTATTGCTGTTTTCTTACCTCCCTTCATGTTTTTGCCGTATGCATCTTTATTTTTCAAGTAAGAATAAACTACATTAAAACTTCGGCCAACTTTATCAGCTATTAAACGTCCAGTTAGGCCTTCGTCTCTAAGTAAATCGATTTTAGCTTTTTCAACACTGTTAAGACACGAAGATCTACCCATTTTTCTTAAAATTTGAAATCAAGAATTAAATTTTACTGAAAACACTAAAATCGTTAATTTACACTGTCAAGCACTCCAAAAAACTTATAAACAACGAAGAAAATGGCGTTGTACCTATTCAGTTGACTAAAAAAAAACTCCTACTTTGCATATAAAACACTTTGGAAGTGGTTGAAGAAAAACTCACGCTTGTTTTTGGATAATTCTTTCGGAATTATCTGCTTAACATCTTAAGGGAATAGTTAGCATCAACAGATGGCATTATAACCATCACTGTTTGGAAAAAATGGATAAAGTATATTAAAAAATGTTTGTGCGTATTCAGTTGACGAGGAGTGTATGTGCAGCAACCAATTTTAGCCAAAACCAAAGTCCTACGGTTGTTTATTTATCATTTTGTAGTGTCTTATAATAATATGAGGAAATGAAACGAGTATAAATATAAATCTGTATTTTAGATTTCAACCTACACGCAGTTTTTTTTTCGACATAAAGGGTCATATAGTTTTTTTTTTTTAATCCATTTGTGATGTTAATGGATGTTACATAAATTGTCAAAGTACCTGTGTATTATTTTCAACTTCATACACAATAACATATGACACCCAATTGTCATTCGGTCACATTTTATCCATCTTACATGTGTTTTATTGTTATATAAGTTTTAATCTTTTGGTAACCCGTTTTGTTGGATATAAGTTCATCAGATTTACTTGTTCAAATCAACTTCATAACAGAAGTTGTTTGGTAGGTCTTATACACTAACAAAACAAAACTACCTTCAACATTACTTCTACTTTCGTAGAGCTACTATAGCAAGCAGCTGCAAATTACAATTTATTACAATTGGTATTTTTTTTAAGCCAAAAGCTGCTATGTTTATGGTTGTGGTATAAGGTATTGAATGCCCCCATCATCATAGATCAGGAATATATAGTTATACCTTACCTACAATAAAGCGTAACAGAAATAATTTAACTTTATTATGAATTATAGATCTCTCTTGGATAAAGTTTCCTTATTTTTATAAAAAAATTATTCTCAAAAGACAATGAAGTTGAACAATTCGAACAGAATTTAACTTAAGACACTAAGTGCAAATTATTCTTGAAAACAGATAAATAACTATTTAGTTTTTGTTCTCTTTTGTAGCCCAAACAGTTTAAAAACTTAAGGGACCATTTACAAAACCAAAAAAACTCTTAGATGGAAAAGGTTACAACAAATTATTTTTAATGCAAAGATTAGTCAGATAGTCCATTTTAAGAACACAACATAGCAAACAGAATTTTCAACCTCATTTCGCACATCATTTTACGAGATAACATAGGAGTAAATATGATACTTTCAACGCCTTCAGCTATTCGGTAATGGAATTCATGCAAGACGAAAACATTCTTCTCACAAGAACACGCAATTTCGAACCCAAAAGGATGCCTACTCAATTCCGTTACAATCACCGCAAAAAACGCATTTAAAATAGACGGACTGTACAAGATCCATAGAGTGAACTTACCCACACTTTCTACATCATTTGACAAGCGTTTCCAAATAGTAGAATAATATTATATGAGTGTCCCTTCCCTAAAGCGGCACCATGATGGCCTTAACGTGTTCTGTATGTCTTGGCTTGCATCTACTAGGATAATAAATTCCGTCGAGTAGACGAGATGAAGTTTACGCTACGTACAAGGCGGCCTTAATGGCAAACAAAAAAAAAAATGGTACCTACAACAAAAACAATAATTCTCTTCTTCGCGGACTTCGCGCATATACCTAGCTCTATAGGTTCAACTCGTGTCCCTCTAAGCTCACATCAGTTAATAGATTATCGCACACACCATTGGCTAATAGTGGTGCGGCCAAGCCAAGATCGAAAGGGACACTTTGATAAATAACTTTAGAGCCGGGCTAATAGCTGCACTTGTAATTGATTTTGTATGCGCGTTTAGCTGTCCCCGCGGGGGTGAAATACACTTCGTTCTATAAATTGGACATTAAGCTGTTGAGCGGGTTGAGAATTTTACGATGGGATGCGAATGCGATCCGATCCGAGATGCAAAGTGAAGCGGAACCTTATAGTAGATGTAACATAGCTTGAGTGATATATTATTATCACATTTTAGCTGCGGAGGAGATAAATAATGTGGGCGATACTGGTTATTTTAATTTTAGTGACCGTAATAAATTCACCATGCGAATATAGTGCGTATATGAGATTGAGTTTAAGATGCGAAGAACTATTTCCGCATTTCAGTTAAAAATAAATGTCACATGCATTGATATAATACATCCAACATGGATGGTTGGATGTTGTAGGATGCGGGTAGTCACTGAGTGGCGTCAAGACGGCGATGTCCAGTGATGTAACGAATACTACACATCAATTGTGCTTATTTTACCTCCAAGTGGTAACCATCGGGTACTGGTCTCGTCCATCCGGACTTAACTTGCCAAACAAATAAGCGCGAGTGTTGAACAAGAGACAAAAATAGCAACACTATAAATACTCTGTCGGAAATGACTGGCTATATAAGTCGGGTGAAATCTTAGACGAGTCCATTAGAAAGAAGGTGTGCGGCGGATGAATTCATCAGAATCAACGGTGTCACCAACAGTATGGACGACAGAGACCTTACGTTAGCAACTCTGAAATATTTAGAGCTGAGGTCAGTAAGGATTTTCAGTACTAGCCATCAGGGTGCTGAAAAAGAGATGGTGGCGGATGAACCCTTCAAGGGTCAACGGCAGCACTCATATCCCCGTATTGGGCTACTGGTATCGGATTATCCGGCCTGCTGTCCTAAGGTTACACAAGGATCCGGCCCTCCAGGTCTGGGGGTCGTGTGACGGGTTGGCAACCTACCACATGTAAAGAAATCAACCGCTTCGAATCGGCAACTACAGCCTCGGATAAGGAATGATCTAACGATGACGACTTTTGGCTATCGAACAAGGACAAAGATTGGATTCTGGAATGTTAAAACTCTTCTCGATAACCGCGAAGAAGGCCCTAACAACGCCAGATTCCTCCAACTTGAGAAAGAATTCCTACGGTACAACCTAGACATCTTGGTTTTGAGTGAAGTGAGATGGTTGAGCGTAGGGCAGGTGGATTCACCTTCGTAAAGCACTTTCTTTATTTACTCTGGAAAACCAGTTGGAAGCTCCCGATGTTCCGGCGTAGGATTAATGTTGACTCCAAAGGCGCGGCAAAGTCTTATAACCTGGAAACCCATCAACGACAGGATATTGGCAGCCAGGTTCCAGTGTAAATTAAGAAAAACCACCAACTTAGCGCGGTTTTCAGAAACTCGCCGAATGGAGACATCACTATCGTAATGGGAGATCTTAATGCTAAGGTTGGTCAGGACAACACAGCGTTGAAGCACGTTCTGGGTAACCACGGTATCGGGGAACGGAAAGACAATGGAGAGCGGTTTGTTGACTTCTGTAACGCAAATTAGCTAGTCATTGGAGGTACTCTGTTCGAGCATAGGATCTCGCACAAGATAAGTTGGTTATCCACAGATCGTCAATGTACAGCGAACTTAATCGATCATTTTGCTATTAGCAAGCGCTTTAAAAAACAGACGCGGTGCTGACGTAGGGTTAGCTCGCGATCACCATCTTAGGCTTGGTGTTGTTAATTTAGTCAAGTTTTTTTAAGTCGATTTTTTCTTACTTAACAAAAAATAACGTCGAATTCTGCATCAAGTCTAGCGATGGTCAACACAAAATACTTCCAACGCGTTGGCGAATGCATTGACAGACTATTCTGTCGCGTCAAAGTAACATGGATTGATTTTCATCTTATTCAAAAATTTCTATTTTTTTAAAAATAATTTTTAAAAAAATAATTTTTTAGAGGTTTTTTAATCCATCATCATCGTAGCCATCCTTTAATGGAATTTGACACTTCATACGTTGACAGATAGGTAAGAAACTAAGTTACTTCGTACGAGGAATATTTTGTTCCAAAATGTCACGGAAAGGCGCTTAAATCGCCTTTTAATTGCCTTTTCTCAAAAAATTCAAATATCTTTAAGTTTTTCAATGCATCATCTCCGTAGCAATCTTTTAATTTAATTTGACAGTCTATGGCTAGACAAATCGGTAACAGAATATTCCAAATATCACCCGAAATCCCCAAAACTCTCATTTTTCCCAAGGAAAAAATATACTCTCAGCAAATTAGGATTTTTAAGAGATTTTGTATAATTCATTATAATCATAGTTATCCTTCAATCATTTATTTGACAGTTGTCTATTTTTTGGAAATTTTAAAATTTCTTGATCCCTCCTCTCATTAAAAGTTGTGGTAGAAAGAATATTTAATTTTTCATTAAATTTTCAACAAAAAGCTATCTATATCGCTTTATATACAAGTCTGAACGAGGCCACAACTGGGTTCGAATATGGCAAGCCAGTTGACGAGCAAGTTGCTCAGGCTTGTATGTATTAGTAAGAAAATTTAAATGTATTGTAACTTGTAAGCCAGTACTGGCTCGTGTGGACTCAGTGTAACCTTTAAAAAAGTGTGATAAAATGTTTAATAAAATTAGAACCATTCCTACAATTTTTGTATGTGCTAATACATGTCAAATCGTGTAGAATAGAATATTGCGTTGTGTAGGACCTAAAAACTAAAAAATTTTTTTCAGGGCTACTGCCTCTTGCGAGAAATTGACAAATCCTCCAAGAGTATCACTTGTCACGAATAAGTGCTTCTCGTCTAGCCGTTCGGAATCGGCATAAAATTGTAGGTCCCTTCCATTTCTGTCAATAGGCGTACACATGAATGGTTGCGAGTTGTTAGTCACTAGGCCTTGGTTCTTCATGAGCCGTTGTGCCACCCGATTTATTTTAGGATGGATGGTAGGATGACATGTTTTAATACACAGTGGGATAGTGTGGAAGGGCTTTAATCAATGATTAGGAAAGCTACTTTTCGTAAACTATTATGGTAGAATTATAAAGGTTCTCTCCAATCAATAATTCGTTGACGACGGCGAATCTACATCAACAACATGTTGTTATTTTTGTTTTCTTTTTCGTCAATGATTTGCATTGGTTTGGTTTATCCTTAATAGTGAGAAGCTGTCAGAAGCAGATGGCATAAACCAATGAAAATCAAAATCAGAATTGAGCCATAATTCGTTGTATCACTTTTTTCGTTCCTGCCTCAAGAAATGTCAGTTTCACCTTCATAAGGTGCACTCGGGGATGTTCTTCACTTTCGAAAACAATAGTTTACACAAATCCGACGTTATGGGCGCACCATAGAATTTTTTTGTATTCGCTCATTTTCGTCTGACCACCGACCACTACCGTGAGCATACGACTATTGTAGTTCCATCGTGAATATTGCATTTTTGTATCGTTTCTTTACATACGGCTCTGATTTTGCGTTGGTTCGGGAGAGGTCTTCATTTAAAAATAACTTGGAAATCTAAACACGTCTAATCTGTCACACACACCAAATCAGTCAAATAAACGAACAGCTGATTCAGTTAAACAGCATTTAACCAAATGAATAAAAAGGTCGTTCATGCAAACTTTTGTGTGAGCTTATCATTTTACACAATTTGTAAACTTACGACTACCCTTAATTCTTTTGGTTTTAATGTTTAATGATACATACATTTTTAAAACTCTTTTCTGAACTTTAAAAAAATGATAAACTTGATCAAACAAACAAACAATAAAGCCTTCAACAGCCTACCGCTAACAAAAAAGAAAATAAAAAAAATAACAAAATAAACATAGTACATTATAATCGTCTATGCAGACAAATATGCTTAATGCAATTGATTATAATCCCATGTGAAGGCGATCATATAATACTCCTGGGCAAATAACAAAAGTAAATACACATTGCAGACGTCTACTATAGACTATTCCTACGAACATTCGCATATAAAAAACTCGTAGATATATTCGCATTTTGTGGGAAGAAACTATGGAGTGCTTATAATACGATTTGCAATTCAAATATGATGATTGGATATTACCTGCACCAATATGTCAAAACGTTAAGCAGATAATAATATTCTCTCGTACCTAAGAGTTTTATCATATTTTTCGATATAGCAAACAAAAAAGGCGGAGACGAACAACAATAATAGAGAAATCACAATGGTTCTATATGTATAATAATTCTATACACAGATGATAGGCTTTGGGACCTCTCTGTAAGCTTCTGAAGCTTCTCCAGTTAAAGAAGTCATCTTGTTATTTATATGAGTCAAACAGAATTATTATTAAATTATAATTCTTTAGTTGAGGGCATGAAAAAAGGATGCAAAAGTGCATTATTACTTTGTCGTTGTCGCCGTTCGTCGTCGTCGTGCAAAAGGGAACAAGTGCAACTTCCAGCCAGGGTAAATGAATTTTAAATGCATACATAGAGGCGGTGTTGGTGTTGTTCTGCCACAGCCAGTGCCAGTGCAGCGCTTTGGCTGTAGGGGAGTTCAAAACCAATTAATATAGTCTTGTATTTACCATCATCGATTGGGTGAAGGAACTGCAAGAAATTTTATAACATATAATTATATAAGGCGAATTTATTTTTGTCTTTTGAAACTTGAAATTAAAATTCGATACACATAAACATGTTGTGATGAAATTATTACATTTAAAATAAAACACGTTAAATTTATGTTTCCGAGTTTTTAGCTCAGCTCTTTTGTTTCGCTGCAAATAGGTTGAATAGAATGCGATCAAGGTTTTGAATGCAATGATGGAGTATGTAACATAATTGTTTTGTAGAATAAGTGCACCAAGTTCAAGTAGACACAACAAGTGCTAAAAAAAAAATTTAACAAAAAAGAAAAACACGTACATACATTTTCTAAAAAACAAAAAGAAATTTTTACAATTTTTTTGTAAGACGAGCAGATATGTTTAAAAGTGTTTTTAAAAATGGTAACTAAAAGGCACCATGTTCCTTTTATATCTGCGCCAACTATGGCTTAATGTTTTTTTTTTTTTGTAAAATTACCACATTTCAATATAGCTTTTAACGGCCTTTAGTCCATAAAAATTGGCGTTCAGTCCCGGTGTCCTCACTTGGACTCTTCAGTTGACAGTGAGGGCCTTGTCAAGACGCAATTTTTATTAAGTTCAGTCCAGCTAACATCAATTTTACAGCGAAAATCAATTGTGAACTATATCCAACCCAATTAGAATTCCTAATCAAGAATTGTTGGAAATTTTGTTACCCGTGGCCTGGCATTGTTTACATATGAGTGTTTTTTATAATACAAATTCTACTTGGCTGATGTATTTCAGTAGTATATAGAATTTGTATTATACAAAAACACCCATATGTTACCACATTTCATTTAAAAATGTGTTCATTTGGCAAAAATCCTAGAAACTTGAAATTTTAAGAAATTAACGTAAGTATTTAAAAAAAAAAGAAATATTTTGCTGTACGAAAAAAAAACGAACTATAAATTGTGAAACCATAAACATGAAAAATAAAATATAGCATATCTTTTGTGTTCTTCTCCACATACAAATAGGACAACTAGGTTCTTAAATGCTCACATAAATAATATCGTGCTTTCCATTTAATATCTCACGAATCACGATACCAATCATTTCTGTGATTTTTTTTTTTGTTTGTAATACTATTTGGGTCGAAACGTGCGCTTCTGAAATTGAAGGTCCTTGAATGTGAAGGAGGAGGAATATAAAGTCCACACAGAACATGCGCACGATTGTAGGACAAAACACATCAATTTTATAGATGTATGTATATGTGATGGAAGAATAAAAGCCTTTGGCCAAGTCAGAATCACGCCGACCGACCCACAGAATAATGGCAATAAAAATTGGCAATGCGCATTCACAACATATCAGTTGACTTCTGCTTCTAATGTGGATACCCTGGATACTGATGAAGAGTCTCTATGATACTATATTCTACTCGTATGTGGTGGATATGTGCGGAATGATCTTGTCCCATCGTATTTGGGTCTGCTATTGTCTGGCTAGCTGACTGGATGGCTGGTTGGCTGGCTGGCTCAGACTTATATACAATAATATACAAGAGCCTTGTTCCAAGGACAAAGTCTTTGGTTTGTTTTACAAGATAAAGATGCAGGTGCCTCAGCATGTAGGTTGGACGAGGCGAAATGCCAACAGGACGTGGGCATTGGGCACCTTTATTCCACCTAGAGAGAGAAGGTTGTGTATAAGATTGTATTTAGTCGCATTATCATTTCATTGCTTGGTAAACATAGCCACCAGCACTTTGAATTTTTCTTTGTTGTTGTTGTTTTTTTTTTTTGTCTAGGTACGTACTGAGTTTCTAGGAGTTTTTTTTTTATTGTCCCTTTTCCGATATGAGTTGGCTATATATACCTTAATAAATGCAGGATAGAGAGACTCACGATTTTTTAGGGACACACTAACCGATTTGAAATTTATTGTTTGCTGATCATAGAGGCTGATTGTCGGTGACAATCTCAAGGTTTCCTACGAATAGTGTGTTGTCCGTGCTGACCACGCAAGAACATCGTACATACATATTGCATGCTCATAGGAATTTCATGAGTGTTGTGTAGCTTCTTTCTTTTGTATTATTTGTCATTTTATTTTGTTGCATATCCATTTTTGTTTTTTTGTGAAACTTTTTGTGCAATATTACTATTTTGGAATAGTTGTTGTGTGTATATACAAGATGAAGACAGTGTGATAAGAATCCCCAAGGATACTCTCATTTTTTTGTTATTGTGATGTGTGTAAAAAGGTGAAAGGGAAAATATTTTTGAATTCACTTCAATGATTGTAGTAGTAGTAGTAGTATTAGTAGAAGTAGTAGTAGTAGAAGTAGTTGTAGTTGTAAATTGTTTTTATTTCCAACATAGTGTCAAAAAGTTTACAATTATAATTTAATTTTGAGTTAATTTTTTAAGTACAAAATACAAAACTTACGACAGTGGCAAAAGTCGTCTGTCGGTAAGGTAAATTTACTTTAATTTTAAAAATTTTAAATGGAGTTTGATGATGATTTTTTTTTTTTTTTTTAAGAAAACTTTTATTTGTTTAATTCTCTCACTAGTTCATTTCTGTATGGCAAGGCCACAGTGATGTAATTGTAAAACCTATTAAAATCGTGGCAGTTTTCTCCATTCAGTATAAGGATAACTTCATCAAATGTTAAACTGGCTCTCCCAAAGGAAAGTACAAGTGACCTCAACTCCAGAAATAATTGTGTTTCGCCCAAGGCATAATAGTGGGCTCTTCAGTCAGTCTGTTATACCCTACTAAGACACAAATTTTGGTCGATGTTTACCGACTCTTATAAAAATCACAACAAAAAGATACTGTGAATTTTATTATTCTAGGGAAATTTGTTTAAATTCGTGCTCCCAGAAAATAAATACCCGTGGTCAGGTATTTTATAATAAGAAGATGAAGAAATTAAAATATTGAAATTACTTCTGTTTTAAGTGGAGTGAATGAATAAAATTCAATTAAAAAGTACAAGTGACCTCAACTCCAGAAATAATTGTGTTTGAACTTGACAATAAAATAAGAGAACATATTGATACAAATTTAACTGCAGAAAACATCCAACACACGTATGACATCCTAGAAAATATTATCAAAAGCTTAGCAAAAAGCACAATCAAGAAGAAAAAAAACCAAAAAAAACTGACAAAATTTCACAGAACACAAAAATATTGATCAACAAAGGAGAAGACCTGAGAGCTAAAGAGAACCTTACAGATACTGAGAAACAAGAACTAAAGGAATTGAGAAAAACCATTAAAATAAATGCTAAAAATGACATACATACGAGACGAGAATAAAAGACATAATTAAAGAAACAAAATCCATTAAAAAGGCTAAACAGTTTCTATGCGACGAAAAAGACTGGATCATATCTATGAAAAATAAATCAAGACAGAAAACAAAGAGAATGTACATTAATGACGCAGCAACTGAGTTTTTTGAAAAATTATTCACAACAATGGGCAATCAACGGACAACATGAATTTGAACAATTTCATTGACGATTCGATAGTTTTCAACGAAGGAGATATTAAGTCCATTATTGACAGCTTGGGAAACGAAAAAAGTGCAGGAAGTGACGATATAGAAGCAGAAGTTCTCAAGTTCGGAAAAGAGTCACTTATCCCAATATTGACAAGGCTTTTCAATGCGTCAATACATTGCTACACAATAAAGGAGACAAAGAAGATATAAACAACTACAGATCAATCACCTTAATATCGACAATTTATAAACTTTTTTCTAAAGCATTATATAAAGAAGTTAAAGACTCACTAAATGACAAACAGCCGAGGGAGCTAGCTGGATTTCGAGAGGGATTTTCAACTACAGACCACCTCCAGACCATGAATCAACTCGTAGAAAAGTATACAGAATACAACAAACCACTATACCTTCTATTTATTGACTTCAGCAAAGCCTTTGACACTGTAGAGCACAAAAGTATATGGACAGCACTGAGAAACCAAAGCATTAATCCGATTTTCATCCAAACTTTGAAGAATTTGTATTATAACAATACTGCAAAAGTAAAAACGGACAAAATCGGACGAGAATTCATCATAAAACGAGGAGTTCGACAAGGAGACCCCATTTCTCCACCATTATTTTCATCAGTACTCGAGGACATTTTTCACAGGCTTAACTGGACCAACAGATTTGGAATAAACATATGGGGAGAGAGACTGAGCAACCTGAGATTTGCAGATGACATTGTTTTGCTTTCCGAAACACCAGAAGACATAGAACAAATGTTGAACGAACTTTCTACGGTATGTAAAATACATGGACTAAGATTAAACCTAAACAAAACCAAAGTTATGACGAACCACATAAGGAAGGACATCTCGCTTGACAATGAAAAAATTGACTATATTGATGACTACGTTTACCTCGGACAACTAAAATCATTTAAGAAACAAGAAGAAAAGGAAATAGACCGACGTAAAACGGACTCAAAGGTTGGAAAAGACACACAACGATACATCCTGGACTCCACAATACTTCCTGTCATGAAATACGGATTACAATCAATGGCACTCACATCAAATTCACTCGACAAACTTAGAAATTGTCAAGTAAAAATGGAAAGACGATTACTCAATATAAGAACAGTTCAAAGAATAAGAAACGAAGAAATCAGAAGAAGAACTAAAATAACAGATGCAATTCAACGAATAAAACAATTAAAATGGAGCTGGGCAGGTCACATTTCAAGAACGCAAGACAACAGATGGGCGAAAGTAGTAACCAAATGGACCTCACCAAACGAATTAAGACCGAGAGGAAGACCAAATAAGAGATGGATGCACGATCTTAGACAATTCAACAACAACTGGTATAACGACGCAAAAAACAGAGATCTTTGGGCAGAAATGGGGTAGGCTTATGCCAGATATACGTTATATGAACTTAAAAAAGTTATAACGATTTAGATTAGATTTTAAAACAAGAACTTTTAAATTAAAACTGGATTAATGATAAATTTTGATTTGAATATGTATATACAAAACTAATTTAAAAATTGAGATAAAAAATAATAATGTATTAATGTATTTAAAACTATGTAAATTTTGTGGTAAATAAAGCTTATAATAATAATAATAATAATAATAATAATAATAATAATAATAAAAAGAAAAAATCGAAGTCCGATGCCAAAGCAAATTCAATAAAAAAAAGTGTATTTAGAATCCTAGATAGCCTATCCTAGTAAAAGCTGAACGTGACCACAGATACTTGAAAGCAACTTGCTTACAAGTTGCGTGCCGCCTACGTCACAGCATATTCACGTATACGAATTTTCCAGTACTGGCTCGTGTGGCCTCAGGGTTAAGATATTGTATTAAAACAAGTAATAATAGAAGCAAATTATGGAAAGTCATTTCTTTCCCACAAATTTGGCAGTCGGCACAGTGAGTTAGTGTGGAATGCCTTTTAAATGTAGACCTGCTTATTATTTTTTCTTGCGTAAACTACGTTTTAAGTCACAACTTTTATCACCAACTGATCGCGATTCGATAATAACAGAACACGGTCAGAGTTTTCTTTAGCTCTCTGAGTGAGATATCATATTATGAACGTACATCATATTTCTGAACACGCCTAATTCGAAAAGTCACAATGACGTTTGGATAAGTTCAACCAAATAAATTTGGTTAATTTTCCCCATCAAAATCTTTGGATAATTTTAACCAAATTGTTTAAACCATTTTCTATACAAAATTTGACAGTTCATTAATCAAATGATAAATTGAACCAAATCGTAAATTTATGCCGGATTTACACAAATGACAAAAGTGTCATAAACTCTGTCATTAAAATGACAAAATAAAGACAAAATCAATTCATAATTGATATGCATTTACCCGAAGACAAAATAATGACTATTTCAGATTTTGTCATTATTTTTGTCAGAAATAGAAACTAGTGTATTTACACTACTGTCATAAAATCTACCATATAAAGCGGATACGGAATATATTTTTAATTTATTTCAATTTAAACAAAACTCTGCAATACTGTAGGAGTGATTAAAAATGCAATCAAACAAAGTAACAATTGCTTTTGTAGTTTTAGTTCTTGAGGATGAGCATCAGGAAGAAACCCAACGACGGTCACGAAGAAAACAAAGATCTTGTTGGGTTCACCCATTATTTTTGCAACAAGTTATTTTCAGAACTGTTCCACAATTTTATAAGAATGTCGGCAGAGGATTTTGATTTTATAACTGATTAAAGAACACCACTTGTGAGAAAGCAAATAACAAACTTGCCTGAGGCAATATGCGACGAAGAACGTCTCACAATTACCCTCCATTTTCTCGCAACTAGAGATAATTACAGTTCCCTAATAAAAACAATGACAACTTTTTTTATGACAATATTTAATGCTAGTTTCGCCCGTCATTATTTTATGACAAAAATAATGACAAATATGAAACCCATTTACACGAAAATGACAAAAATGGCAAGAAAATCGCAGAAATAATGACATTTTGTCATTCGTGTAAATCCAGCATTATGTAGTGTTTTACGACGGTGCATGAATATACCCTTATTATTTTCTTCTTAATTTTATTCCCAAATTTCCCAAAAGAAATAATTCCTTTCACCTTAATATGACCAGTAAATTTTAACTTTTCCCTATAACCCTATTTTATAACTAAAAAGATGGTACTATCTGTCAAACACAACATTAAGTGGAAGAACCGTTCTTGCAGCTAATAAGCCTATCACAAGTTAAAATATAATAATTGATGCGCTTAGAAGATGAAGGACGTAAGCGACATTTTTAAACATTTGAGTTATAAGCATTTAAAGTTTATTGCCTATAACTTTTTTTATGAAAATAATAAAAATACTGTATGGATAATTTAAAGTCAATAAAACTCAGGTGAATTAAATTTTAGGAATCTTTTTTATTTAACGCAAATAGTTGTTGAGATATTTACACTTTTGTGTATTTAACACCTTTATCTAGGAACTTTTTTGTATTAAATTTAATTTTGTTTTTATAAAGGTGTTAAGTGACTTTTTGATATGTTGTAATTTACTTATTTTTTGTTTGTTTATTCTCTTTCCCTTCTCCAGTATCTGCTGAAAATGCATTTAAATAAAACAATTGATGTTCCACACGAACGAAATTCATCTGTTCTTTTAAATTTTTAATTTTTTCTGCAGAAAGTTGTGTCAATTTGTTCTCTTTTGGCACAAAATCTTGTCATTATAGTCAGGACGTTTGTTACTTTTGGCTATAATAACCTTACTATAAGAAACATATTCATCATAGCATTCTTTGTAAAGGTAAGGACCATACTCCCTGCGAGTCCATTTTATAGAGTCCCTAAATTGAACCTTTCAATAAAGTAAAAATAAAATTAGTCTGCTGGGGTATTCGTGAAGGAATTTTCGTCTGCTTTTTTGCAGAGTCACTGCCGCTTAGGTTTTGAAACAAAAACGTTACAAAAGGACCTAGATTTCATTCAAAAACATCGAATTGCCCGTTATTATTACTAGGCTGTTCCTGATGAGACTTATGAAGGCTTTGTAACGTTCTTGGTTGTAGTTCTCAAGTACCTAGTATTTTGACCTGCCTCAGTTTTGGGAGTTCATTCCAAATTTTGGATCTTTTTGCCTCCTCTTCTAATTTGATCTTGTTTTTGATCACATTTTCACCTAATCAAGCAATAGGGCTCAGGCCCTTTTAGGGGGGTTGTTGCTCCTATTTTGGCTAGGGAGTCTGCCTCCTCTTTACCATCGATACCCGCGTTACCCGGTACCCAATAGAGTTAGACATTGTTGTTTTTGCCCAGTTCATTTAACCTCCGCAAGCATTCCCATACCAGTTTTGAGCTAATGGCATAGGAGCTTAACGCTTTAAGCACGGCTAGGCTATCTGACATGATGGCAATGTTACGATTTCGGCAGTTTCTTACCTATGGCAATTATTTCCGCCTGGAAAATGCTTGTGGACTGTCCCATCGGTACAGATAGTTTGGTTCTTGGCCCAAATATATATCCGTTCTCGATCCATCAGTATACCATTTGACTATAAAAGTTTTCTGCTGGGGTGTCCTTCACGGAATTTTGGTCTGCGTTTTTGAACTTAAGCCTGTGAGAGTGTCCTGAAGCAAATGTTAAGCAAATGACTTGACTTCTTTCATTTTTGTCACACCTAAGGTCAATTTAACACCCATTCGTCAAGGGTATCGGCTATGTTTTGGTATGGGTTACAACATTACGCAAATAACTTGACTTTTAATGTCGTTGGCTCTTAGACTATTAGATTTGTGTGGAAAATAACGCTTTCAAATTGTGCGTAAGACTATACAAAATTTAGCCATCATGTTAAGCCACCTGCGTCGGAATATTCAAATTTGAAGTAGTGTGTGTTGGCTGGTGCCTCTTGCCTGCACATGCACTGATTTTTGTGGTGTTCACCTATAATGTCTTATCTTAAAGTGCCCACTTAACACCTTTATGCGTGAAATGAAAAGTTCAGATAAAATTATTTTAGTATAAAGGACTTAATATTAAGGACGTAAGCGCATTTAACACATTCATCCACAAAGTTTATTATTAAAGTTATTGCATATAACACCTTCATCTTTGGCTAAATATGAATCTAGAGACGATAGAAGAGTACAGACGAGTCAGAAATTTATGTTTTCATATAACACTTTCATCTGTAGGTAAAAAGCCAAATTACAAAAAATGTCACTTAACACCTTTATCTTCTAAGCGCTGCAATTATTCTCTAAAGAATAATTTACAACTAAAAATCAACTGCACATAACGAATAAATTAACGTCCAACATTTCTGCCATCACATAACAATAAAAAAAAACTAAATATAATAAAAAATAAAAAAATAAAATTATTAAGTAACCGGTAACCGCATTTTGTTTTTATTTAATCAAAGGCATTGCACTTCCTGAGAAAAGTCTAGCTGACTTATGCCTTTTGAATACTTAACAACAAAACAAAAAAACTACTCAAAAAAGTACTTCTTTGACGGTCTAAAGACGGTTAAAATTATATGCTGTTTAATTGATAGGTATATGTTGGTTAGTGTTGGAAAATAATTTAATGCGGAAAAACGATACGCATTACGGGTGGTAAAGCTGCACGCGGAAACATTTACATTGGGCTACTCTTGGGTGGTATATAAAAACATTAAACATAAACACTGGATTCATGCGTCCAAGTAATTTAAGACGCCAAATATATGCCTTTATGCCTATAATGAAGGGAATGGAAAATATTTAAATTGTGGTATTAGGTATTTAAAACTAAGCCCGAGGAACGCAGTCAAGCGATTATACTCGTATATAGCAATGGAAAATTTTATTAACCTCGCCGCCGCCGCCGCCATCGCCAGTCAAATTAAATAACAGCTTAATGTTCTTCGTGTCTTAAGGCCGAAGTATAGGCTTGAAATTTAAATTCTGATAATTTGAATTATTTTTAGGTGAACTTGATTGCGTGACATGAAAAATAAGAGATTGAATCTTAATAGTATTATATGGAGGTATGTATAATTAATGTGTCAATAATATAACACCATATTTTAATTTCTTTTGAAGGGTGTTTCAAAGGTGTTTCTTACGTTTAAAAAATGACAACATGAAATTTGGCCACAATGAAAAATGGACCTAAACATTGATGTTCATTTCGTGGTTTTGGGGCATTTTTTAAATTTAATTTTAGTGGTAAGGTGTCATGATGAAAAATTTTATTCTCAAACCAAATTGAAGAAACTATCATGTATAATTTTCACACAATTAACCTTTGAAATTTTGTATCCATTTTTCATTTTAATGCTAAATAATAATAAATAAATTATTGTTATTATTGTACTTTTCGTACTAGAATGTCAGCTTATTAGGCTTGATCATTCTTTATTCCGTCAATTTCATTGAATTTTTGAACAACAACAATAAAGTATGGAGAAAAATGGAGGCGGAACAAGACAGCATACTTAAAAAAAAGCGCTTATAAAAATGCTGATGCTCCAAATGCATTTGATAAACAAATAACACATCTCGACCTGTGACGTCAGTGGTCTAAAGCGGTGGAGTGCGTAGTGCACACGACTGCTAAGACTGAGCAAATCTGATATGCGTGGGTTCGAATCCTATGGTGTGCATAAAAAGTTTTTCAAATAAAATTGGATTAAAGCTCAGCACCACAAAAAGGAGACTGATGAGTGCAAAAGTGGCAAAGCACGAAATAGCTATATCTCCAGCCAAACAATTGGTGGTAGCGCCTTTAAGTTGTTGTTCAAAAATTCAATAATAAATAAAGTTTTGATTTTGTTAAACAATATTTACCCAGTTAAAATTAAACCTAAATACTTGAAAACAACGATATTGATTGTTATTTCTAACTGGGTATATATTACTAAAATTTATTTTATAAGCAAACTCCTCATACTCCTTAAGTGATCCGATTTTTTGAGAAAATTGATGGTTTTTTACATTTTTTTTTGGGATATTCGAAATAAATTAAAAAAATTGTTTAAACAACTTTTTTTGAATGTAGTTATATACAAATATTATCATTTAACACAAATCAATAAAAAAAAAATAGAATAACCGAGTACTTCCAAAGAAAAGAAAAGGTAATAGGCTAAATTAAAAATATTTAAATTAATTTTTGAACATACATTTTTAAATGAGTTTTTTTTTAAATATTAAATAAGAAGAATCAACAAAAAATAGGAATTACTTTCAGTCCTGCCACCCTACTCCTTTAGCAGCAGATCTACTGCGCTTAGTCCCAAATGAAGATCTACTGCGCAGCAAAACAAATCTACTCCTCTTTAGAGGGACACAAAAACTCTAAAAAATATTATTTTAACCAAAGAGTTAACAGACGCCAAAGAACATTGTTGGCCGCCTTCAGACTCAATATGCAATGGCGAATATAAACGAAATAATGTCCAAAATAATTTTAAATGTATTAATTCTTCAAACAAAATGTTACTGTTTTTAATTTCTTCTTTTTTTATTGTTGTTATTGCTCACTTAAAAGGTGTTTTCATTCGACTGACTCCTCCAACTTTTTTGACTTTAAAAAAGTAAAAGTCAACAAAAATCTATGAACATTTCAATTTTTGGATTTTTGCTAACCACTGTCTTATAATTTAGGAGTTCGCTTTCGAAGTTATTGTTAAGTCGCCTGTTTTTCTTCGATAGAAAAATGTATCTAAAATGGATTGAATTTTATTTTTTTTTTTTTGTAGTATTTTTGTAAGATCTACTGCGGTATATTGCAATCTACTGCGTTTCTTACCCATATATACTGCACTCAATCATTTACAGGGTGGCAGCGCTGATTACTTTTCGAAAATGTATGACTACTGTCAGTCTAAACGTCCGAGCCACAACGGCTCGTCAAGAACCAGGGCCTAGTGACTAACAAATCGCAACCATTCATGTGTGCGCTTGTCGACAGGAATGGAAGGGACCTACAATTTTATACCGAATCCGAACGGCTAGACGAGAAGCACTTATTCATGAAAAGTGATACTCTTGGAGGATTTGTCAATTCCTCGCAGGAGGCGGTAGCCCTGAAAAAAAGCTTTTTAGTTTTTAGGTGGACGAGGCTGGGAGGTGAACCCAGACCTCCAGCGTGACAGTCCATCGCACTAACCATTACGCTACGGGCTACTACCATGCGATGTTCCTCATTGTGAATTAATTTAAAACAAAATGGGCACGACTGGATCCGACAAACTTGCTCTCGTAGCTAACAACTTTAGTGTAGCTAGAAATTGATGATGTACATGTACATAGCTATTGGTTGCAAAATATAATGATAGCATTAAAAAAAAATTAAATAAATTATTACTATAAATTACTATAAATTTATTATTTTAATGGCTTTGAGAGTAAGAGCTCAAAATCAAGTTTGCTATCTGATTTGTTTGATAATTATGAATTTATAAAAAAAAAATAAATAAAAAATCGTTGGAGCGGTTTTCTTAAAAATTAATTTTTTATATATAAAATTTGTCGCTCATTTTCAAAAATAAAATCTAGTATGCCAACATTTACTATTTATTAAAATACAATTTTACACAAAATAAAAATTCATTAACCCGTTTTCAAGATACTGAACTTTCAAAAAAAAAAAATTCAATATTTTTTAAAAATCCAAAAATTATTTTTTTTTGAAAATTTGTATATGCAAAATTATTTGTATTGTAAAGGAGCTCTTGTAAAAACTTCGGTTGAAATGGGAGGAGCCGTCAACGAGAAATTTGAAAACAAAAAAATCGGTTTTATGACAGGTACCATTATTAACCGTTATTTGTAAAATTTGTTTTCATCAAAATATTGACCATACCCTAAATAGTAAGCACACATCTTTTAGTTAAAATTCCGTTAAAGAGCCGTTTTGGAGAAAAATATTTGCGTTTCACTCAGATATGAGAGTGAGCTCTTTAGTAAGACTCTCATATAATATGTTTTTAAGACGCTAATTTTGGTCCATGTCTACCCCGACTCTTATAAAAATCACAGAAAAAAGATACAACTGTCAATTGTATTATTCTAGGGGAATTTCGTTTAAATTCGTGCACGTTAAAAATAAATATCTGGTCAGGTTTGTATTTATTTAGTGTCATTATCTAGTTCTGTCTCGAGTTGAGGTAGCTTCTACTTTTAATTGAACTTTGAACTGTAATAAATTTGTGTTGCTCACATTCGTATTACCTATGTATAATAAAACAATAAATTTATTAATTCAAAATAGCTTTTAACGGCCTTTAGTCCTTAAAGATTGGCGTTTCGTCCCGGCGTTCTCAATTGGACTCTTCAGTTGACAGTGAGGACAACATTGTAAGTGTTGCCGTTGTTTTAAAAGACAGTTTTTTCTATTAAACATTTATTTTGTTTTTTTTTTAAAGTTAAAAATTAAAAAAAATATAAGTCATCCAGTCTGCCTTCTGGCTTTTTGAATTTGATCACTAGATACATACACAAATACAATGACAAATCGCCAGAAGTGCCGGAGTCAAGTAAATGATCCGATTTTTTTACAACTTTAGTAGCTCCTGTCACCTTTTTGTGTCCACTTAGCCTTCTGGCATTTTGTAATCTTCTCTTTCAAGCCCTCTTCCTCAAATTCAGCCAGTTTTCAGCTTTGCCGGAGAGAGTTATTTTTCAAAAAAAAAAAAAAAAAAAAAAAAAAAATGCAAGTTTCAAACCCACTCCCGCTTATGTCTTCCAGTCTGCCTTTTGGCGATCGGGATTTTTCTTTTCCTTTTCGCATCCAACAAATTCCCGAAAAAAATTTCATTCGGCGAGTGAGATCGCAGCTCTGCAGCCAGCTCTTAGACTATAATTTCTTAGCCTTCTTATAGTTTAAAATTTATAGCAAATTCTTGTGATCTAGATGAGC
Organism: Melangyna quadrimaculata; assembly: GCA_949320155.1. Lineage (NCBI taxonomy): Eukaryota > Metazoa > Arthropoda > Insecta > Diptera > Syrphidae > Melangyna > Melangyna quadrimaculata. The sequence goes on from OX439483.1 coordinate 38,700,444, forward strand.
ATTTTATTTATACCACTTTTTAATTTAAACAAAAATGCAACCAATGTAACCAAGTTAATAGAAAACAAAAGAAACAAAAAATTAAACAATTTCAGACCCCTGCGAAGGTGTCGATTGCAAAAAAAAGAACTAAAAAAAATCTCCTCTGCCTACCATATCTAACGAAGTGCAAAGTCATTTTTTTGCTCAATTTTCTATTCCCACTTCACGGTCTTGTAATAAATTTCCAGATCTGTCAATTATGCGACCATTGTAAATCATTCATGTTGATACAATCTACCACAATAGATCACACCTTCAAGACAAAGGAGGAAAGCCAAAACCAAAAAAAAAATAAAACAAAAGGTCTACTATACACACAAGTGGATCCGGCAGACACACTCTATCCAAGACTTGGACACGAGGTCCAGCCAAGAGGCAGGTTGTGTTAAAGATACAACAACAAACATAGCCTTGCAGCAAAAAGTCTGTGGCAGGTAATAATAATAATTCACAAGTAATTATTATTTTCGATTCTACGCGATATCTTGTTGAATGCCCGGCCCGGCTTGGTTCAGATCAGCTCAGCCGACCGTTCCCTCTCTAAAAATCGCCATCACAATCGTCGTCGTAGTCACATTGTTGTTACCGGCTGCTGCTCTGGCCAGCCAAGGCACTTGTGCCACAGGATACTTGCGCCTGCGCAACTTGGTCTACTGTGCCGAAGATACCCTAACGGAAATTAGATCAATGTGCACAGCTCGTTGAGTAATAAATTTCAATTTGCAGTATCTGAAAACGGTGTGAACACACTTCAAAAGCAAAACATTGTGTTCGGTGGGGAGTTCCTTTGCTTGCGACGAAGCAGCGCGACCCGATCTTCAAAGGAAGTCAAAGTCGGTTCTTCCTTAAACGGACCCGCCGAGCTTATCGGAGGATTAATCCGAAACAACCTTATGGATGGCTAGTCAATTAGTGTTGCGATTCAAATGACCTACGTGTTTGCCCCATAAGCACTGTGCAGATATTTTGTTGTTGTATTCTTCGGCTCTCTCGTTGTCTTGTCGTCTTTGAAATTTTACTCCGAAGTTTGGAAAAACTGAAGGCTTGGATAGAGCGTAGGATGGTTAGCTATCTGTCAATCAGTGTGTCTGTCGCTGCTCCGCATGATCGTCACGGATGCTGCGCATAACTTCGAATGAGATTTTGTAGATTTATGTCCACGTGAATAACCTTTGATCCGTGCAGTCAGAGTCAGAGTCAGTATCATACTATATGCTGTGGCAGCATGGAATGTTTAGAGAGCCTTGTGTAGGAGAATGACCAAGCAGTATACGGTCACCGTTACCTGCTGGATACCATTATTTGTCGAAGCAGTACTAATAAATCAGTCAGAGGTTCATCAAGCTCTGGGAACTACCAATGCATTCTACAGATTCCCCCTCATCTAGAATATCGTCTGTCAGAAAATAACTACCAGGATGATGGTTCTTTTGTTCATCCCACTGTGGCTATGCGGTTTTAAGTTTTTTTTTTATTTCTTTGGATGACCAGCAGTGAACACGTCGACAAGGAGATATTGTCTCTTTTGAAATTGTAGTTTATTTATTCATAAATTTCATAATCACGAGAGAGACATAGAGCGCAGAGTCTTAACTAAGTTGTTTTGTTCGTAGAGGTATGGGTTCGAGTGCGCGTCTGGTGCGGTAAACGTTATTTCCATCGTGCGTTGTCAGTCGCATCGTCATCGTCATCATTTGGTTTCATATTTACCTACTTAATGCACATGAAGAAAAGGGAATATTATTAATGTCCAAGAGGAACCATACAAGAAACGAACTCTGGAGCTATAGAACGACACGATGACGACGACGTTTTTCCCAATGTGATTTATGGCAATATGTTGATCGTCAATCTGTCTGGTGACTCCCAGATTTGGATTAGCATATACCTAGTACCTGTACCTATGTATGCTCGCTGGTTGATGGAGGACCAATACTGACAGACTGACAGACTATACAACATAGATTCTGGAACTTGACTCCGAATATGGTTGAAGTTCATTTGTTATGCTCTTTACAACTGAGAAATTGTCTAACAATTCGAGAGTTTGCCATCATACGAGATTGAAGATAAATTGATTGAGGTTGGGGTTTGGAGTTGAAATCAACCATGGAATTGGTCAAGTTACTCTGATGTACTTTGTTTCACAAGAAAGAACCAAGATTGCTTTGAGATTATAAGAATGAGATAAGTTTTGTTTTGTCCAATCGCCATTTATGATAAGTTTTTAATTGAAATTTTGTAGCATTTCCGCAATGGTTTAGAAGTTATAAGATCAGTTTTGCTGTTTTGACAATTTTAATGCTGGATCCACGATTGTAGAGGAGAAAAAAGAATTTTGAAATTTTAAAATGATGACAAATGGTTTTCTGGCTTTATTGTTTGTTTTTTTGGTTTGTGTTCTTGAAGTATTTTCATAATATTTTATTTTCATATTTAAGAACTTAGGTTAAGAATTTCATCGTGGTCATGTAAATTAGACCGTTTTGTTCTCGTTCGGACCGATTAAAACAGAGCTTGAGATAACCCAGTAGTTGACAACTTGAAATAGCCAGACAAAGACATTGGTATCGTTATTTTTGGATCTAGAAGCAAGATTTTTTACAAATATTTTAGAAACTATTAAAAAATCACTTGTTTCTACCCATCCCAGTTTCAAAAATTTTATTGAGTTGTTTTCGATACACACTCCTCGTCAACTGAATACGCACAAACATTTTTTAATATACTTTATCCATTTTTTCCAAACAGTGATGGTTATAATGCCATCTGTTGATGCTAACTATTCCCTTAAGATGTTAAGCAGATAATTCCGAATGAATTATCCAAAAACAACCGTGAATTTTTCTTCAACCACTTGCAAAGTGTTTTATATGCAAAGTAGGAGTTTTTTAAGTGCTGTGATTTTGGGGGAATAAATAGGTTGTAGAGGGCACAACCATCTAAAAGGTCAGTAATTGGTCAGCCATAGATTTTTTTAATGAAATTAAAAAAAAAATTTCAAGGTCACAACTATTTTTAGCACCTTATTTATAGGATATTCGAAAAAAATATACACCATCTGAAAGGTTACCTAGACCTCATAAAAAGTCAACTGGTTTCAATAATTGGTCAGCATTAGTTCTTTTTTTAATGAATTTTTAAATTTTATTTTTTTATGGTGGTATAAGACTTTTAGCACCTCATTTATGGGATATTTTCAAAAAAAGTATACCATTTGGAAGGCCACCGACTCGTGATAAAAGGTCAGCTAGTTTCAGTAATTGGTCAGCCATTGGTTGTTTTATATGAAGTTTTTTTATTTTTTCAAGGCCGTATAAGACTTTTAACACCTTATTAAGGGTCAATGTGGGTAAATGTAAACAGGGGAAAATGTAAACAAAACTCAAATTTCATACAAATAATTCAGTCTTGATTGAACGCGTCCACGAAATAAACCTTCAGACGCGTTCAATATCTGTCACATACTTTTCACTCATTCGGGTGTTTTCAGTTGTCAAATTGTGCTTCTTGTGGAATGTAAAAAATAAAAGTGTTTTACAAGTTTGAAGGCTTCAAGAAACATTAATTGTTTTAAAAAAAAATTCAGAGGCAAGGGGTTTTTTATATACTTTTTATTCGTCAATTGATAGAGATTAAATTAAAAGAAAAAAAAATCTAAAATCTAGAAGGGACTTATGGTTTTTTTCGTGTTTACATTTACCTCAGAAAATATTTTGATGATGGTAAATGTAAGCATCATTTTTGGGGTAAATGTAAACATATATTTATACTTAAATATTTATTTTTTATTAAAGATTATGCTGTTTAATTTATTTTTAGCTGAAACCATGCCTCGAAAATATATACTAAAAAGATCACCGTTGTCATACAAAGGTGCCAGAGCAGAAATTTCATGAAAACACATCCCACTCTGTCACTTAAGACATCAGAGCTGCTCCAGAAATGCCGAAAAGATGCAAGAAAACCGGCCATCATTTATGACTTCTAAAAAAGTTAGGTAACCTTACAATGGAGTATGGGTTGAACGTAAATCGTGCTTCGTATTTAACGCTGATGGAAGCGGGTTTTGCAGCGATCCACACAAATTAAGAGCTGTTATGTACAGAGAGGAGTTTCACTAAAATCGTTGTTTACTTTTACTCCCAGATTTAAAGATTAAAAAAAAAAAAAAAAGTTACGAGGTTAATGTAAACATGCTATTATTAACCTTATATATATATTCTTTCAAAAAATGTTGAAATTTTTTTAACTAAGAAATACAATACTTATACATTGCCATTTAAGGTTCTTCGATAGGTTTTCTAATTAAAAAAAAATAAAATAATAAGGTCAGAACTTGATAAAAAACAAGAATTTGTTTACATTTACCCACATTGACCCTACCGAATTTTCCCAAAAAAAGATATCATTTAAAAGGTAATTAAATCCTTATAAAAGGTCAACATGGTGCAGAAATTGGTCAGCCATAGGTTTTTGTTTATGGATTTTATTTTTTTTGTGGGACTTAGATTCTTATACTCTAACCTTGAAACGAACTTTGACAATTCATTAAAAAAAAACCTATGGCTGACCAATTTCTGAAACTAGTTAACTTTTTTTGACCAATTCCTGACCTTTTAGATGGCATACTTTTTTTTGTGAATATCCCATTGATGAGGTGGTACAGGTTAGGAGCCTGTAGAGTGTGCGATATTCTGGAGCGATACCTAGGGCTGGCCACCAGACGAGACTCTGTGAGACTTTGGTGAGTCTCGTCTCGGTCTCGTTAAAATCGAAAATTTTCAGTCTTGTCTCGGTCTCGTGTCGGTCTCGTATAATTAAGTCTCAATTTGTTGGTTATTGGAACGAAATATTTTCGATTATAGTTTGAATACGTGCAGAAAAAAATAAATATTTAACTGAAATTGGATTTTTTAATTTATTAGACTCTCTGTAAAGGATAGTATCCAAACAAGTCGATAAGAAAAAAAAAAAACACATATGGTTTGAAAGGGCATTGACTGTAGATATCAAATATAAAATTATTTTCTTTAAAAGTTATAAAAGTTAGTTATAATAGCAAGGTGTTTTTTCATGTATAAAACATTGGTGAGGGCAGTGAAGAAGAGAACAGGTTTTGATTAAAAAACATACATAGATATCCACTCGACACGTAGTAATCCGCAAAAGTTTCGTAAAACAAAGTTTCTATTAAGACAAGGCTTCAAAAAAACTGATTTTCATAAGGCAATGCTCAAAAATACAAGGTTTCAAAAAAAAAAAAAAAATTGTTACAAGCGTGAGGGACGTTACATTTTTGTTTGGTATTTTAGGAAGCAATTATACATATAGGAGGAAATACATGTGCCCTGAATGTTGCATTCTTTTAATGCGAAAATTTGTTAACTGTTATAAATTGGTACTTTACTAGTCTCGCCAATATATTAAAAGTACTCTAATCCAAGAAATCAATTAACAAATTCCAGAACAAATTATGAAAACAAAACACTTCGGAATTTTACCAATGCTATTGAAAAATTCGTAGTTTTTCCGTCTTCCTTATCATTTCGGAGTTTAAATGTTACATAGTAAGGAAAAGGCAGGTCTTAATTATTCATTAGTATAACAGTATGCAAAAATGATTTATAAGTTGTTCTTAATTCTTACGCACATACTATTTCCTCGAACTGATGCCCGGCATGCTTAATGCTTAAGTAGGTAACTATTTTTTTTTTTTCGAAATTGTTGAGTAACCGAATGGGTGATAACCACCATTTTTATTAATAAAGACAGAATCGTCTTGTGAATTGTCTTTATTGATTTGTGGTGAACCTATTTAATGACCTGAATCAACATTAATCTGAAGATGTGTCACTTTTTACTTTTTTTTAAATGTAGAACCACTGTGTTATTAAAAATTTTAAATTGTCATATCCAGTCCCGGGGATAACTTTTTAAGAAAATGATTCCATATTTGTTATCGACAATTAATGACCTTTCAAACAATGTATGACTTTTCTTAATCGACTCTGGGTTTTTCGCCCATACATTTTTGGGCATTCTCCTTTCTGTCTAATTATATATACAGTCTCTTCTCGGTCTCGTCTCGGTTGCTTAAAAGCCAGTCTCGTTTCGGTGTCGTCATGCGAGACCAAGATCGAGACCGAGACTTTTCTCGTCTCGTGGCCAGCCCTAGCGATACCAATAATAAAATTTCATGAATAACTTTGTCCCGCATATTAAACTTTTTTATAATTTCTGGACAGCGATGCTTAAATTCTCATTGAGATATTTATGTCCACACACTTATCAGAGAGACAGTCCCGAAATAAAGTAATATATAATCGAAAATGATAAATAGAAATAGAATAGAAAATAATATAATAGTCTTATTTTGTTTTTGTTCTGTTCATACAAAATATCAAAAAATAAATACATTTTGTTAATTGCTTTTTATCACAACTTTTCCTTTACCTTCCATGCTAAGTCAGTTCAAATTTAAAAGTTCAACAACCAGAGCAAATTCGTGCGGCCCATTAGTCGTGCATTTTATCAAAGGGCACGGTCGGTAGTGCCCAGTCAAGTTCTGGCAATACACCCTTTTTACATGATCAAACTCAGGCGATTTTTGACCCCTCTCTTATTTCAGTGCCAATAAAGTCAGAAACCGCAGCATTTGCTAAGCTCACCAGGTCTAGACAATTCACCAAATTTTAATTCCTTAGCATCAGTAATTCCCGAAATCTAAGACTGCAAAAATAGCAAAAACCATAACTGACTCACTGACAGTGACAGATCATCAAAATTATGGAGCTCTTCCCGACATTGTAGAATCTTGTAATTTCGCAAAACTGTAGACCTTGTGGTGTATACAAAGGAAAAAATCGAATATTTAAGATTTTCCATTCAGGGGCGTGGTACCTGCCCATTTTTTTCAAAGAATTGATATAAACCACTTGGAGCACTTCTGATTGTCGTAGATTAATGAAATTTGGTACAGCGGTAGGGCTTAAAGTGCAGGCAAAGGCAAACTTTTATAATTTGAGATTTTACATTCAAAGGGCGTGGCATCCATCCATTTTCGCAGAATTGATATCAATTATATGGAACACTTCTGGTTGTCGTAGAATAATAAAATTGAGTAGAGCGGTAGAACTTGAACTGCAAACAAAGGCTAAACTTTAAAATTTGATATTTAACATTCAGGGGGCGTGGCATCCACCCATTTTCTCAGAATTGATATCAACTATGTACAGAACTTCTGATTGTCGTAGAGTGATGAAATTTGGTAGAGCGATAGGACTTGACATGCAAGCAAATGGAAAATTAAAACTTTGAGATTTTAAATTCAGTGTGCGTGGCAACCACCCATTTTCACAGAATTAATATTTAATATATTAGGAGCACTTCCGATTGGTGCAGGATTATGAAATTTGGTAAAGTGATTAGTTTTCAGTTGTTTACAAAGAAGAAGTTGAAATCATGAACTTTTTCATGCAGGTGCGTTTCAATCACCCACTTCTTATCAATTATTATCATTTCAATGGACCACTTCTAACTTACGAAAATTGGTAGAGGGATAGGACATAGAAAAGGCATACATTAAAAACTTACTTTTCCTAAGGGGCCAGTTATAGCTATCATTGAAAATACTAATTGTCAATTTTGAGAGATTTTAAAGAAAAAATAAATGATTATTTTGATGCAAAAGTAAAGCTTATTGACTTAATAATTATTTCCAGGCAAAAAAAAAATTCAATTTGGCACAACTTTTCTCGTAAAATGACTTTTAATTTTTCAATGATGAACTCCTTACCAATGATCATTGAAAAAATTAAAAGTTACGTTATGGGGAAGATATGGGTTAAAATGAATTTTTTTTGGAGACGCAATAATTCTGAAGTTGTAAGCTATATTTCAGCATTAAAATATTCAATGATTAAACTTTCGAAGGTTCTCAAAATCAACAGCTAACTTTTTCAATGATGGTTTTCAATGAAAGCTTTAACTGGCACCTTATTGGGCGTTTGTTTTACCCACTTTTCCTGATAAAAAGAAATCTTTGCAAAAAGTAGTGAAATCACACCAAAAACATAAATGTTAAAAAAGGAGCCAAGTTCTTCTATATACAAAAACCTTTTTCGTAACAAGTCAGCCGTAAAAAGTAGTGAGATCCTTAAGTACGTCAAGTCTTAAGTTTATTAATATTATTTAGATACGAATGATATAATGCTTGTTGGTGATTTTAATGGTCGAATAGGGTCCTCACAAAACAATTTTGTGACTGGATATGATGGTGCTTATTTGAACAAAAATCGTTAATCTAAGGACTTAGTTTGCGACAGTAAAGGCTCAAAAATAATACAACTTGCTGATGCGTATGACTGCCGTGTTTTAAATTGGAGCTGTGCAAGAGATTTAGAAGGAGAGCTTACATTTATTCGAGGATCATCTTGTTCGGTTATTGATTATTGCTTTATATCTGGAAAATGGAATCATCTTTTGGCAGACTTTAAAGTTGGAGTGGAGATTTTTTCTGATCATGCCATTGGAAGTTACATTTTCTGTGACTGCAAGTGTAAACGAGGAGAACATAAATCGATTAGGACTTTTACCGAAACTTGTTTGGAAGGAGGGAACTCGAGAAAGCTATCAGCATAACTTAAATGCAAATCTTGAAAATCTGAAAATGCTTAATAGCCCAGTTGATACTGCAGCCTTAACGGAAATCATAAGGAAAGCTGTCCCGCCTAGTAAATTACCAAGAGACAACACTTTATTTAAACAAAAGTGGTTTGATACAGAATGCTTGAAAGCCAGAAATAAATCTTTTAAATTCTTAAGGCTATTGAGATCAAATAATTCTAATATTTTCAAAGCACTTTATAATGAAGCCAACATGGATTTTAAACGGGTTTGTTATGATAAAAAGGCAGCATGTGAACAACAACATATAACTGTGATAAACAATACGAGATCTTCAGCTGAGTTTTGGAAAGCAGTTAAATATATTAATGGACGAACTAACACCATTGCGCTGTCTTTAAATGCTCCTCTGCTAAGAACCCACTTTAATAGCCTTCTTAACGCCCCATTTTTGTCTCCTTTATTTGAATATGCAGCCCCTATGTTTCTAGATGACAAATTGGATGCATTTTTTACTCTTCAAGATGTTCAGGAAGCCATAAACGACTCAAAGCTAAATAAAGCTCCGGGAACTGATCGAATTCCATTTGAATTCTATAGAAATTCTACAAGCGAGTTTATGAAATCACTAACCGTGGAGTTTAACCGAATCTTTGAAACAGCTGAAGTTCCCGAAAGTTTTAAAAAATCCATTATTTTTCCGCTTCACAAAAAAGGTGACTACAAAGATCCAGCAAACTACAGGGGAATTTCGTTTTTAAACACTTCAGCCAAATTGTTTGCTGCGTTATTATACAAAAGACTTAGTCAATGGGTTTAAGAAAAGAATATTCTAACCGAATTCCAAGCTGAGTTTAGAAAGGGTTATTCCACAATTGATCAAATATTTGCACTTACCAACATAGCTGCTGCCTATAAAAATAAGAAACAAATATTGAATGCATTTTTCGTGGATATTCGTGCAGCATTTGACACGATGTCGCGAGAAGCACTCGTTTATAAACTTTAATAATTGGTGTATCAACCAAATTTATTCGTATTTTGAGAGTACTGTATGAGTATAATGTGGCTTTTGTGTGGGATGGAGATCTTACGTCTGAAGAATTTGAAACTTCGATGGGCGTTAAACAGGGGTGCATACTAAGTGCCCTACTTTTCATATTGTATCTTAACGATGTAATGGATTCTGTAAAAGGTGGTATAAACTTCAACGAAGTAACAATTCCAGCTTTAATGTATGCGGACGACATCGTTTTTCTGTCTGATTCTGTGGATGGGCTTCAGCGAATGATTAACAGACTAAACATATATTGTGAAAGTTGGAATTTAACAGTCAACCTGGAGAAATCAAAAATTATGGTGTTCAGAGACGGTGGCGGCCGCTATGCTAGCTTGGAAAAGTGGAAGTTCCAAGGAGAAGATGTAGAGATAGTACGTAAATACAAATATCTTAGTATGTTGATATCGGCGAACTTAAATGTAAACATACATCTTGAAGAAAAACTATCAGGTGCTAAACGAGCTATTTCATCGATTTGGGGACGCTGCATTAGAAACAATTACGTATCGTACAGTGCAAAACAAACAGTATTTCGTTCAATCGCAGCTTCAGTCCTTCTTTACGGAGCACAGGTTTGGGGAAACAGAGCATATGAGTCTGTCGAAAAATTTCTTCACTATTTTTTAAAGAGGATGTTCCGTTTACCGAAAAACACTCGAAATTATATGTAGTCTATTGAAACTGGTACTCCCCCTATATTTTTGTATACCCTAGAACTGCATTTTAATTATGTTATCAAAGTTTTAGAGATGGAAGAAACCAGAATACCAAATATTGTACTGAGAAATATTATTCGAACGGGTTGAAGTATTTGCAATGTGTGGACAGAAACCGCATCAGAGTGTGAAGTAGAGTTAAATATCCAGAGAAATGAACAGCCTTCTTATCTAAGAGAGAAATTCAACTTGTTGTTAGAAAAATTTGGTAGAATCTTATATGATAGATACACAGAAGATGCTGTAGCTTCACTGTATAGGAATTACTATAGCAAACTAAACCACTATCTTAGTGAAAACACATACTTCCTTGATTGCTACTCTGTTGACAAAATCAATAATATCTTCAAAATAAGAGGTGAAATAATAAATTTAAATTTTATACTCCACCGAACGGATCTACCAATTATTTGCGAACTTTGCAAAATGAACACCAGGGAGGACGTTTTCCATTTTCTAGCAGTTTGTCCAATTTTAAAAGACCTTCGTATTATGGTGTTGCGCAAAAAAACCCTTGAAGAAGGTGAGGCATTAAGCATCTTAAACGGCGAAAAAGGATGGGATGTTTTATACAACTATACCGTAGCTGCACTTCGTTACAGAAAACGAATTTTAGAGGGAGATTTTTAATTTTATTTTAAATTTTTCTTTCTAAATTAATTAAAATTATTTATTTATTGTCAACCTGGTAGACGGCTTTGAGCCACACCAATTAGACTTAGATAACTTAGTCATTGTAAATTATTTATTTGAAATAAAAAGTCATTACAAACTAACTATTAATGTTAAATAAATATCAAATATAATTATTATTATTTATTTCTTGTATTTCGGGCGACCTGCATCGTGCCTGATCGGGAAAATATTGATTGCTCAGAACCAGAGGCGTATACAGCTTTAGTTCTTGGGGGGGGTCATGCAAAAAAAAATAACACAAATTAATATTTGTTAAGAGTCAAGTGCCTTATATTTTTTTTATATTTTACTGTGCGTAGCTATATAAAATAAAAGCGAAAAAATCATAATTAACTATACTAAAGGGTTTTCCAATAGGGACGGATTGATTTTGGCAGCTCGTGGCGGCCATATTGTTTCTTTTACTTTCGGTCAAAATATCGTCTTTTAATGATTCACTACAGACAAATCATCATGGTGAGTTACAGCGTCGAGCAACACGTGCAAATGATGTTTTAGAGCAGTTAGAATTTTATCCCAATTTTGGTCGAAAAATCATCTTTAGCGATGAGGCCCGTCTTTGGATGAATGGGTACGTGAGTAAGCAAAATTGCCGGACTTGGGACGACACTAATCAACGCGAGATTGATTAGGTGCCAATGTTTCCAAATAAAGTAACTGTTTTGTGTGCATTTTGGGTTGGATGCCTGGAGGCGTCATCGGTCCGTATTTCTTCGAAAATGATGCTGGCCAGGCCATCACCGTCAACGGCGATCGCTAAAGGTCGATGATCACCAACTTCTTGTGGCCTAAATTGGATGATAAGGACACTGAAGATATATGGTTTCAACAGGATGACGCTACGTGCCACACAGCTTAATACACGATCGATATTCTGCACGAGCGGTTTCATGGTGTGGTTATCTCGCGCCGAGGCAACGTGAATTGGCCACCAATATCGTGTGATTTGACCCCTTTGGACCTTTTCTTGTGGGGCTTTTTTAAGTCGCAGTCTATGCGAATAAGTTGCAAACCACCTCGACCCTCAAAGACAACATAATCGATGCCATCGGTCAAATTCAGCCTGATTTATGCGCCAAAGTCATCGAAAACTACATTTTCACTAAGCCAATTTAGGCAATTTCGTTGAAAATATATATTTCGAACTGCCAAAGCCTATTCAAAATTAAATGAGCGACCTACCTTTACAAAAAAATTAACAAATTTAAGACGAAAACACTTTTTTGGTATTTGCAAAATTACCTCATTTTCGGTTCCAAAGAAAATTAAAATAAACAACTGAGTCGAAAGAACCTTCATTAGCTGGACCAGTGAACACGCTATTCGTTTTTATTCCTGACTGTTACATTTTTTTTTTTCGGAGGGCCTCAGCAACAGCATACAGCAATCTCCAGTTGCCTGACCAAAGACAATCAGTTAAGCTAGCTGTGAAAATACTGAGGAAAAAAATTTTTTGGATTCGCTTGATCATTTGTTTTGAATTTTATTCAGAATTTATTTTAATCCTATCAAAGTTTTTATTTCAGCGAATTGAAGTTGCAGGAAAAATTAGTAAAATATCATAGGTACTGTGCACTGTTTTCTGTTTCTTAATTTTAGTAAATAGATATAAATATTCACTACTGAAAATGAAAACAATAGCTCTGATTTTCAAAAATGACCACTTGTGCAAATTGCTCTTTTTACAATAGTGGAAAAACTAAAATACATTACTTACTTACTTTACTTTTGATGGCGCTCACAGCCCAGTATGGGCTTCGGCCTCAACTAACAAGCCCCTCCAGCCAGCTCTGTCCCTAGCTAGCCGCTTCCAGTTGCGCACACCGAGTGCTTTGATGTCATCATTCACTTGATTGCACCACCTGTTACGGGTTCTTCCTCAGCTGCGTACCCTATCGGGGTTGGATTCGAAGACTCGTCGGGCAGGTGCGTTGCTGTCCATACGCTCCACGTGCCCCAGCCATCTCAGCCGATGTATTTTCAGCTTTTTGACCAGGTCAACGTCGCTGTATAGCCCGTATAGCTCGTCGTTGAATCTTCTCCCCCATACTCCTTCGATACACACCGGACCGAAAATCACACGAAGAATCTTCCTCTCAAAGCACCCTAGCAGATTTTTATCCGAATCTTTTAGTGTCCATGCTTCTGACCCATAAAGCAGGACCGGGATGATTAGGGTTTTGTATAAAGTCTCCTTGGTTGTCTGAGAGAGGGCCTTACTTCTTGAATGCCTTCTTAGACCGAAGAAACAGCGGTTGACAAGAGTAATTCTTCGCTTGATCTCTGCACTGATGTCATTCTGCGATGTAATAGTGGAGCCCAGGTAGACAAAGTCCTTGACAACTTCGAAGTTATATCTGTCCATCGTGATATTTTGCCCGAGTCGACGATGTTGAGATTCCTCTCTCGATGACAGCATATACTTCGCCTTGTCCTCATTAACCGCCAATCCCATTCTAGCCGCCTCCGATTCAATGCTCGCAAATGCCCCTGCCACAGCTCGCTTCGTTCTGCCAACAATGTCTATGTCATTCGCATATGCAAGCAATTGAACGAACTTTTGATAGATTGTACCGCAGGTGTTGATATGTGCGTTGCGTACAATGGCTTCAAGAACGATGTTGAATAGGTTGCATGATAACGCGTCGCATTGCCTCAATCCTTTCTGAACATCAAAGGAATCGGTGGTCTTCTTACCAATTTTGAGGGAGCAGCGAGATTTCTCCATCGTCATCCTGCACAGGCGGACGAGTTTGGCAGGGATGCCGAGACTCGACATGGCTCTGTATAATTCGTCCCTTTTCACGCTATCATACGCGACTTTAAAATCGATAAAAAGGTGGTGTGTATCGATCTGGAATTCCCGGGATTTTTCTAAAATCTGTCGGAGTGTGAACATTTGATCGACGGTTGACTTGCCTGGCCTAAAACCGCACTAATAAGGGCCGATCAGATCGTTGACAAAAGGTTTTAAGCGGTCACACAGGATGGCCGACAAGATTTTATAAGCGACGTTTAGGAGACTAATTCCTCTGTAGTTGGTACATTTCAGAACATCTCCCTTTTTATGGATGGGGCACACTATACCGAGGTTCCATTCATCGGGCATACTTTCCTGCGACCAAATTTTGCAGATGAGCTGGTGTATGCTCCTAGCCAATTTATCTCCCGCTGATGAAAATACATTACATATTCGTATTATAATTGAATACAAAAATTCTTTTTCGTTGCGTTTCAAGAATAGTGTGAACAAAGTTCACGAGTGATTTCGATATGCCTCTGATTTGGAAAAAATGTATGTCACTAAGACTGCCACCGATGGAAAAGTGAAAGGCACCTTCCAAAATAAATATGTACATCAAATATACCTAATCTTTCTTACCAGTAAGCCTTTCTGATAAAAATAATGGACAAAATTGTTAAATTCTACGAGCCTAGTCGCTTTTCGTCAATAATTCCATCCGACTGGTCAAACGGTTCACCGCAAGGAGTTCCAAAAAATCTCCTTTACCATAGCTATTGGCTTTTGCATTATGGGATTCATAGTTTACTTTGTAAAAGTAATCCACATCCAAATCAATAACAATATTTTTCGATCGTAAATATTGAATAAGAGCAAACAAAATCCTTTCGTAATAGGTTTTCATCATAGTTTTATATATTTATGTCTTTTATCGTTAACATTAATATTTTTTGGTTAGAATAACTATAAATCGAAAGTTATCACTTTTTTGTTTTTAAAAATAATTTGTCATACAGAAATCAAACAAAACAATTTCTGTATGTGATCTATAATGTGTTTAAAGATTTTATTTTCAGAAAAAAAAATGTTCTTTTTTTGAAAATCCTATTAGTTTTTACTTTACTGAGTGAAAATTTGGTAACAACTCCGCACTTTGATTTCTGTTTGGTTTAACAGGTTTTGGCTGTCATCTCAAAACGGAAACTAGCATATGCATATATTTTAAGATTTGAATGTATTATCATATGAGAAGTTTGTTGTTGTGTTAAATTTCTTATTGGATTGAAGTTACCAACATTCAAATTCTCTATTGAATTCTAAATTAACAATCAAAAATCCTACTAGCTTTCTAAGTAACCAACTTTCATTTTTTTTTCTATGTGGTTACTAAATAATTATTTCAGATCAACAAAATAATCTTGAGTTCTCGGGGGGGGACATGACCCCGTGACCCCCCCCCCTGTATACGCCTTTGCTCAGAACTTGGTCTGGGCCAGTTGCGCAACAATCAGTCACGATGAAGTGCTTGTTTTACCTCCTCGTGGTGGTCCCCGGGCAACTATTTGTGTATCCCAATATACATAAATAGGCCAAAATTACAAGTGCGAAAAGGCCTAGCTTTCTAGGATAGGTTACGGAGGTTAGCATTCTCCGTAACTGAAATCAACCCGCTACCGAAACCAACACTACGCCTCGGATAATTAATGATAACTCGTTGAAGACTTTTGGCTATTGTACCCGGACAAAGATTGGTTTCTGGAATGTGAAGACGCTTCTTGACAATGGAAAAGAAGTTCCTCAGAATGCCAGATTCCTGCAACTAGAGAAGGAATAGGATGGACATCTGCGGTATAGGATGGACATCTTAGGGATAAGTGAAGTTAGATGGCTGGGCTCGGGGAAGTTTAAGTCACCAACCCGTAACACTGTACTATTCTATTCCGGAAAAACACCTGGAAGCGCTCGGGAATCTGGCGTTGGATTGCTGCTTTCCAAAACAGCTCTCAAAAGCTTAATTTCCTGGGAGCCTTTAGGTGACAGGATCCTGAAAGCCAGGTTCCGGACTAGAGTACGTCGCGTCACCATTATACAGTGTTACGCCCCAACTTTGCTCTCTTCTGACGAGGAGAAGGAGGCCTTTTATAACCGGCTGAGTGCTGCTTATGATAGCGTTCCACGAGGTGATATAATTATGGTGATGGGAGATTTAAATGCCAAGGTTTGCAATGACAACACTGGGCTAAGGCATGTCATGGGAAAACATGGTGTTGGTAACCGAAACGACAATGGCGAACGATTTGTCGATTTCTGCAACGCCAACGGCCTTGTTATTGGAGGGACCATGTTCGAGCATAAGACGTGCCACAAAGTCAGTTGGGTGTCGACTGACAGAAAAGCAACTTCCAACCAAATTGACCACTTCGCGATCAGCCGGCGTTTTAGAAGCAGTCTCCAGGACGTCCGTAACAGAAGAGGTGCTGACATGGGAATGGCCCGGGACCACCATCTGATGGTTGCTACCGTTAGATTGCGTACAGCTGCAGTCCGGAGATCCCAAGGAAACACTCGAATGCCCAAGTTTAATACAAATAGACTAAAGGATCCCGCAGTGCGCCAACAACTAGGGGACCACCTTTCACAAGGATTGAACGCAATCAGCAGCACGTAAGCCACATCCATCGAAAATCATTAGTGTGCTGTGAAAAATGTGTTCATATCCGGTGCTGAAAGTATAGTCGGCCGGGCGCAAGGGAGAAATAGTGCTTGGCTTTCCGACGAAACTTGGGCAAGGATCGAAGAAAGGAAACACCTTAAAGCTCGCATCGCAGCTACCCCAGCAGCAGGGAGAAACGAGCTTGAGTCTACGTACCGCATGAAGATGAGGGAAGTTCACCGTAGTGTGCGACGTGATAAGCGTAACTACATCAACGCACTGGCTACAGAAGCAGAAGAAGCCGCTAGTAGGTGTGACAGTAGGACCGTCTACAGAATTACCAAAGAGCTCACTGGTGTCCAGAGCTCTAAACAACACCTGGTTAAAGACACAAATGGATCCCTGCTAATTTCGGATGAGGACCAGCTCATAAGGTGGAGGGAACACTTTTCTGCGGTTTTAAACCGCGTTTTCGCCAGTGAAGTGAACCCTATTCCCACTGAGCTACCCGAAGTAACAATTTCCCGAATACGCACCGTACCCCCCAGTAAAGAAGAAATTATCACCGCCATCAAAGCACTGAAAAACAACAAAGCGGTTGGACTTGACGGTATTCCTGCAGAGCTCTTAGGAGCAGCCCCAACGACATCGAGCGAGCTACTGCACCCACTTATTAAGAGAGCTTGGGAAACAGAAAGCTTTCCTGAAGAGTGGAAAAAAGGAATGATTGTCAAGCTCCCAAAGAAAGGAGATCTCACACAGTGCGAAAACTGGAGAGGAATATGCGTTCTGCCTGCAGTAGCCAAGATAATAGCAAGGATAGTTTTGGACCGAATTAAAGACCACCTCGAAGACACACTCGACGCCAAACAAGCAGGTTTCCGCACTGGATCTTCCTGTGTGGATCACATCAACACCTTGCGGATCATCATCGAACAGTGCGTTCAATATCGGTCACCACTTCACCTGCTGTTCATCGATTTTGAAAAGGCGCTCGACAGTGTCAATAGAGAATTTATTTGGCTTGCTTTGCGCAGGAGGGGCATCCCAGATAAATTGATTGCTATTATCAAGGCTACATATGATGGATCCAAGTGTCACGTTTTGCACAAAGGTAGGCTGTCAGAGGAGTTTGAAATCCAAAGTGGAGTTAGGCAAGGCTGTATACTGTCAGCAATACTGTTCCTGTTGGTGATAAGTGACGTACTGCACGCAGCTTTGTCAAATGGAAATGGGGGAATTCAGTGGACTCTGCAATCTCACCTCAAACATCTGGACTACGTGAACGACGTATGCTTACTCTCTCATAGGATCATGGATCTTCATCAAATGACAACAAGGGTGGAGAGAGAAGCAGAAATCGTAGGGC
Organism: Melangyna quadrimaculata; assembly: GCA_949320155.1. Classification (NCBI taxonomy): domain Eukaryota; kingdom Metazoa; phylum Arthropoda; class Insecta; order Diptera; family Syrphidae; genus Melangyna; species Melangyna quadrimaculata. The sequence goes on from OX439483.1 coordinate 38,718,351, forward strand.
TTAAGATCAACTCGGCAAAAACTAAAAGGATCAGTCTTGGAACTTCCTCATCAATCCAAGTAAATATTTCTGGACAACCGGTAGAGATGGTAGAGGATTTCCAATATCTTGGGAGTATTGTCTCTACGGGTGGCGGAACTGAACTGGACGTAAACAGCCGAATCAGAAAAGCAAAGGCTGCGTTCGGAATGCTGTCCAAAATATGGAGAAACAACTCTTTTAGCTTAAAGACCAAGATACGACTGTTCCGCTCCAATGTTGAATCCGTTCTGCTTTACGGCTGCAGCACTTGGAAAGTCACTGACACTGTCACTAGAAAGTTGCGAATCTTTGTTAATAGATGTCTACGAAACATCTTGGGATTTTCTGGCCCAACCGTATCTCCAATGCCAAACTTCATGCGAGAACGGGTCAGGAGCCCATAGACTCCATTATACGAAGAAAAAAGTGGCAGTGGATTGGCCATACGCTTCGAAAAGGCGATCGGTGCATTGCATCTCAAGCAATGCAGTGGAACCCGCTCACACAGGAGGGAAGAAAAGTGGGCCGGCCTAGAAGTACATGGCGAAGAACGGTCGAACAGGAATCGGCACGACTGGGGAAAAGTTGAAGAGAGCTGAAATATATTTCAAGAAATCGTACACGATGGCGCGTAGGTGTAGTGGAGGCCCTATGTCCCGTAAGGGAAACATCACGGACGTAATGGTCCGAGGACCTAAGTAAGTAAGTAAGTATTTCTTGTAAATGGCTTCCCCGGTTTGGTACAAACTTAACGCCCAATCGAAACTTATTGATATAACTATTCTTCTTCAGTAGCATATTTTTTGTAAAAGACTATTTTTTAATTTTATTGAAATGACTGCTGAAAAATTAAATAGCCCAAGTGCTTGTAGTTGCAAAAAAAATTGTATAAAATATTTGCCAGGCGTTAAAATATGATATTAAAACCTTTTGAAAACAGAAAGGAAATAAAAACGGAACCATCAAAAAGAGAATCGACAAAAATATTGAAATAATCGCAAAAACGTGATAAATTAACAAACAAACAATTCCCCGAGAGTTGAGACCAAACATAAAATTTAAGTGAATAATAACAGTATTCATATAAATTACCTGGAAGTTTTTAGAGATAACAGTCAACTAAACTTGGCTTCATTCACCTCATACATGACCTTATACAATATACTTTTTTAATTATTGTAATCGATACAATAAACCCAAAGTTGCAAATTTTCAAAGGTAAACAACCTGCTACATGGTTTGTTTACAAAACGTCAACGTCAAAGAGTCTAAAAAAAAAACCAGCACCACTATAGTCACAGCACAACTAAAGACGTCAATCTTAAGAGAATTTTCCAATTCGAAATTCAAGAGATAAACTAACTTCTTCAACTTACTCACAACTCGATCTTGGTTTTAGTTCGAACAACACTCCATACAAACTTCGATCAAAAGAAGAAGGAAGACAAAAAAAAACTAAGAAATGTTAAGTTTACCATCGAAGACCAAGACCAACCGCCTAAACCAGCATTGTTCTTGTTCACCTGGTGCACATCGCATCGTTTCGTTGGCCAGTTAAGTCGCATTTTTGGACTTCGCTTCAAATTCAAATAAATATCTAATAAAATAATGGCCCACACAATCGACGACGACGCGACGACCAAGACAACGGTCTAGTCTAGCTATTTTGGCTCACATAGTGCGCGATTCCAATGAACGTTTTAGTTAGGCATGGCCCGTCAGCCAAGACGGTCGGCTTCAGTGCTGACGAGAAAATCGAGATCGCGAATTATTTATTCTCATTCTTGCACGCAATCGCGCTTTTTGCCATTATTAGTGACTCTGGCATTGACCATACTTATTGAAATAAGTCGGGCTCAATCGAATTTAGATAGTGGTGATGTAATTAGAAACGCTCCCGCGACGCAGCCAAAATTCGGTGATCGTTTGCTACCACGAAACAGACAAATCGCAAATAGTTTCAATACTAGCAGTGTGAATCGCAGTGAATTCAATGTGTCTAATAATCATTTTGGCCCGGTTTATATTAGAGCGGGCAGTGAAGTGGAAATTCGAACCATCAGTGATAACGGTAGCGGTGATAAAAATCGTATAATTTTACAAAATAACTCTACGATTGAGAATGAAAATCAGCCGCAACCGCAACGACGACGTAACGACAATGACAACGACATCGAAGAAGTAGCCAGCGTGGTATCTGCGTTGGACTCACTTAGCGACAATAATGAAGTAGCTCCGTCCAGGGACTATCTGAACGTCTCGAAGGCGGACAGATTGATAGAAATGTCGACAGAGTTCTTCATCGTTCCGACATCGACAACGACCGAGAAACCGGCCGTTCCCTCGACCACATCGAAATTCAGATCGGCTGACTCGACGGGTCAGCACAAGAACAACCACCTCCAGCCGAGACCGGTGCTCATTCTGGCCCCGAAGAGTCCGTCACATGGCAACAAGACATCATCAGGAGTGGTGACTCCGCCGACCGTGGTGAGCACACGTCTGCCTAATGGACTCCGCAAGGAGCCATGGGTCGTGCCCGTGCTGGTGCTAGCCTCGCTCACCATGATCATGATGGCTGCCTTTGAGATTTTCGTGCTATTCAAGGCTTGGCGTACCTCACCCTCACGCCGACATCTATTTTTGGGCCAAATGCTGTTGCTGGGCCTATTTGCTTGCGCCGGACTCGGCGCAATAATCACGGCACAGCCGACCGTGCTGAGTTGCGGCGCGATACGTTTCGGGGCCGGGGTCGCTTATGCCTTGGTATTTGCGGCACTGCTCGTTAAGTGCGTGTTCCTCATTAGTTTGAACGGCGGTGTTTACCTACCGGCACCGTATCAAGGATTGCTACTGTTGTTCGCCGTACTCATTCAAGTGGCCATTGGGGCCCAGTGGCTGCTGAACCAGCCGCCAGATATTTACACGATGACAGTTCCATTCGGCAGCAGCAGCATTGGCAGTGCAACTAGTGCGGGCACTAGTGCGGGCAGCAGCAGTGTTGGCAACAAACTACTGTCCTCCATGCTGATCACCTCGAGTGATATCACACGTTTGCAACACGGTAGCACGATGATGATACCCCTGTGCAAGACGCAGTTCTCGGAACTGTTGTTGTCCTTAATTTACATTGTCTTCCTGATCGTGTTCGTGGCGGTTCTCGCGATCAAATCGCGCGGCATTCGTGATAATTATCGGGAGTCTACATACATTGGTCTAGCGATTGGTGGTGCGATACCAATTTGGCTTGGTTGGATGCTGTGCGGCTTGGCCGTCGCCGATCGGCACAAGGATGCATGCATTGCATTTGGATTAGTTGCAACATCGGCAACAGTTTTTTTGGTAATGTTTATGCCGAAGGGGCGTCAATTGGCCGCCATGGGCAAGGAGGGCCTCTATGTGGAGGATCGTGAGGAGCAGTTTAGTTCACTTAGTCGGGCCGGATCGGGATATTCGCCATCCTTCTTCCACTTTAAGCCAATCAAGTATGGAGTGATGGGCCCGGTTCCGAACTCAACGTCGAATACGGGCAATGGAATTAGTACGAAGCATGGGGCAACTATGAACGGTGGTGGTAAGTTTTTCTTTTTATCTTCGTTTTTTTTTCAATTTTTGTTTCGTTATGAAAGTTTGCTTTTGCTTTATTTTTTGTGTTGTCAAAGAAAAAGAGGTTGACGCACTTGAGATGGCTTTTGCTTGTGATTTATTTTGTTTTGTTTTTTTTTCCCAAGAAAAATAAAAAAAGAAAAGAGTTTCTTTTTCTTTTATTATTGAAAATCACTCATGTGTGTCAAACTTCAAGTTGAATGTGTCTATCTAGAGCTTTATTGTCTATTTATTATGTTAGAGAAAAAATGTTTGAAAAAATTAAAACTAAGTCACACCTTTTTGCTGTTTAAAAGTGAGAGAAAGATTTATTGGTTGACAGTGTGGAGTGAATAAAAAAAAATAAATAAATTTATGAGCGTAGGCATTTTAGTCACAGTTGAGGTATCTACACCAAGTAATTGACTTTGTGTCTATAACTTTATAAGCTGATGTACGAGAGGTGCCTATAATTAAAAGGTTGGTTTCGGTTGTGTTCTATAGAGGGGGCACATAATCGTTTAATGACTTGATGAGTGTGGCATGTCCTCGATGGGTAATGAGAAGGTTTAGTCTTTTTTATAATGCATTGATTGTTATAACCTATTTTAGTTTTTTTTTAGATTTATTGAAAAAGAAAATTTATTGAAGGTAAATAAATAAAAAAAAAAAATAAATTGAAAAAAAAAATTAATTGAAGGTTTACTGGGTAGGTAAATTGTACGCAGTACAAAATGTATTAGGTTGGAATATGATAAAGATAATAGTTGTTTTTGTTTCCAATAAGAATTAATAAATAACATGCAATGTGAAAAATATAAGGAACAACAAAATATTATAAAATGCAATTTTGTTGCTGTTGAATTTATGTTGGCAAATACAAATAAGTGAACGTATTAGGAAAGATATAAAACCGAAAATGAAATTTATACAATCGCTCGCTAATTTGGTGCATTTGTTTTCCTTTTAAATTCTAAACACTGACCTAAAATAAAATATTTAGAAGGTTTTCAAATACCTACTACTCACATATGTTTAGATTTTTCGATCAATTATTAATTTTTAAGGTCTTGCTTTTCAGTTGCGACATGAAAGTTAAACTCGAATTATAAACGTAATAAATTGGAAGGGTTAACTCGATTTTGACTAGCACTTAAAAACTGGGACTAAGAAATTATATTTTATTTTAGAATTTGTTCATAAAAGCGAGCTCTCCGAATTTGTATGTAAAATTTTATATTTTAAATAATTTTATATTATTTTTTTTTATAAACGTTGAGTAAAATATAAATTTATTAAACATGGGACTCATTGTTTTCATTTAAATCGATGAGATAAAATTGATGTATACAGTAAAATAATGTATTATATATATTTAATAACCAGAAAAATAGACCTTTCATTATTATTAAAAAAAAAATTATTTAAATGAGTGTTCAATAGTGTAATTTACTAAAATATAATGAAAGTCGCCTTTAATGTCTTAAAAACTGTTTGATAAGTCTCAAAAGAAAAATTTGAAGTTTTAAGTTTTTAAATTTGATAAAACTTTTTTCACAGAAATTCAGCTGTCAAAGAAACAATAAGAGCCGATTTTTAGATCGCTAGCAAAGCAGTTATTTAACTCTCAGTCTGTCAGTAAATTAAATGGGAACAAATGTTTCGTTTCTCTAAAAAATAAATACTAACTGATGTGTTAATGCTGGCTTAAATTTGTCTTATTTCTTATCAAAGAAAATTTTCTAAAAAACGTAGAACGAAAACATTTTATTGAATTAAAAAAAAAACTTTTACTGAATCTTAAAAACAAAAATACATACAATTTTCCTCTACAAAAGTTTAGGGTAATATTCTTAACTATACCATTATTCAATTTGTATCCATTGAAAATTAAAAAGAAAAGAAGGAGCCTTTTAATTATGGATCTATTTAAAAAAAAAAAAACTATTATACTAAAATAATTATTATTTTTCATTTAAAAGCCAAATTCATTTAAACATAAAATAAACGAAATGATGGCCTCAAGAAATTTCTTTTAAATATTTACGTAATTAAGTGTTATTTTTGTTTTCAAAATTCAATGCTCTTAATAATTTTAAGTCAAACACTCAAAAACGGATGTTTCTAGAGCTTTTATTTTTCAAGATATTTGAGAATTAAGAAACCAACTTCTTAGTAAAAGCAAGAAGTTGGTGATAAATGATAAATCTGCTGAAATGATATAATTTAGTCGGATTCTTTTTAGTTTTATGGGAAAGTTGGTTCATTTCTTAATATCTTGAAAAATAAAAGCTCTAGAAACATCCAGTTTTGAGTGTTTGACTAGAAATTAAAAAGAGCATTGAATTTTGAAAACAAAAATAATACTTAATTACTTAAAATTTTGAGAAACTATCGTTTGAATTTTTGTTTTAATTTATTTTTTTTCAGATTTTTGAGTTTGGAAATTATTTTTTCAAAAAGTGTTCACTAAATGAACTTTATTTAAAAAGCAAATAAAAGAAGGGACTTCTAGGTTTACAAAATGATATAAAAGGGCGTTGTAGGTGTTGCCGTTGTTTTTTAATAATTTTAATTCTGTTTTAAGTCAATTTTTTAGAAAACTGCCCCTTCCACTTAAACGAGGGGGGGTACACCCCCCCTCGGATAGACCTACATGATCAAGCTTTTTGTCACACCTTAAGTGAATCATTCTGTATAATAGCTGGAATTCTCAATAGGGAATACAAAAAAAACAGTGAAATTAACCATTAGTTCAACTTTGACCTTTAATAACTTTGGAAGGAGTACATTTATTAGATAAAAAGTGTGAACCTTTTTTGGAGAGCGTTCAATTTTCTAAAAAAAACGTTATGCTTTTCATTTAAATACTTGCTATTATAAAATTATAAATTTCCAAGTACAAAACTTGGTTTTGTCCCATACAAATCGTATGGAAAATAGAAAATAGCGATGAGCGACCTCTAAAAATTAATTTAAACATCTGAATTTTTAACAGGCCTATTATTTTGCTCATATCTAAGTTATAAGCCAGTGTCATTGGAAATCGGAGACTTTTTTTTATTTTTGAATCAGTCTAATGTACATAGCTATGTTTGTATACATATATGTACTAGGGTGTCCGTTATTTCCAAACTCATTTTTTTGGATAGCACACCCCGTCAATCCAAAGTTTATGCGGAAAGAAAAAAATTATAGACCAAAAAAAATTTTTTCCGAGGTCATTAACCCTTGCCCCTTACTTCATACTTTTCCCATACAAATTTGTATATGGGAATTTCATAATAATATTAGGTGTGTTTTGTTTGTCCTGAAGTCAAAACTATACAGTATTAAAAAATACTTTAAAATTACGAAAAAAACAACAACACTTAATTCGGAATACAAAATATTCGATTGAGTCTAATGAAAAATAAAACAAAATGCTATAGCAACAAGGATATCGTAAGCCTGGTTTAATATCCAGTCTTACTATAACCTCGGTGCTATAGCATTTTATTTTATTTTTTCAATAAAATATTTTGTATTCACACTAAACTGTTGTTGTTTTGTAGTTTATATTAAAATATTTTTTAAAGACTGTATAGTCTTAGCTTCAAGTTGAAACAAAACACGCCTATTATAGAATATAAAAATATTTAATATTTTGAAAAACTAAAATTTGAAATTTTTTAATGCAATTTTTTAAAAAGCTTATTTTCTTAGTGGTAATCTATAAGAAAAAAGAAAAACTGCTGAAAATCGAGAGAGAAAAATAAGAGACAAATATATAAAGTATTTATTAACTTAAAAAAGTGAAATAAATTATAATTTAAATTTTTTGAATACATATTTAAATGCAGTTTTTTAAAGGACCGATAAATCAATCAGAATTCCCAAAAAAAATTTGAATAACTTTTATAGTTCCAGAGAAAAAAAAATAAAATGTGAAGAGTGTGAAATTCCCATACAAATTGGTATGGGAAAAGTATGACGTTAGAGGCACGGGTTAATGACCTCGAAAAAAAATTTTTTGGTCAATAATTTTTTCTCGGGATATAAATTTGAATGTCGGGGTGTGCTATCCAAGAAAATGAGTTTGGGAAATAACGTACACTCTAATATGTACATAATGTTAAGTATATTTTTAGGAAACCAATTTAGGATTTCAATTTAAATTAGTTATTAATATGGAGATAAGAACTAAAATATCAACCTTTTTGTTTTAAATAAGAAAAACATTTTTTTTTGAAAATGTTTGTATGTAATATAATCAAATAAAATTTTAAAAAAATCCCCCAACAACAAAAAAATAAATGATTCTACCAGAGGTCCCATTTATATCAATTTTTCGGAAGTGTATTTTTAACTAAAAGAAAGCATTTGCCTATAATAGATTTTTCTTAACGATTATTGAACTTTTGTATGGTAGATACTGTTATTTTTGCGTCTGGGAACCAGTTTTATGTTTAGTTGTCGAATTTGTAAAAAAAAACGCTTTAATTAAAGCCGAATAAATTTAAAATTTACGAAGTCGCTTTTCGAAATACACTTTGGGGCATATTCATAGTCGCAGATAGACCCAGGTTTAACTAAGCTACAGTTTAAGACAATTTTGGCTCAATTTATACAGACCGATTTTAATTACAAATTGTTGGTTTAATATTTTTATAAGATAATTTACTTGGTATACTACACAAATAGCTTCAAGTATTTTGAAATGATTAACTTAAAAAAATAGAATCAACGTCTGAAAATTCAACAATACCTATGTTTAACTTAGACCCAGGTCTAAAATGACTATGAATACGCCCCTTTGAGTTTTCAAAAAAACAAATTTGTTTTGTTTATAAAAGTGCCAATATTTTTAATTTTACATACAATACTATTTTATATTTTTTGAAACTTCTCCATAAACAAAAGTTGAAAAATCAACGGAACCGTTTTCGAGAAATTAAAAAAAAAATTGAATAAAAAAAAAAATCAACTGATACGTTTTCGAGAATATCAAGAAACAAGAAATGATAATCTTCTTTCAGAATTCTTGTTTAATGACAATTAGCCTTTCCGTATAGTTACTAACTGAAGGCTAATTTTCAAAGTCATATGCACACATTTTGAGACTAAAAAGAATAATTCATTAATATCAACAATCAAATTCAATCAATAACAATTATTGTATAGTAGATTATTTTTTGGTCCAAAAAAAATCCAAAAACGTTTGGACATACATATTATAAAAAAAAACAATAAGTATACATTCTTTAAGAAAATCGATTCAGCTATTTAGGCTTTAGCCGAATGAATGGATAGATAGACATAATTGCGAAACCAACTTTTGTGGTCTTCTCTTTAATCGAAATAACAAAATACCAAAGCTAGTTTGATCTTAACAATTATAGTCACACAATTTCTTTAAAATCAAAAGCAATGTTATTAGAAATAAGACACAGTACAATCTTTCCTTTAGGTTTTCGAAACCAGATCTATCTAATATATGTATGCTCGTATGTACACAAATCAAAACAGTAATTTTTTGATTTTTTTTTTGTGTGTGGTGTTGATGAAAATCCGCAAAATAGTATTGCATAACAATCTTACTCTACACGCGCAGCGAATTTTGAAAGTCCCAAGTTAAAATTTATATAGGGCCAGTGTAAATCGTATACAAAAAAGGCAAAATTCGTATACTTCTCGTTATGATTTGATATCTTATAAAGAATTTTAAAGCATATTTAATTAATTTTTTTTCTTAACCGTGCATTTAAATTATTATTATTGGTATTTTCGATTTTTCCTACAGAAAGCAAAGTTTTTTGGAATCTGAAAAAATGCGTGCAGACTGTCTAATTTGACCGGCGCGCCGTTTTTCGTCTACAAGAGGAAAAACATCTGACTCAATTGTTGCATTTTTTTTTTTTTTACAAATAAGCTCTCAAATAAAATAATTTGCAGTATTTTATTAAATAATTATTATAAGAAATAAAAAATATTTCACTTTTAATTTATAATTTAATATTTTAAAGAATTATAATTTAAAGGAGAATGGGCATTTCGTCTACCTGTTGCCCACGAATGAGATTCATATCACTCACTAAAAAGAACAACGTCATAACTCAAAAAACGTTAAACTTCAGAAATCAAAGTTTAAAGTTTGCACGGCTGTATTTCATAATCATCTTTATTTGTATCTATTTTTTTCTTTTTTCTTGGTAGATCTATTAATTAAAATTTTATTGCAAAATATGAAACTTTTTAAATATTTATTGGACTGTTTTCACTTCAAAGGTCCCTGCATAAGTGAAAAAATACAGTATTTCCACAAAAAAATATTTAAAAGTGACAGTGTATATAACGACAAATGATGCTCTATAGCCTTCAATTTTTCAGTTATAGAAATACAATTTTGCAAAAAAATAGTTTATAGAAAATGAGTTTGAACTGTATCATTGTTTGATGTTTTTTTGAGTTATGACGTTGTTCTTTTTAATGAGCGATATCGTTGGAAAGCTTAGCCCTAGCACATCATTTTTGAGTATGGACACAATGCTGTAAACCATGGGACTTAAGCAGTATATGGCAACAAAGATTGCAACTATAGCGAAAATTAATTGCAATAGTGTTCCATTGAAATGAAAGTATTGGTCACTTTTGATGAACTGAATCAGTGTTGCCGCTGAGATATTTAAAAAAGTCGCAAAAATCGGGGTCCCGAGAAAAAAAAGTCGCCTTTGAAAAATTATTGAATATAATAGACTAATCAAACAAAATCCTTATACATAAATTGCGAAAAAAAATAAAACATATTTGCGTTGTTTTAACTTTAAGTTTTATTTAAATAATTATCAGGTGCAAAAAAAAAATAGGTTCTTACTGTTTTAAATTAATTTTATCAAAAATGACTAAATTAAATTTATTTTTTAGATATGTACAGGTACATACATACATACATATATTTCAGTATCACTTTTTTTTAATGAATAAATAATAATTAAAATGAACTTAAGTATAAGCTTAAATAAAGAGATCAGTGTTCAGTCAATTGACAGTCAAAGTTAAAAACAAAAAATATATAAATTTAAATTCTATTTGCTGAATTTTTTAAAATAAGAATATTAAGTAAATTTTGGGAATCATTGCACATTATTTATAATGCAAACTCTTAGGCTTTTATTTATATTTGAATTTGAATTGCTTTTGAAACTGTCTCTGTCATTTCTCTTTCTAATTCTGATAATTAAATAAAGAAACAAGATACAAATCTTGTTGAAGGGGAAACCAAAGATATTATAAATATCATCGAGTCGAACGAAATACATTTCAACTTGATTCCGTTTTTCAGATTGAAATTTTGTGACTATCATACTACGTTTTCATTAGAGGCGAAATGAGATTATTCCGAAATTTGGCAAAAAAGTCGCCCGATTTCAGAAAAGGGGCCAAAATAGACACTTTTTGAAAAAGTCGTATCCTGGTCGCATGGGGCTAAAAAAAGGGTACAAATGCGACAAAAGTCGCACAGCGGCAACACTGAACTGATTGAAACCCAAAATGAAAGAAATTTTATTTCATGGTTGGCGAATAATTCGCTTGACAGTATGAAAATTCTACTTTTTTTATACGATTTAGCGAGTTTAATGAATGGGAATAATTTTGCATCATTTTTGAATATGGACACAGAATTGTAAACTTTGTGGCTTAGGAAGTATATTATTACAAAATATAAAACAATTCGTCAATGTTTATTCGAATTTGCAAAGTGTTTTTCTTTTTTTTTTGGTCGCTTATTTTAGCCAACTCCCATTGCTTAGGACAAAACAAAATATTCCATAGTACCTAATCATTTTCATAGGTCTCATTTCTGGGCCCCAGGTCCCATAATTATTTTGCCCATTCTCCTTTACATTATCATAATTCTATGAAAAATAATCTTTCTTCCCCACAGTTTTCTTCAGGGCTCCGTTTTGTCTTCAACTCTCTTAATAATTTTTATAAATGATCTTTTGTCTGAAACTTCTAATCCATTAAACTGTTTCGCTGACGACAGTACCCTCAGCTTCTCATATTCGTTTATAGATTCTCATCCATGTCCTTCGGATGTGGAATTTGAACGCTGGTATGATAGGCTCATTAAATTCTGAAATGGGGAATCAAAAATCGCGTAGAATTTAATGCTTCAAAAACTCAATGCTGTCTAGTGTCGCCAAAACGAAACCCACCCCTCATGCCACTATCCATGAGTGGTTCGTGCATTGAGCAAACCGAAAAGCTTTCAGTCCTCGGTATGTGTATCACAGGCCACCTTCTGTGGAACGATCACATATTTGATGTTGCCAAAAATGCTGCTAAATGTTTAGGTTTTCTTCGGCGATGCAAGAAATTTTTCACCCCTTCTGATCTGGCTGTTATCTATAAAGCCTTTATTCGTCCAAAACTCGAGTACAATTCTCATATTTGGGCAGGTGCTCCAATAAATCACTTGAGTCTTTTGGATAGAATTCAAAGAAGAGCTATGAAAATGATAGGTGATAGAAATATAACGGAAGCATTTGCATCTCTCGAACACCGACGCAATGTTTCATGTCTTTCGTTATTTTACCGTTATTTTCATAACCAGTGCTCTAGCGAAATAACCAGTTGCATTCCTCCCCTAAAACAATTCAACCGTAATACTCGTATTTCTAGGAATGCACATCAGTTTACCCTTGAGCCCAACTTCGGACGTACTGTTAAGTATAGAGATTCTTTCTTTAGTCGCATTACAAGAATGTGGAATGCTTTACCCGGCACTATTTTTCCCTGCCATTTTGATATTCAAAGGTTCAAAACCAATGTGCACCGGCATCTCCTCTTAAATCCTTTCCTATTTTCCTAACGCTCGCACTGTGTTTAAACATTTTAAGGGTAGTAAGAACCCCTTTAGTGCGCGCTTAATTAAAAAAAAAAAAATTTTTAAATTAAATAAATTTATTGATTCCTTCTGTATAAAATTAATTTTTGGAATGATTTAAATTCCATGAAATCATAAATATGTAAGTCTGCAACCATCCATTGCAGAAAAGTTCTGATCATAACCATTTTTTGTTTGAAAATTAATGTTTAATAAATATTTGTAAATTTTGTTGAAAAAGATTTGTTGTGTTTCAAAAATTTCCAAATACTGTATTGCAGTTAGAATTTGTATGCTAATTTGCTTCTGCTCCACGCAGGAGATTACGAATCTCCCTTAATAAAAAAAGGACAAACATAACCCAACAAATATGAATCAGAATATATACAAAGAAATTTTTTTTAAACCGCTTACTAGTTTGTATATGTAGTAGCCCGTAACGTAAATATTATTGCGTTGAACTGTCGCGCTGGAGGTATGGGTTCACTTCCCAGCCTCATCCACGACGTCCACCTAAAAATCTAAAAAGTTTTTTTTTCAGGGCTACTGCCTTTTGCGAGGAATTAGTAAAACCTCCAAGAGTATCACTTGTCACGAATAAGTGCTTCTCGTCTAGCCGTTCGGATTTGGTATAAAACTGTTGTTCCCTTCCATTCCTGTCGACACGCGCAGTTGCGAGTTGTTAGTCACTAGGCCCTAGTTCTTCCCGAGCCGTTCCGCCACCCAATTTATTTATTTAATTTATTCTAGTTTGGATATGATTTGTTGCAATATTTTACATAAACCTTATTTAGTTACAGACAAAATACACTAACTTAAAATCCAATTTCTAATGAGCAGATTTATTTTTTTAAGTTTGTCGGTTATGAATTCTCAAATATAAGATCATTCTGCTTATCAACATACAATTTATATGACAAGAATTAAATCGGGACAATGGCCTCTAAATCTAAATATTTTTAGGATCACCTTATGGAGCTCATACATACCAGTAGCGGATCTAGGATTTGGCTGTGGGGGGGGGGGGGCTTGGTAGATCCAGTTTGAGACATTAATGGCCAGTTTCACAAGTTAAATTACAATTTATGTTTAAACTTAAGTTCAGCACTTGATTCGGTTTCAAAGTAAACCGTGAACTTAGATAATTCTGTAGTTCTAGTTAAACGAATGTATTCTGCCATTTAAGCTTCATAGCCTAAGAGCCGGCAGTAAATTTTGGGAGTGGATTAATAACCAAAATATAAGTATGATGGTTGGTATCAAAAACAACAGTCTAGCAGGTTACTTTTTCAGCCTTTTGCGGGCGTTTGAAAATAGCGATTTTCCAGTTTATTTTGTCATTTTGTCATTTTCTTTAAGTCAAAACATCATAATCTTGGCAATTCGACCAATAGAACCCAAAATATAAGCTTTTTAAGACGACTTTATCGTCTTTTTCTTGGAGAATTATAAAACAAAAAAAATCAACAAAACAAAGTCTCCAAAGAAATCGATTAAGGTTCGCTTAAAAACCTAATATCTTGAGTTCTATTGGTCGGATTGCCAAGATTTTGACTTTAAAAAAATGTCAGAGCATCACATAATATATTTTTTATATTTATTAAAGTAGTAATACCCATGAAAAAATATACTGGAAATCGCTATTTCCAAACTCCCGACCCCGCCAAAGGCTGAAAAAGAAACTTGCCACACGGTTGTTTTTGATACCGCGATATATGCACCTACAAACCATCATTCTCATGTTTTGGTTAGCAATCCACTCCCAAAATTTGCTGTAGGCTCTTGGTCTATCAGTGCATCGTTCAGAACACGATCGTTATAATCATTCTCAAATCTTATTGACAACTGCCACTAAATAATAATAATAAATTATTATATTTCTTTCTATTTAAAATTATTTTTTTTTTTAATGTTTTCAAGTGACGAGGAAATGTAACATTCGTCGTGAGAGTGAAAAGAGAAAAACGCTTCCCTTGAAGAACAAATTATTTTAACTATTGTGACGATGTTGATTTTATTTTATAATTTATATATTTTTATAATTTATACATAACTAATATAAAAAAGTTTTAGTTCAGGTTAAAGGTTTTTTGTGAAAATCTACATTTATATATGTAAGTAATTGAATTTTGGCAATCCCACGATATTACGTACAATAACATCTGTAGTATTTAACATTTAAAATATTTTTAAGCGGAGATAGAAAAAAAATGTATATACCTTCAATTTTCAGCCACGTCAAGCTTTGAACCACCAGAAGAAAAAAATCTGTCAATAAATTTGCACGTCAGTCCAGAGGGATTGCAAATATTCACACGCATGATTTTCTGAGTGCCCAGAGAAAACTCAGATTTTGATTTGTTGTTCCCAAATTCTCCACGGGTTTTAGCCCCAATTTCGTTTTTTTTGCAAAGTTAGCGAAGTTCTTAGGGTGAATTATTTTTTCATTTGGCATGTTAATTGTTAAGCCCTGACCCCGTTTTTTTCAATTATCTCTTTAAGCTTTAGCCCCAACTTGGACTTGACAGTCCCTTGAGTCAAGCCCAAAAACTTTCTGGAATAAGGTATGTTTTAAAGGAATTATTTGCTTAGCCCCGACCATGTTTTTTTCTCCAATTATTGTCAAGCCCTACTCGCGAGCTGTTTTCTTTCGTCCCAATTTTCTGTCAATTATACGTAGCCCCAAACTTGTTTTTTGTACAATTCCCTTCAGAATTCAGCCCCAACCTAATTAATTTGGGGTTTAGAAAGAAAATACGTAGCATATAAATTGCGTAGCCCCAGCTTCGTTATTTTTTCTGACTCCTGATTCTGATTTATATATTTCAATCAATTTTAAGAACAGCCTGTGGGGGGGGGCTTTAGCCCCCATAGCAACCTCCCTGGATCCGCCACTGCTTAAGACGACTACAAAAATGCCCTTAAAGCTACAAGCGAGTTAAAAATAAAAAGTATCAACTACATTAACATGCATAGGTACAAAAAACATTTCTAATTAATTTTTATTTCTTGGTAGATACTTTGTCTGGGTTAAGTGCATGATAAGGTTTACTTATAATTTTCTTAGTTTTCACTGTACCCCTATAACAAAAACAAAACTACATTCTACAATTTTCATCCAATGCGTGCGTTATTAAATGCAATTACACTTCGTAAAATTCATAAATTATTAATTTTTAACTAAGCATTTTTATTTAACGTTTATAAATGAAAACTAATAACCAAAACAAAAACAAAATAAATAAACAAAAAATGGTAATGATGTATGAAATGCAATTTAAACAAAAAAAAAAAAGTAAAATATTGTTAGCAACTATGTTTTCACTGGTATACCAACCACAGTTCCATTGAACCCATCTCTTATACTATACCAACTTTTATATTGAAAGAGTTAAAATTCTATACCTGCATTATTTAATGCTAATAACTAGTAGTGCAGTCTTTGCATGTACAATTATGCTATATAGCCATACATCATACAACGAGTACGAGCCGAGTACATTCAGACCTCGAGGCAATCATTAATAAATGTTATGGTATAGAAAATAGCAGTTATCTCTCTTTAAGATTTTTTTTTCTTAGCTGTGCTTCTAATTCTAATAAATATTACATTTTTCTTCTTTTTATCTCTTTTCTATTCTTTATTGTATTCTGTTTTATTATTTTCTTTGATATTCCTTTTTTTTATGATTTGTTTGCTAACAAAAACCACTGACATAAAAATCATGTTCAAGAAAGTTGCACACTTTATAAGCTAACGGGTATGGCAAGATAGTGTAGTGTATAGAACCTTCTTTAAGCACACACCATGCCCCATCCGTGGTCGTCATTATGGGTTGTACTTGCGAATATGTAAGTATAGTAAAAGAGTGTTGTTCTACTCTCGTTTTCTGCCTCACTAATGAGACAATCATCAGTTAGGCTTTCACTACCCATTTTAAATGCATCAGCAGCGCCTTCTTTTAAAATCAGGCTTCCAATGAAGGTGAAGTTGTTTTTCAAGAATTGTAGGATTTTATTGAGTTGCAGTGCTTTTTTTCAAACTAACGTGTAAGTCTCATTTTGATTTTGTCATTGACAAGCTATCACTGATTTCAGTCTAAATTTTTGCAGAGATGTTTAAGTTTGAAACAAGTATTGCAAATAAAATTTTCCAAACATTTTTCGAAATGACTGAAATGTATGTACATGTACAAGAACATATGTATGTATGTACCTATATTAATTTTGTAGGGGTATTGAAACATTTTTTTTTGCAATTGCATGAAATTTAAAATATTTATGCATAGGTACTCGTGTTTAGACATGACAAAAATGACTTTTCATCAGTAATGTGTTCTTGTTTTTTTTAGAATCGGTTAAGTAGTTGCAGAGATATTAGAAATAAAAATAAAGCACAGCAAAGATGGAAGCTAGGGCGTGTTACAAGTGTCTGATCCCCTCGTATTTTTTTTTTTTAAGAAATGCATTTCTTACCAAGCATATCATGTATGTAATTACAAACTAGCGAAGGGCCATGTCATGACCTCTCAGAATTCTGTAACTTATCCATATCTTACCTAAACATGCTAGAGTACATCTATACCAAGAGAAGTTCAGTAATCAAATCCAAATATTTTCTTTTTTTTTCTCAGTATTTACGTTTTACAAGAAATTCGTATTTATATTTCTGAGAATACCGAGATTTCTTAGAATTAGGGCCAATTTATTCACAGCTGATTATCTTTAATCCATGATTAGTGGAGCTGGGAAATCCTTAAATGCTATTGTTGATCAAATTTTGTTTAAAAAATTCAAAGTATGAGTTGCTAATCATGGATTTCAATAATCAGCCAATTTTGGTTAATTAGCGTTAGTTATTTAAAGCCTATGAAAGTCACAAACTAAATTTAACCCACTGTGAACAAACTGGCCCTTAATACATTTTCGACCGAAGCAAACAGTAATGCTAGGTTTTCACTTGTCATTGAAAAGACGCAAATTGACAAACTTTCCAGGACAGGGTGGCTTTTACTAACACAAAAAGCAAGAAAGTAGTAGTGGCGAGCATTTATAAGCCACCCTGTCCTTGAAAGTTTGTCAATTTGCGTCATTTTAATGACAAGTGGAAACCCAGCATAAAGCTTAAAGAATTTTTAGCTCGCTTAGTCATATGTACCTTAAACTACAGTGACTGCAAACTTGAATAAAACTTGATCTTAATTCCACAAAAATATAGGCTAATATTTGAATACATAACAAATATAATTAATTTAATATGTCCATTTTCAATTCGCAGCAGTACCGTTTTATGCGTTCAGCTTATACTGAGCTTGGCGTGTCTTTTTGTTTATTGATAATATGCAAATAATACAAATGGCTAAATTAAAGATTTGATTGGAATTTGTTTTTTTTTTTTTATGAATCCATCGATCTTACACCAACAAAGAAAACCATGCTATTGAAGTAGGTTATGAGTTTAGCTGGTTTCTAGGTTTTTTGTATTCTTCTATATAGCTGTAAAAATGATAGATACAAGTATGTGTATACAAAAAAAAAAAAACGATACAAAATAGTGATAAAAAAGAAGAGAAAAATAACTAAAAAAAAAAATAAAACAAGAAAAATATTCAACGCGTTGTTTTTTATTATTCCTTTTCATAAGAATGTTTTTGTTTGATTTTGTTATGCAATTGAATTGGCCGTTTGCGTTGGGGTTTTATGAGAATGACCGATTGAATGTTTTTTTTTGTTGTTCTTTGTATCATTCTTGTTTTTATCATTTATTTATTTTTTTGTTCTTGTGTTAGATTATGATTAAATGATTGATATTCTGGGTTTTGAAATGAATCGGGTTCTGTTAGGAATAAACTGTTGCGGTTGCATGATTTGTGAATAGAGTCATACAATTAGGATTCGACGGACTTTATAAGTAATTGTTAGAAGGAGTTAAGAGAAAAAAAAACCACAAATTTATTGTTAAAAGACCAAAACCAACTTAATCTTGAAGTATTGTTCACTAAAGATGTTAATTCGAGAAAATTCCATATCAAATTTAGTGAAGATGAAATAAAATGCAGAACGTACTTGTTCTTATATACAATCAGACTAATGGTTTTTAAGTCTAGAAAGTAAATCCACAAGTATTTTAACAGATGTATCGCTTTTGTTTAAAAGCTTATGTATGTAGCTTCAACCAGACAGAGTTGTGAGAATCACTTTTTTCGTCTTCACAAACATCGGAATGTCAAGTTGGGTTTAAATCTTGCGAGTTCGAGTTGTTGTACAAATTCAATAACCTCGTTGATATAATGGCGTTTCTTTTCATTCGTTAGTTGTTTGTCAATGGAAAGGATATGTTTAAATCATATATGTACTTAATTTTGAGTTTAGTATTTTGCATACTTTATTGTTGTGTGTTTTTCAAAAATTTTATTTTCAAAAATGAAAGAGCTGATGTCCAAACTTTTTTTTTTCTAAGGATATTAATTTGCGTCCAGATTAATAAGAATTGCCATATTTGGTATTAATAATTGTGTAGGCGCATAAACATACTTCAGGTTGGTTGTCCGCTCGGATACATGTTTTTGTGTACAATTCAACGCACGCGCCTATATGATTCTAGTGTATTTTCGGCACACACCAAACAATTTGCGGCGCACAGGTATAGAGATGTGGTACTATAAAATATTTAAACGTATATGTACGAAGAAAAATTGATCATTACATTCATTTAAAAAAAGACACTAAATCGATACCAACAAATTAAAAAAAAAAACAAATATTTCACAGTGCTTTTACTGAGCACAGAAGCTTTACATACTATACGCACAAATTTATTCTGAATATATGTGGGGAATACAAGATTCAGGGTGCACGACGCACAACATGTGTTTTGTTTTGATCTGATGGACGTGGCTTTACACAAATACTTGAGTCGATAAAGCAGAAAAACTATAAAATCTCGAACTTTAGAAGTGGACCCTTATAACCCGCGCAGAAAAACATTCTAGTTTTCGACATGGCACTATAGAGTTTTAAAT
This sequence comes from Melangyna quadrimaculata, assembly GCA_949320155.1. Lineage (NCBI taxonomy): Eukaryota > Metazoa > Arthropoda > Insecta > Diptera > Syrphidae > Melangyna > Melangyna quadrimaculata. The sequence continues at coordinate 38,737,848 of OX439483.1, forward strand.
AGATTCTGGCAAGGCCATAGCATGACTAAGTAATGGCCAAAACAAGGGCCTTGTCGATTATGAACCCTTTTATCTCGTCAGAAAAACCGCTCTAGGCCCCGGACCAGCAAATACTAGATTTGTTCATATTTTTGTTAGAAACATTAAAAAAGGGTATTCTGATTAATTTTAATGAAAAGTTCAAAAAGCGTTTGGCGGGTGTGGGTGGTTGAAAATAGAGATTTTCCAAATTAAATACCTGTATGATTATCTTGGTAGGATTTGCAAGAGCGTGAAATTTTTTTTTTTTAAACCAAAACTGATCAATTATATTAAAAGTTAAAATTTGTATTTTCCGATTCATCGATTCAATTTGTTTAGTTAAAATTTTGCATATGTATCAATAACGATAGTGCTTAGTCTGATAGGATGCCGAAAACGTCCAACAAGTTCTTACCAGCGAGAACCTCACGAGACTATGAAACAATTTTCTCTTCTAAAGAAGAATGGGCATTTTGGTCTACCTATTGCCCACGAATGAGATATATATCGCTGGAAAGCTTAGTCCTAGTACAACATTTTTTTGTATGGACATAAAGCTGTAAACCATGGGGCTTAGGCAGTGTATGGCAACAAAGACTACGATGAGGAAAAAAAATTAATTGCAATAGTGTTTCATTGAAATGACAGTATTGGTCACTTTCGATGAACTGGATAGACCCCAAAACATAGGAATTTTTATACCAATGGCTAATAATAGCGAATTATGTCATGGTTGGCGAACAATTCACTTAACAGTTTGAAAATTCTACATTTTTTCATTCGATTTCGCGAAATTAATTAATGGGAATAATTGTCAGTCTAGTGCCCATAATTGAGGTACACAACATTGGAAAGCTTAGTTCAAGAGCATCATTTTTGTATATCGGCATAGAATTGTAAAATGTTAACCATGGGGCTTAGGCACTATATTACAAAATATAAAACAAATCGTCTGTGTTAATTCGAATTTGCAAAGTGTTTTTCTTATTTTTTGGTCGCTTATTTTAGCCAACTCCCATTGTTTAGGACAAACAAAATACTCGTACGTTGGTACACTCCATAGTCGCTAACCATTTTCATAGGTCTCGTTTCTTGGCACTAGGTAGACCAGGTCCCATCTATTTTTGTCCATTCTACTTTACTTACTGAAAACTTGCAAGGGCTTGACGTATATTTGACAAGTTTTCCTCGTCCAGATTTTCCCTTAAGAAAATTGACTAGTGCCATGTCAAAACTATACAGAAACTTGGCATTTTCCCAGCCGGGAATGTGATGAGTGTTTTGTTTTGTAAAATAATTATTTTTATATATTTGTTTAATTTACATTATTTTTGGAAGAGAACAAGGAAAGTTTTTTTGTTTGAATGACAAAAAAAAAAAAATTATGAAAAAAAGTTAATTTTGTCATTTTGTGTACAAATAAATTTTAGAAAGAGTCCAAAGGAGGCTTATTTATTTGGAGAGGTCAATTTTACAATTTTACTAAAAGGAACAAAATAGCCTTTAATGGCAAAAACAAAATTAATAGGACGGTACCTTTTTATGAAAAGCTTTGAAAAAAATTAGTTGGATGTATATTTTGTTTCAATATTTTTTTTTTTTTAATTTGTAGGTTAAAATATTTTTTTAAAAGCTCATGAGATCAATAAAATAAAAAAATTTTGCTATTTGGCTTTAAAAAAAGATGCATAATGTATATGAAAAATTGTAGTTCAAGTAAAATTGAACGCAAAGTCCTTCAAAAATATAAAAACTTGCTGCCCTCATGAAGTTGGTAAAAGAGTTTTTTTTTCATATCTAGTACGGATTTTTTGAGTGGGAGAGAGAGGTTGTTGTGTTTAAAACAACAAATTTATTTTGGTATAATATATGCATATGGCACATGATTTCAACAAACTTTTCAATGACAAAAACCAGCGACGAAACGATTGCCTTTCAAAAAGTTCTTTTTATGTAAGGTTAACAATAATCTCAGAAGGTACAAGAGATAAATATGAACAGAAAAGTCTGCTGATGAAACTTGGTATAAATGTTTTATTCCTCCTGAAAACCAAGAATCCGATAAGTGCATACAAATATATATGATAAAAGTTTTTTTTAGGGGAAGTGAAAAGTATGGGACTATACAAAAGACTTGTGAAAAAAATCCAAACCTCATGAAACTTGGTAAACATCTTAAAAGTAATATAGAAATGGGAAATCAACATTTATTTCGAGGGTTTTATCTATTGTCGCAAAAATAAAAGGCCTATAACTTTTAGGGGGATGTTATTATCGTATAATTTTACTTTTATTAGATTTAATGTTGAAAACTACGTTAAGATCATGTGCCATTTATAACTCCATTATATCGAAGTAAGATTTGATTCAAATTCCACATTTTCTCAACCCCTCAAAAAACACCCTTCTCCCCAGATATTTTTAAAGACTTCTGATTATTGATTCTCATGAAAAAAATGCTATAAATATTTGAATAGATTCTTCTGATTCCTTTGTTCCATATAAAATAAAACATTTATACCTAATTTCACATAAAAAAAAAAACGGTAATATTTGAATGTTGTATTGAAAATATAGTTATCCTTACAGAATCGTCTTGGTTTTGAGTTCATTTGATTCATTTTAGATTTTCTTCATCATTTTAAAAAATAGACTCCCACCCTATCCAGAATATTACAAAAAAAAAAAAACAGCGAAATTGGCGCTGATCTTAAAAAGTTCTAGATTCTTGACCTGGAAAATGTATAGTCCGGAGCATAAAATAAAATTTATTCGTAAAATAAAAAAAAATTTTTTTTAGTCTCAGTATTTTAATTTATAAAGACTTGTTTTAAATTCAAACTTTAATTAAATTATTGATTATTGAACATATTAATTAAATTAAATAGATTTTTATATAAAAAAAAAAAACTTAAAAAATTTCAAACTAAAAATACAACCCCGGAAGAAGTCGCGAAAGTCAACGAAATGTTGGAAAAATGAAATAAATAGCTAGTTTTGTTTCATCCTTTAAACAATTGAACAAAAAAGGACACTTTAATATTCCTGCATCTTGCAATTGCATCAATTTTTTTTTTTTTTGTTTTGTTTTGTTTCATCCTTTAAACAATTGAACAAAAAAGGACACTTTAATATTCCTGCATCTTGCAATTGCATCAATTTTTTTTTTTTTAATTTAATGTGGAGTACGATGGTAGTAATTACATTGTTTTCGAATTTTCAACCATCGATATTTTGAAACTTCTCAATGCGTTTAAATAAAACAACCTTGATTGCTTAAAAAAAAAATTTTTTTTGCAGGGCTACTGCCTCTTGCGAGCAATTGACAAATCCTCCAAGAGTATCACTTGTCACGAATAAGTGCTTCTCGTCTAGCCGTTCGGATTCGGCATACAATTGTACGTCCCTTCCATTCCTGTCGACAGGCGCACTTATTGTTTTATTTTTGATCGCCTTTAGAGATATGTATTAGTTCATAGTTTTTATGTATTTGCCATTTGCTTTTTTTTTCTTAAGCGCGCACTAAAGGGGATTATACTACCCTTTAAATGTGTAAAAACAGGGCAAGCGTAATAGTGTAAGAGCCCAGGGCCACCAGACATACGTTATTTTATCAAAGCTAAGATTTTTTTCTGCGAACAGGTACTATGGTAGCTAAGAACAAATTAATACTAAGAATCTTCAATCCGGGTGCAATTAAGTGGTAGCGAGTGTTAAAGTTGCATACAAATGTTGCAACATTGCGTTATTTTATCAAAGCTGAATTTTTGATAAGCCTTAGGGGTTGGTGTCATTAACTTTATTGGATACTTGCCAGACATCTATAGTGGGGCCTAACGTGAGCCAGACACTTAAAATATGTCAAACTAATCGTGCCATTTACGATGTAGTTTCAAAGCTAATATTTATATGTTTTATGGGCAACTGTTTAAAAATAATTCCCCATCAGCTATACATCTACAGTGGGGCGTATTCATCAGCCAGACATTTAAAAACAGCTAAAATAAGCGAAAAAATCACGTTTTAGTAACAAAGAATTATTATTGTGACAATTTTAAGGTGATGTGAGGCCTCGGTGAAGGTGTCTTGCTGATTAGAAAATATTGTAGAATATTTGCCCACCGAAAACATAAAATCTTGATTTGATTCTGTTATGTAAATGGCACGATTAGTTTGACAGATTTAAAGTGTCTGTCCCCTAACACAAGTCAAAAATTCAGCTTTGATAAAATAACGCAATGTTGCAACATTTGTATGCAACTTAAACACTCGCTACCTCTTAATTGTACCCGGATTGGAGATTCTTAGTATCCATTTGTTCCTAGCTACCATAGTATCTGTTCGCAGAAAAAATCTTAGCTTTGATAAAATGACGTATGTCTGGCGGCCCTGGGCTCTTAGTCTATAAGGACAATAGGGAAAGAGCAAGTTTTCGTAAAAAAGCAAGGATTCGTAAAATAAAAATTAGTCAGTCCTAACACTAAACGAACATTGATGTATCTCGACCTACAGCTTCAACCACGCTGAAACGGATTTTCTTCGAACTTTTCACTTAAGGTTTTAAGATTCTCAAGTTACTTTTTTTAAGCCTCAAAAATAACGTTAAACCCGACAAAGATTATTTGTTTCAAAAACAGCCTAAAATTGTTTGTCTTCAACATTATACATTATGGTAAATAGCCAGGCTGCCAAAATTACTACAAAGTACCAATATGCTAAACTTTAGTGCTACTTATTCCGGTAAGCGTTCACTGTGAAACTGGCCCTAAGATTCTTAAAATTGGTTCACATAATGTACGTACGTAACTGTAAAACACCAAACTTAAAAACTTCTAGAATTTACTGCTAAAATGTAAAATTGTTCAGCAAGATTGGTAAAATTCCATACATTTGATAAGTACCCAATAAACTATTTTTTAGAAAAAAAACCTGACATTGCAGCACAAGGAATGGTGTGAGGGAGACAGGGTACTAAAAAAAAGAATTAAAATTCTTGAAATCCGTGAAGCGGGTCACCAAAGATACACTGATGTCTCAAAAACTGTCGACGAAATTTCGGAATGAATTATGAAAACAAAAGATTTCGGATTTTTACCAATGTCACTGAAAAATTTAAGGTTTCCCGGTAAATTCTAAGGAGGTGCTTGAGATGATGACATTGAATCGGAGGCGGCTAGAATGGGATTGGCGGTTAATGAGGACAAGACAAAGTATATACTGTCATCGAGAGAGGAATCTCAACATCGTCGACTCGGGCAAAATATCACGATGGACAGATATAACTTCGAAGTTGTCAAGTACTTTGTCTACCTGGGCTCCAATATTACATTGCAGAACGACATCAGTGCAGAGATCAAGCGAAGAATTACTCTTGCCATTCGCTGTTTCTTCGGTCTAAGAAGGCATTTAAGTAGTAAGGCCCTCTCTCAGAGAACCAAGGAGACTTTATACAAGACCCTAATCATCCCGGTCCTGCTCTATAGGGCAGAAGCATGGACACTGAAAGATTCGGATAAAAATCTGCTAGGGTACTTTGAGAGGAAGATTCTTCGTGTGATTTTCGGTCCGGTGTGTATCGAAGGAGTATGGAGGAGGAGATTCAACGACGAGCTATACGGACTATACAGCGACGTTGACCTGGTCAAAAAGCTGAAAATACAGCGCCTGAGATGGCTGGGGCACGTGGAGCGTATGGACAGCAACGCACCTGCCCGACGAGTCTTCGAATCCAACCCCGATGGGGTACGCAGCAGAGGAAGAACCCGTAACAGGTGGCGCAAACAAGTGGATGACGACATCAAAGCACTCGGTTTGCGCAACTGGAATCGGCTAGCTAGGGACAGAGCTGGCTGGAGGGGCTTGTAAGTTGAGGCCGAAGCCCATCCTGGGCTGTGAGCGCCATCAAAAGTAAAAGTAAGTAAGTAAATTCTAAGATTTTGATTTTCCTGTTTCAGAGTTAACAGTAGGTAACACTTATACCAAATTTATTTTTAATAACATATTGACAAAATATTAAAAATATTTGCTCTAGCAGGTTAAAAAATATAAATTTTGTTTTTAAAATATCGAAAAACATTATTTTTTGAGCTAAATCTTTTTCGGAGTTGTTTAAAAAATTGAAAAAAAAAAATTGTGCTTTTTTACCATTTTCTTATAACATCCTTGCATGTTTTTTTATATAAAATATTTTTAACTCTGAGCCCAATTTATATACACTCTCCATTCAAATAACAAATAAAACAGTTACCTCTATATCTTAAAATACCTCATTTCTTATAACTTCGTTTATCCTAATAAAGCTTAAAACTTAATTTTTATTTCCGTCCATCATTTTTATAATATTGCAGCAATCAACTCAAGCCTTATAAAATTCCAATCAGGTTGTCATCAGAACAAATAACTGTATTTTAATCAATTTTTGTATAGAGTATACACATTCCGTGTTCTCTTCTAATTGATCTAGCCAACATAATAATCCTGTTGATATCAAAAAACATTAAAAGACCATTTCACTGATGGCTAGTTATAAACAAGTTAACCCGGAATTCAAGTCCATATTGTGCTCCCAATGTGCAGTCTTCATAGTTATAATAAACCACCGCTACGAACGAAATGTCTTTAACTTGTTAGAAGCTATACCTTCTACGATATAGGTATGGGAGGAGGAGTAAAGACTCCTACGCCCAAATGTCATCAATCTTACGGCATATGCGCACATAATTTCGCCTTTCTGTCTACGCTGTGCTGGCGCTGGCTGGTTGTCGCAACCACAGTCCATGTCGTATATGTTTTAGCAAATAGTCAAAAAAAAAAAAAAAAAAAAAAATAAGCAACGAAAGAAAACGCGAATTTACAACTATTACAGCTCGTTACAGAGCATGTTATTTCCTCATTACCATCTCTCGAGTCTCAAGCTGAAATCAGAGACTGCTTCTCCTCATAAATATAAACCTTCTAGCAACCGAAACGAGTGACCATCGTCAGACCAACCAAACCAAACCAAACCAAACCATCAGCTGAACTAAGAAGCCCCCGGCTCAACCCGCGTGCCATCACAACTGGTTGGCATGATGGTTGGCCACAAGAATAAAGTACCTAACATACTCAAGTATACATTTGCGCAATTGAGATGCTACTCTCTAGGTCCAGATCCAGGTCCATGTCCAAGTTGGAACTGATGGCTTTAGCGAAATAGACAAGTAGTAGCAGTGCGTTGAGTCACATCGTATTCGTCGGCGGCCGCATCGGGTTAGGAAGGAAGGCGGAAGATAGGCGCTCTTGGCATCTAATACCTCATACATTTCAAGGCTGATCACGTGAATTAGCGAGAAATTGAATTATTGACTACAAAGTGAGTGCGCAACAGCAACAGAAACATACCCTCGCGCCCCGGACCCGCACATACTCGTATGGCAAAGCATGATCCCTCTGTACTGCAGCAATGATCGGATCCATTTTAAGGCGATTATTAATTAAGCAACATACAAACACGGAGTCTTTGCAGTTGGGATCGGAGTTGCTGCCTTATGAAGTACCTACCTAGCCCCATCAGATAGAAAGATAGATAGATACTCGCGTAGATGATGTTGATGGGGCATCTACCAACTATACTCGTACTAAGCTGGCTGGCGCGGATTATGTTGTTTGGCCTTTCTTGCTTATCCATAAGTTAGATATGCCTCTCTAGACCTCCTCTAATAAAATGCGCCAACTAGAAATATATATTATTTAGCCACTTCCGAGGCATAGCATTATACGATTGTTACGTAATTTACGTAGGTTAAGTGCAAGTGGTATTTAAGCTTCTGTATGAGTGTTACTCTACGCCGCGATGCTAACTCAAGTCAATTTCGATTTCGTTTTCATTCAAAAAGGAATATCTCTACCATATAAGTAGGAAGTAGCCAGCCACCACTTTATTATGAGAGCTAGGTACTCAGCATAATGGTTGGAAACTGACAACAACAACAAAAAATTGCATTGAGCAATCGGCTATTGTATTACGTTTACAAGACGCACATAATGGCTATTGAGATAGAAAAATAAAGGTTTGTTTTAAGACGGCAAGGCGCGATTCAGACAAAATAAAACTATATGCCTATATGGGGATTAATTGCTTTTTCTTGTGTTTCTTTTGTCTTTATAGAAAAAAAAGAAAGAAATGGATTTGTTTTGTTTTGAGTATAACAAAATATATAGCATAAAATAGAAAGTTTCAATTCTATTGCTGCTATCATGGTTCATTAGCAATTCGATATACGATAGGCTAGGCATAAACCATTGTTGTGCAGAAAGCGATTAATCACTTAAAAGTCTGAATTTTTCCTATTTGATTTTAAATTGGGTGAAATTTGTTTAAGGTATGTTTTAATTGTTTGTAAACATTAAAGTAACATGGAAATATTGTAGATATGGATTGTTTGGTTGTTTTCAATATATCTACGAGTATACTACCTACCTACGTTTTTCTATTAAGATGCCTCTAAGAGGTTTGCTTATGGTTATGTCATATTAGGCCTTTCGCTTTCTAAAGCAATTGATTTATTGTTAATTTGGTGTTAAAAAGTTCTGTTATGGTAAGTTTAAGGAAATGATGTTATGCATTCGTTACAAATGTTCCAGTTCGAGATAATAATCAGAAATGAGAATTATGTAATGTGTATAAAAAAGGTTTCCCCGGCATGTGTATATCTGTACTTTGAATTTAAAATTATAAAATTTGGTTGAGAACCCAAAAAAGCCTGCGTCTTTGAGCACTTAGCTAGCTTCTTAACGGATTTAACTTTTAATTTGAAATATAATATTTTATTTATTTTTTTAGAAAATATATTAATTTTGAAAACTGTGTTTGTATTAATTTATTTTAAAATTAGACTAAAGCCAACTTGTCCCTATTTTAGCTTGCGTTTCAGGTTACGTTCTCAAAGTTGTTGGCCTTACTGCCTATAGAATTAGGATCCAATGATGTTCAGTAAATTGTATACATGCAAGAAGCGAAATTACGAATGTATTTGTGTCGTTGAATGTAAACTCCAAATGTCCACCTTTTTTGCGAAAATAAAATACATTAAACAAACATACGTATATACCTACATATGTACATCTCCGAAACAAATCATATTTATTAAATTATGTTCCCTTTTTTGGCTGTCTTTTTCATTTTATTTTGGGTGTAAAGTTTCGTTAAACAAAAATAAACACAACACAAATTTGAAAAGGATTAAACTTTGGGGCCTTTGTTCATTAGTTTAGGGGCATTTTTATTTTTTTGAAAAAAGGACCATTTTTCGTTATGGCAAAAAGCCAAAATTGTGCCATTATTCATTGGGGCCAACTTTCATGTAGGCAATTTTGTACATACAAAACTAAAACTTTAAGGCTAAGCGCCCACATGCAACTTTCAGTCACGAAACTGTTTGGTTGCTAAAATGAATCATATGCATATATCGGCAGGGCCAATGATACCAATAGCCGCATTCGTTAACAAATTTAGCTCATAGCTTGAAAAAAACTACTAGCCAAAGCCTAGGGCTGGGTCAAGTCCACATTTTCTTCCAAACAATTTATTTTATATCTGCTAAAGTCTTCAAACTACGACCTTTCAAAGCTGTCTTATTACATTACATTTACTTCCAAATTTTGTAACGTTATAAGACATCTTATTGTTATTATTGTACTATTCGTACTAGAATGTCAGCTTATTAGGCTTGAGCATTCCTTATTCCGGCAAATTCATTGAATTTTTGAACAACAAGCAAAAGTGGCAAAGCACGAAATAGCTATATCTCCAGCCAAACAATTGGTGGTAGCGCCTTTAAGTTGTTGTTCAAAAATTCAACGTTATAATACACCTTCGAAAGGCCGTAGTTCGAAAACTGTAGTATATATACAAAAAATTGTTTTGAAAAAAATGTGGGCCTAACGCAGCACTATCATACGCACAGAAAAAATGTTATGCTTTGGCTGGTAGTTTTTCAAGTTTTGAGCAAAACTTGTGTACGAATGCGGCTATTGGTCTCCTGGGCCCTGACCATATGTATATGAGAGTGCGCGCACATGCCGAAACTATTCAGTTGTCGATTGGAGCAACTGAAAAGATTGTGTTTGGACACAAACTGAACGATATAAATAAATAAAATACAAATATAAATTTATTTATTTTTTTTTTTTTTATATTCCGCGGGGTTATGATTACACTTAAAATGTTTTAATACAGCGCGAGCGGTTAGGTAGGTAGGAGAGGATTCAGAAAGAGATACCGATGCACATTGGTTTTGAATATTTGCATATCGAAATAAGACGGGAAAGTCGGGCCGGAAGTTGGGCTCGAGGGTAAACTGATGGGCATTCCTAGAGGCGCGAGTATTATGATTGAATTGTTTAAGGGGAGGAATGCAACTGGCTATCTCATTAGAATACTGATTATAAAAATAGCGGTAAAATAGAGAAAGACATGAAACATTACGGCGGTGTTCGAGAGATGTAATTGTTTCCGTGATAGATCTTTCACCTATCATTTTTAAAGCTCTCTTTTATATTCTGTCCAATAAACTCAAGTGAGTTTTGGGAGCTCCTGCCCATACGTGAGAATTGTACTCTAGTTTTGGACGAATATAAACTTTGTAGATCACAGCCAGATCAGAAGGGGAGAAAAACTTCTTGCATCTACGGAGAAAACCTAAACACATTAGCAGCGTTTTTGGCGACGTCAAATATGTGGAAAGTTCCACAAAAGGTGGTCTGTGACACACATACCGAGAACTGATGCAAGTGCCGTCCATGGATAGCGGCATTGGGGGTGGGTTTCTCTTTAACGACAGGAGACAGCATTGAGTTTTTGAAGCATTAAATTCTACGCGATTTTTGATTCCCCATTGGACAATGCTATCGAGATCAGAATTTAATGAGCTTATCATACGCTGCCGTTCAAGTTCCACATCCGAAGGACATGGGTGAGAATCTGTAAACGAATATGAGAAACTGAGGGTACTATCGTCAGCAAAACAGTTTAATGGATTAGAAGTTTCAGACAAAAGATCATTTATAAAAATAAGGAAGAGAGTCGGAGACAAAACGGAGCCCTGGGGCACACTAGCATTTATTTTGTGAATTTCAGAATTGAAACCGTCCAATACAACTTGTACTGAACGGTCCGAAAGGTGATTTCTAATCCAACGAAGAAGAGGTTCATCGAAACCATATGCGCGCATTTTCGATAAGAGAGTTTGGTGCCAAACTCTATCAAATGCTTTTGAAATATCAAGTGCAATAATCTTACTTTCTCCAAAACGATGTAAAGATTTGTGCCACTGTTCGGTGAGATAAACCATCAGATCACCAGTGGACCTATTGCTACGAAAGCCGTACTGCCGGTCATTAAGAAGCTTTCGTTCCTCGAGATATTTCTTGAGATGGAAATTAATCAGCGTTTCCATGACCTTGGAAAGAAGGGACGTAAGTGCAATTGGTCGATAGTTTGAGGGTGAAGAAGATACGCCTTTTTTAGGGACAGGCTGGACAAATGCTGTTTTCCGTCTACTCGGAAAGAGACCAGTAGAGTAGGACAGATAGAAAAGCTTACGCAGTGGTTTTGCCAGCGTTGAAGAACACCTCTTCAGAGCAATGAGAGGGATACTACCTGGGCCAGCGGATTTGTGTATGTCGAGATCTTTTAGAACTCTAGCAACGAGTGCTCGAGTGCGAAAGAAGATTTGTCCCATAAAATCATTTACGTTCTCAAGTACAGGAGGAGTCATAACACTTTCTGTCAGCGTCGAATTGACAGCAAACTGTGCCGCAAGCAGATTGGCTTTTTTTAACGAGCTGACAAAAGGGGTGTTATTGAAGACGAGCGTTAGAACCGAGGGCGAGGTGGTATTTCGTATGTTTTTCACAAATGACCAACAATTTTTACTACCTTTGGGACATTGTAGTATTTTTTGCCGTAATTTTTGATCATGTAAAAATTTGGTTCTTCGAATGTGAACGTTACAGGTCTTTCTAGGTTGTTGAAACTTTTTCCGGTTTTCCTCAGTAGAGTTGGCTTTATAACACCGGAAGCTTACTTCTCTAACCCTAATAACCTCCTTACAGCTTTTCTTTGGGTTTGATAGATTTCACCGTATACGGGATAAAATTTCTCATTCCACAAAGAATCAAGTTTGTAATCATATCTGCACTGGCGTCTACGTCACTATCGAGGAAGCATAGTGACCAGTTAAAGCTCTTGAAGGAATTATTGAGACCGTCCCAGTTGGCTTTCTCGTATTGCCAAACGGTTCTCTTTGGAATTTTGTCTTTAACTGTGATTTGGTGGCACGAGAAATTCGCAGATATGACACAATGGTCTGATGTGCCTAGAGGTAATAATACACTAATAGTGTATTTATTAGGGTCAGAAGTAAGGAACAAGTCTTGAGTGTTGGCGGTTTTATTATAATAGTTATTTTATTCAGTAACAATCCTTATTTTCACAACTTTATTTTTATTATTGGCAACGCGTTTCGGAATGATATTTCATCTACGGGCTTATCAAACTCATTCAGTTCCATATACGAAAAACCAAATTGGATATGAGAAAAGATTTTAAGTGGTACTGCTGTTTTTTAATTAATTCTTTCGTTAAAATTCATTACAAATTAAAAAAAATTAAACCTACACCCATACGATATTTTCCTTATCCTATTTAATTATAAGCTTTTGGTGGCATTCTATCAAAATCACTTAGTTAAGCGGATATAAAAACTGAGTTAAAAAAAAACTCCAAAAATTGGACGTGGAAAAAACCTTTTTTATTGATGAGTTAATATGTTGAAAAGAAAATACATGATCTATCAAATATCAAAAAAAAAAAAAATGATTTTTTTTTAAGTGGGTGCTAATTGAATTTGATGATTTCTTCTAGTTATACACACCTTTATTAACTTTGCCTGAAAAATGCATTAAATTTGAGAGGAACTGGTATGATTTTGAGCCCTAGACCACCTCCGCATATAACACGAGCCACTGTGAATTGTTTCAATTGAGCATCATTGCTTCTTCTGCATCCTTAATTCCTTTTACTCTGTGCCTTATGAATAATTCTTAATACCTTAGCCTTAGACAAATATAGTATCGTGCTCCATTTACCTAAACCGCGTCTATCACCATGATGTGAATGTGACCCAGTTTATTTTCTCCAGATTGTGTAGGTATATGGAAACAGAGCCCTCATTAAAAACTCACCTATATGCACTTTTAAAGGCATCCATGATTTCATATGCCGCGCCGCGCCGCACAGCCGTATAGAGTCAAAGTGCATGATGTAGGGTTTTTTTTGTTCTTATTGGTTTGCTTTTAAATTCGAATTTAATCATTTTTCCCATCTTTGGTTGAGATTCCTCGATATTCCCCTAAGGAAGTTACATACCTTTTGCAATTGGATAGATAGATAGAATTTTCCTTGAATTTGTAAGGTATGCTACAGATTTACCGTTAGAAATTTCAGTTTGGGGAAGAAAATATAATTCTTTACCTTTTTCAGTACCTACCTACCTAAACACCTAACAAAGAAAATCTATGCACCTATGAAGACCCTATCTACACAAAAAAAAAAAAACATTAGAAATAAAAAAATGAAAAGGTACCTTGGAAGAGTTAGAAAAACCACGAAGAAGATGATGACGTCGTCATCATCATCATCATCATCGTTGTCTTCGTCGTCGTCGTCCTATACCACGATGAAGGTTGTGGAAATATTTTTGATCACCTTGTTATGGTCACGCTTCGTGTATTCCTCGCATGAAACCCTGAAGCGTGCCCAATTAGGTTAAGTTCTCCTGTATCATTTCGCATTCTGTTCGTTGTCTTCTTATAATACTTATATTTTTACCTTGTTTTGTTTTCAAAGCAAAGGCGAATGAAGCTACCAATTATTATGTTGTGGAGGCAGAAAAAACCACAACCAACAATTGTAGATTCGATTCAAAAGTATCCATCCCATCATGACTTGGCTGTGCAGTGTGCAATGGATACTTTTCACTCCTTTTGGTTTATGTTAGATACAAAAAAAATAAAATACACGTGTATTTTGCCATGCATTTTTCAAAACCATTCATCAGTTCCATCCGAATGTCTCTAGTATGGCGCGGTTGTTATATTGTGGGTTTTCACTCATCATGGGTGAAAACAGTTAAATTCTTGACTTTTGTAGATATGTAAGGGAATAATGCGAAAAATAAATTTAATAAAATTTAATTTAATAAAACGTTAACGATACACGGAAGTATAATAACAACGACCTTGTCGGAAAAATTAAATATTAATAAATAAAAATTGTTGACAGCTGCTTTCAACATTATATCTTCCGTATTCATGTTAAGGAACGCAATATTATGCCATAATGCCCTGCGTGAATCTTCATAGCTCATGGCATTGGAGAAATATAATATGAATATGACATACAGTTATTAGAGGTAAGATGGCAGAAAATGTTTTTTGTTTCGTAATGTATTTCTTCCACGGTCACGTATGGACAAATTGTACTCAAATTTTGATCTTAATATGAAGATATTTTTATATTCCCTCATTTAAATTAATTCTTATGTATTGGAATTGTTGAGGAAATCATTCATCTCCGACGGTCATTCAAAATTTACTTTATTGGTTATGAACTTATGAGTGACATATAAATCAAAAACAAAGAGACATCACATACAGATGGGCAAAATCTACCAATTTATCAGACGCTTCTCCAATAATGATATTTTTCAGCGAATTCATAAGACTTGGCATAGTAGTGTCTGAAAAATGATTGTAGGACTATACCTAAGCTACGTTATGAAATAATTGAAAATTAAATAAAACATGTTGTTTTTATTTACAATTGTTTGATTTTTTTGTTCATTTTATCACACGTGACGTTTTGTGTCCGTACGTGACGAACAACGTCACGTGTGATAAAATGAACAAAAAAATCTATAAGTAATAACGGATTTTTTTCTGGGAAATCAAAATTCTCCTTGCATTCCCCAATTTTACCCTCGGAGTCAATGAAGTTGAATCTAGAAATTCCTGCTACCGCTTTAACATTATACACTTTTAACTTTGTCTCTCGTAAAACAACTTCCGTATTTTCATGGAATGCACCTACTTAGATAGAACTATTTTTAAAAATTCAAGACAAGTCTTTTGACAAATTCTGATGAAGTATAAACATAAAACGATCCAAATAAATATTGGATATTCCTGAATGGGAATTAATTGCTGTACGCCTAACTTAAAAGTCACTAGTCTGATGCAAATTATTTTACTTAAATCAAAATGATGCTTCCTATTTTTCATCCTTCATTGTTCCATTACCGTGAAATAATAGACAACATAACACTTAGTATGTTTTTATCTTGAAATGCTTTATAGGTGTTATAATCCAATTCCAGATGAAATTAGCCATTTTAAAGATATCGTCGCTTGAAAAGCAAAGTGACATAAGTCGAAATTGTATGGCAGGTACCGTTATTTTTGGTCCTAAAAAAGAATTAAAAAAAGTCTGGGCATATTAGTCAAAAAACACTATGTACCAAGTTTGAAGAAAATCCCTTCAGCTGTTTAAGCTGTACGGACAGACGGACAGACAGAATTTCGGGGCCCACTTTTTTCGCGTTCTAATTCTAATGTTAGGGAAAATTATTATCTCGAGTTCGATTTTTTTACGAATCCATAACTTACCATATACGAGTAGTACCTATATCGCAAGTAAAAATGTTATTGCAATAAGATATTTTCTTTCTTTTATGAAACTAAAATTACTTATACCCCACGCAACTATAAGTAAATACAAACCAAGTTTAAAAATAAAATTAGTAATGAAAGGAATGCGCATATGGCATCTTGTATTGCTTATTTTTCGAATGCAAGCATTACTAAAAAATGTTGAGTTTGTATTTCAATAAATAGGGTTCTGGTTATTTAAAATGAGGTATTTCTGTTATAGGTTCATCCTTTCATATCTACGTATACTGATGAGTCGATGGCCACATATCTTCACGTTTTCCAATATATTGAAGTCAGAATGTGAAAACCGTTTATCCAACAGCAAAATTTACAACACGTTGGTTTCATTTTTGTCAAGCTGTAAGAAAAAGAGTCTATCGAAAATTCTTAACTTTGTTAATTCTCTGCACAAAAGTAAAGAAGTTAACCGGCCAGTTTTTGGAACTTCCGCTTTTAAAAGTGGATGACATATAATTGTCATTTGAATGTTTAAATTCAAAAATCGATGACAAACCATTTAAGAACTTAGAGTACTTTTGATTATATTTTATTTATAAAAACACACATACAAAATTTTCTTGTTTTTCTTATTTGTTTTTTAGGAGGTTTAAGAATAATTAATTCCTTTTTTTTTTTTGAAACAATTCAAAGTGACATAAGACCAAATTGGCCTTATGACACTTTACAAAGCGACATAATGCCAACTCTTAAAACTTGGCCCTATGTCACTTTCATAAATAGTCATAAGGGAAAACTCCGAAATTTGGCCTCATGTCACGGCACCGGTTTAAACCTCTAAATCTGACTTTAAAAATAAGAAAAGTGTAAAATCTTCTTCAGATATGCGAGAAGCCCTCATTAGATGTGTAGAAAATGGGGCTTCATAAATCCTTTTATTATTTATTATTGAACTGCCCTCATTTGTCAATTTTTTAAAATTTATCAATTTTTGATGCACGTTTTTACTGAATTTTAATTATTAATTTTGAAATAGGTATTTTTTAAAATGTACAAAAACAGAGGCTGCTAAGGCCGAAAAACCCATAGTTTTGGTTTTAATCATATATATTATTTCTGTTGTCAAACTCCTTTTTTCTCATTTATATAATAGTCAAATCCACTAAAATAAGTATTACTGAATAGGAATTTACCCATACTCATAACATTGCACAAAAACTTTATGTTATACCACACTATTTTCTATAAATTGCGGAAATTTCAAAAAATTCAATAAATGAAAAATTTGACATAAA
Organism: Melangyna quadrimaculata; assembly: GCA_949320155.1. Lineage (NCBI taxonomy): Eukaryota > Metazoa > Arthropoda > Insecta > Diptera > Syrphidae > Melangyna > Melangyna quadrimaculata. The sequence goes on from OX439483.1 coordinate 38,754,872, forward strand.
GAATATCTCCATTGAATGAGTGAAAGAGAAAAATATGTATTACTTCTGTAATTTAAAATTCTGTTTTTTTTTTCGCTCCACCTTGAGTGAGTGGGGGAGAAACATTCTTTAGTTACACCATGCATGAATGAAAGAAACATACCTATTTATTAATTCTTTAATTTAAAATCTTAGAAGCAAAAATGGAGGAACGGGCATATGGAAGAAAAAGTGAGGCTTATTTGAAAATAGTGTGAGTTACACAAACACAAATGCATTCACATAGGGTCGGAATACAGTGAGATAGCTAAATGCTGGGGCCCCCAAAAGAATTTTTACCTGTGTTTTTGAGAGATTTTTTTTTGAGATTTAAGTTAAATAGTAAAAAAGTTTATTAAACTACGTACAAATCTTACTCCATCTGACCCAACTATGCCTTTCCACATGATTAGGAGGCAGTTCCCACTGAAACTTGCTTTTGCAATGACTATCAACAAGTCTCAAGGACAAACATTTGAAAGAGCTGGATTATACCTACGAAATGCAGTTTTTACTCATGGACAGCTATTCTTAGCATTTTTAAGAGTAAACAACTATATGTATCTTTTAAAGAAAATGATAAACAAAAAAATTCAAAAAGATTTCATTCTTACATCAAATATTGTTTACAAAGAGGTTTTGTAAAACTAATATGTTCATATCAATAATAAAAAGAATTTATTTATTTTGTTCAAACATTCTATTTGAAAATTTAAAGCTTTATTGAATGTGCGAAATTTTCGCACGGGTCTTCTGGTATTAAACTATTCACGGAAATAAGTTAAAAACAAAACTGAATCAGAAGAAGAAAAATAATTCTGAAAGTATGGGAGCAAAATTTTATCCGGCACGAGTACGATAATTTGGGCACCGAGAATTGATAACGGATTTTTGTAGAGGGGTCAAATACAAACATTTTTTACTATGCGTGGGGGCGATCTATCTCCCCCCGTTTGGGCGGGAGGGGCAATTAAATGAAAAAAGTTCTAAAATTGGAAAACAAAATCATTAAAAAATAACGGTAATACCTACAATATTAAGTTTTATATCTTTTTGAAAGCCAATGCTCTGTTTTATTAGCCAGTTTTTAAATCAAGTAAAATCTATCCATAGTTTTTGAAAAAACTACTTTCAAACTCAAAATTTGGGGAACAAAATGTTTAAAGTGTAATTTTTTCAAAATTTTGAGATTTTATATTATATTTTTGTTCTAAGAAATCGTTGCTCATATTAATTACTAATCAGAAACCGAAAACAAAATGATTTTATGTCTTCTAGATTTCGAGAAAAATAAAAATTACCAAAACTACTATGTATTTTAATTCAATTAATTTTTTCTTAATTGAGTATTTTACGTTGTCTTATTTTGATAGTAAAAATAGAATATAGATTAATTCTTTCCCAACCCCCAGCCTTAGGGCGTATAAGCAGTGAGGTATGTTTGGCTTGCAACCCCCCTGCTTGGGCTCACTATTGGATTTGGGGTATGTGCGAGGTTCGGTGTATGCCAAATTTCGTTTACTTTAAGGATTTTTGAAGAATCAAACTCTTGGTTTGCCAAGCCTTATGGTCACAGCAATATCACAGACTTGATTCCAATGGAAATGTTTTCGACTCCCACTGACTACTGCACCCCTACAAGGAGTATCAGTAAGGATTTTAAAGCTAAATTTCCATCCAGGAAGGATTGGAATGATAACGTCGTGACGAAAGATTTCGACACAACTATCTTTACTGATGGCTCAAAGATGGAGTGTGGCGTTGGTGCAGGAATCTTCTCTGAGTTTCTTAATGTATCTAGGTCCTTTCGGCTACCTGACCTTGCTAGCGTCTTTCAAGCTCAATTGCTGGCAATCAGGGAAGCTTGCAAGTTACTAAAAGCTGATCCAATCCAAAACCGTAATGCAGCTATCATTACAGACAGTCAAGCAGCTGTTAAAGTCATTAATTCAGCTACAGCATCCTCCAAACTAGTCCAGCAATGCCGGAATGAGCTTGCGGGTCTGAACACTGACCTCAATGTCACTCTTATCTGGGTCCCGGGTCACAGTGGCATTGAGGGCAATGAACGGGCTGACGAGCTGGCCAGGCAAGGTTCAGCCCTTCATGGCTCACTTGCGGAAAGAGTCAACATTCCGCTTGAAGTTATGAAGGGCAACATTCTCTCAATTTATCTTACTAAAGCAAACCGTAGGTGGAGTAGTTTATCAATCTGTATTATATCTAGGAAGATTTGGCCACCTATGACAGAAACCGTACAATTGATCTAATACGCAGACCCAGGCAAGACATAGCCAGGGTAGTTGCAACCTGTAGCGGACACTGGCCAATAGGAGAGCATGCAGCGAAGCTGGGCATATCTCACAATACTCACTGTCGGAGCTGTGAGGACCAGCAGGAAAAGGAAACAGTAGTTCATTTCCTCTGCATATGCGCTGCTCTGGCCAAAGCTAGAAAACAGTCACTCGGAAGAGCATTTTTTGATGTCATTAACGAACTTTCTGAAATGAAGATCAAAGACTTGATTTCTTTCATCAACGCGACGAAATGGCTCTAGGACAAATTTCGGCTAATTCTGCATTATACCTTCCGTCGATTCCCTATGATCACAAGATAGTGGACTAGGGTTCTGGTGGGGGTTTGTGGTGCACAGTGGCCGGATGATCATCCAGTCAGATCAGTGGACGCTCCAGTGCCAGCCAACGAACTGCCTAGTGGGCTAACTGTGGATGGTGCGGGTGCTGATCTGGTTGAGTGAGTGATCCACTTTCTGATAATTGTGCTAAAAGCTACAACAAAATCCTATTCTAAACTAAATAAAAAGGGACGATATCCTGAGGATATGCCCATATTTTTTCTCTTCAATTCCATCCACAGGTTGAAACGAGTTATGGTATCAAAACGGCGCACTTCAGCGCAAATTGGGCTATGGGCTAGACTGCCCGTGGCCGTCATTTCTACCTACCTACCTACCTACATACCTTAAGGATTTTTGAATGTATTCTCTGTTTCCAATGTCAATGCTACATATGATTAATGTAAATGTATGAAAAAATAAAAAAGTATTTCTAGTAATTTTCAATTTTCTCAAAAACTAGAGGACATAAAAGATTTTGTTTTTTTGTGTTCGATTTAGAAATTTTATGAGCATTGACCACAAAAAGAAAATTTAGTTTTCCAAATCACAATTTTGAGAAAAATTTTTCCAATTATTTCTTTTTGCGTTTTTTTATAAAAATTTTGAGTTTGAATGCAAATTTTTTGAAAACTATTGACACAAATAATTTAATTTAAATGTAGGATTAAAGATCAGACTTTTGGCTTTTAATTTATTGTTTTGCATTTTAAGTATTGTCGTTGCTTTTTAATATTTGTTTTTCCATTTAAGTCGTTTTTATCGCAAATCGACCCTACCTCCTAAACGTGGTGAGATAGACCCCCCCCTCCGATAGCCTCCCATAGTAAAAAATGCTTGTATTCGACCCTTCTACAAAAATTTTTTATCAATTTTCGGCGCCCAAGTTATCGTACTCTCCCCTTTTATCCAGTGCATCAGCAGGGATAGATTTTAGAAAAATTCAGAACCACAAATACAATATACCGAAAAACGTCTTTACTAAATAAAATCAAGTAATTTTAGAAAAATATTTCCATTTAGTAAGAAAATTAATATTTAAAGAATACAATTCCAAAATTTGCTATCAGCGCTTAAAATTTTAAGAATGTCTGGGTATTTTTCACATTTTAGAAACCAAATTTATTAGATATTTAGCATAGTTAATTATTTACTTAAAAAACTATCAAATGCTTTTGAATAGTTTTTGAATTTATGGAAAATTTAAAAATCATTTCTTCTACATAATTTTCTTTTTTTGCTTAAATTAATTGAAACTTATTTTTACATAATAACTTATTTAAAAAAAAAATAAAATAAATAAGTTATTTATTTGAGCTTGTTTTTTATTTGTATGATAATTAGTAATTTTTTTCAGGGCTGATAATCCATTAAGAAGTAATTCGTTAAGGGAAATAGATATTTTTTTTTGTTCATTTACATAAATTTACTGTAAGGGCAGTTTTTGGTTAAAAACTATGTAGATTTTACGGCTGCTTGCACACTCCACTATATTATTAAGAGAAATAAATTATCTCTTAATCACAAGTACCAACATAGAATTATAATTGGTGTGTTTAAAAAATACAACTCAATCCATCAATTAAATCAAAATTAACGATTGCTTAAACGATCGATGGATTTCTTATTATATGGATAAGGAGTAAACTCATAATCTCCAACCATAAGATTAAGCTAAAATCCACCTTAACTCTGAAAATGAATGGAAGAAAAACGAAAGAGAAAAAACATTAAAATAAATAAAGTGTTGATCTTAAAATGTTAACAACTCAATAAATCAAAACAATTTTTAAATTATTCCACACACAACAAAAAAAAAAACATTCCCAGCTTAATTAATAGAAACGGAAAAATATCTACACAATTTAACCGCAATATTTCATTTATCCCTCAGGTCGAAAAGAATGAATCAAAATTCAAAATTATTGACAATAACCATTAAAAGCTAAATTTATGATAAAAATGACTTCCCGGATTACATCTAACGTTAAATTCAAAATAAATTATAATCTTAAAGTTTACATTTTGTTCTATAATACCTACTTTTAATTAGGCTTACAGCAACTCCGCCGCCCTCAGGCCAATTTTTAATTAAAGCTTCAAGCACTCAACTGTTTTTTATTTTTCGTTTTTGTTCTGTTTTGTGTCTTTATTCTAAAAACCATATTCGCATAAGCTCAGAGCCAGAGTCAAGGTATAGAGCTACATAAATCCAAACGATAATGTTGTATAGAAACCCTGGCCATCATCATCATCACCGCACCTTTACCCTCGTCTTAATTTACACATCCAAGGGAAATGAATTTATAAGCATTCAACAATCAAAAGTCGATTTAATTACAACTTGCTCGTGTTATGAGTCTTGTAGAGAAAATGTTTTCTTATCAACCAACTTCATACAGCAACAACTTTATAGGCATCTTTATATACACTCTTAGCAGAAAATGGTAATTACGAATATTTTTTTTTAATTTTAAACTACGTCATGGCATAGAGGTAACATCTTTAAAGTTGCATACTGAGCTGAGATTTGAACTGAACTATTAAAGACGAAAAAAAACTAAGCTAAAGCAAAGAGAATAGCCCTAAATAATGGGTCTTACTTCACAAGTAATACCGCACTCCATTATTGTTCCTAATTCAAGGTTTACCATTACAGTAAATGCACTTAGCCTGGCTCGAGAGTAGAGTCAGCCTCAACGAACGGTTGGTACAAGATATGATCATCATGATCTTTAGGCTATCTGGGGGAGATCACCCAGCCATGGTTGAGGTCTCTGTCTTTATCGTCGTCGTCAGTCGACGTCGTCGAAGTTGGGGTAGACGTAGACGTCGCCGGCTGTCTTCTATAAGATGACTACTTTGGAACGTTGGAACGTCGCGTCGTCTTTGGGTTGTAGAAGCGATCGAGTTTGGTGTTGAAACAGTAAGCAGCGGCAGCGGCAGCGGCACTGAAGTTCAACGACGAGGTTGAAACAGGTATCTATACTATATGCCGTCATGTCAGAGAGATACTTTGTGCTGGAGGGGCGTGTAAAAGTACATGGAGAAGCGACACCTTGACTTTGGGAAGTTTTTATGAGGTTTAACTAGCCATGGATGTATTAGCTATAGTAATTTTTATTTGCTCAGCGATATTATTATTAGTTTTTTTTTTTTTTTGTTCATTTAAGATTAAATAATAACAGCAATAAAATCGAAACTTGAGAGCTACATATAGTATAGACAGTAAATGTGTAGTATACTGGTAAATGGATAGTAGTTTAACAACTGATATTAATACATAAATCGCATATCTTTAATGTGAGTATACCATTGGATGTATGATTTTACTAGGAGCTTTAAACAGAAAGAAAGAAAGAACAATATTTATCTTGGCGATGAAAAAAGTTTTCTTAGGCTTCCAACAATTTGCAAGACCCTAAAAGGCCATTTAATTGGAATTAACATAATATGTAATTAAATCACTTTTTAGAACTTGATCGACCAAATTTTATTTAAATCAGTTGAGTAGTTTTTGAAGAAGAGCCGTAAAGTAAGATGAGGTTCAGTCGTGGCCATCTGACAATTTTACCGACTGCTGTTTTTTCGCATTTTATTTTCTGTGGCCTAGTGAGACAGCTTTCAACAATTCCTATGTGCATTTTATTAGTTGACAGGGATTGGAGGGAAACCAGTTTTTCTACTGAGGAATATAAAAAGGTAGCATATAAAAGGTTACTGAGAGAAAAAATTGTCCTAGCGGAATTTGTTTAAAAGTAATTAAAAAAACTTAAGAAATATTATAGAACAAATGCACTGAACCCTCCATATATGTATGTGGTCTTAGCATACGCGGTTTTAGCATATGCGGTTTCGCTTATACGCGATAACAATTTTCCTAAACTTCCTAAATTAATAAGGCAGTTGGAATTATAAAATCCACTGACTTCATCTGGAAAGGAGTTTAATTTCTTAAGTCATGTTATTAGTCTAAGGCTGCGCGTATAGTAGTGCGACAAAGCGATGCGATGCGAGAAATGTTTCCATGCGAGAAAAATATTTACATTTATTCTTATAAACGTGGGCACAGAGAAGCGATATTTGCTGCGAGTGTTGCGATTTTATCACATACTTATCGCAAGCATCACGTTCATAAACTCTTTTGACCACTTTTGCTCGAATCTCGAACACCTTCTCGCATAGCTTCACGCATCGCTTTGTCGCACTACTGTACGCGCAGCCTAAGAGCCCATAGCAAATTTTTGGGTACGAAAGTGAATACAAAAATTTTTCGAAAGCTTTATTAAGGCTAATAAAAGAAATGCAAGTCTTGCAGTCACTGGTGTCGGCTCTAAGGTGGGAGGGTCAATTTTCGAAAAAAAAAAATTGACTTAAAACAGAAAACAAATTATTAAAAAACAAGGGCTATATTTACAATGCACTGTCATCTCATAATTTTATGTAAGGCCAGAAATCCCTTCTTTTATTTTTCTATTTAGAAAAATTTCTTTCAATGAATAGTTTTTGAAATATTATTTTTTGAACTCAAAATTTTGAAAAAAATTAAAAAAAAGTTTTAAATATTTTTTTTGCTAAATTTATTTTTATTTTCAAAATTCAATGCCCTTATCAATTTGTAGTCAAAGACTGAAAAAAATTAAATGAATCAGCTTTCTAATCAAACTAAGACAAAATTAAAAAAAAAAAAATCGGGTGGCACAACGGCTCATGAAGAACCAGGGCCTAGTGACTAACAACTCGCAACCATTCCTGTGTGCGCCTTTCGACAGGAATGGAAGGGACCTTCAATTTTATGCCGAATCCGAATGGCTAAACGAGAAGCACTTATTCGTGACAAGTGATACTCTTGGAGGATTTGTCAATTCCTCTCAAGAGGCAGTAGCCCTGAAAAAAAACTTTTTAGTTTTTAGGTGGACGAGGCTGGGAAGCGATCCCAGACCTCCAGCGTGACAGTCGAACGCACTAACCATTATGCTACGGGCTACTACCAAACTAAGACAAATCCGGCTTAATTATCATTTCAGTAACAGGTTGATAGTACAGGTAAAATAGGACATACATAATTATGTGCATGCGGACAAAATTCTTACATTTTTGAAACTTGGTGGGAACGTCGGATTAACCACAAGGATAAAGAATCAAAAGAGTCCATACAAATATCTGTGTCCAACGGGTGTTTTTTGGAGGGGGAAAGGGGGTGGTGGGTCAAGTATGAACTTATCGAAATTAAGAAATTATATTGATATAATTTGGACACATGCTACATGACTTTAGGGTATTTTGCAATTCTGAATCTAGTGACATTTTGCTGACAAAAATTGCATTCGGATGTACCGCTTGTCACGGAAGCTGTGGTTGTAGAAAATTAGGACTAACGTGTTCTGTTTTGTGAGAATCGCATGGGTGGAAGATGCGGCAGTTCGCAAGAAACGAACATTCAAGATGATGATATTCTTGAATACATGGAAGAAGATATTCAATAAAATTTAATCAATTCTAGAAATCAAAAATTGTATTTTATTTTTGTATGAATTAATTTTCTTGTATGATTTCCACATTATGTACTTAAAAACCAAAACAGTTGAGGGCTGTAAAAATCATTTATTATTTATAAATTTACTTATAATCTCATTTTATTAAATAAATTTAAGTTTTGTTGCAAAAAATAAACATTAAAATAATGTCGAAGTAAATGTTATACAAATCAAAGAAATGGCTTATAGTTAGGGCGTTAAGGCCATATTATAGGTCAAACCTTGCACCTCATTCTGATGGGATGAACTTTGGTACACTTATAGTCCACATCCTAGGTTTAATTTAAGGAAGTGTTTCCACGGTGGCAACACTGGCAGACCGGAGATATAAGGGTTGCCTTCTGACCATGTTTTAACACGAAATTTCACATAAACTAGCCTATAAATCGGGAACCAAACATCCGTTGATATCATGGAATGTCTCGTTGGATAAAGAAGAATACTTAAAGCCATAGGAATATGTTAATTTCTTGACCCCTCCCCAGTCCTTGTACGTGGGGGGGGGGGCGCAAAATACCCTCAGCAGATAAGAGGTTTTATTTGTCAAAAAATAATATTATAAAATGAATATTCATGAAATTTTAAGATGAGCGTCGACGTAGAATTTCATACTCTACAGCATATCCGAAGTCCATTTTCATCCATGGATTAGTTTTTTTGTATAAACGCTTTCAAAATGGGGGAAGGGGAAGTTGTTAGTATATCAAACCACTATATATTCGTCTTGGTGTAATCTAAGCATTATGGCACATGACCTTACGTAATTTTGAATGCCTAATCTTATGCAATCAATATAATTTCAATATAATTTCCCTAGAAAATGTTATAACCTTTTTATAAAATGACGACTAAATTTTCAGTGAAACGAGCATAACATTACCAAATTTCAATGGTATGGTGATGAAACTTGGCACACGTGTCTCAATTGTTGTAAGAAATAAGAAACAAAAGAGTCCATAAAAATATCTGGAGTGAAAGGGTGTTTTTTTGATTGAAAGGGAAGAGTGAATTACTATTACCAGTAAACTTCTCCCAAAACTGGAATGTTGGTGAACGTTGGTAGAAATGTTTCAATTCTTTTTAGAACCAAGACTCAAAAGGATCCATGCAAATATATTGGTTCCATGGGTGTTTTTTTTGGGCGGAAGGAAAATATGGGTTATAAACCCAACATTTTATTTGTATGTAATCGAGGTACAAATTTATAATATGGTACATGATTTTAAAGTAATTATTAAAGCTGAATCTAATTTAAGTAAACTTAAGACCATAAAATCACCATTAAGAAAGTAATGGTCGTTTTAAGTGAAACATAAATGTATTTCTTGAGTAGAGCAGATAAAACATTTTCCCTCAAAAACTACCTTTGACAATAGATATTTGAATTATCTTTTTTTATTCTTGGTTACAATAAAAAAACAAAACATTCCTACCAACTTTCATCAACTTACTAGTTCTGGGGGGGTTTAGGGAGCATAGTTTTAACAATGTCTGTTTCACTCAAAAAAATACCCTTTCGCCCAGATATTTGTATGGACTCTTTTGATTCTTATTTCTTACGACAAATGAGACAAGTATGCCAAGTTTCATCACCATACCATTGAAATCTGGTAATTTTATGCTCGATTCACTGAAAATTTAGTCCTCATTTTATAAAAAGGTTATAACTTTTTCTAGGGAAATTATATTGACATTTTTATGATTGCATAAGGTTGGGCATTAAAAATTACCCTAAGGTCATGTGCCACATGCTAAGATTATTCCAAGACAAATATATAGTGGTAAGATAAACTTCCACCTTCCCTTCCCCCCATTTTTAAAGCAATTATACAAAAAACTAATACATGGATAAAAATAGACTTCAGATATGTTGTAGAGTATAAAATTCTACGTCGACGCTCATCTTAAAATTTTATGAATATTCATTTTATAACCATTATTTTCTGATAAATAAAAACCCTTATCCGCCGAGGGTATTTTGCTCCCCCCGCGTACAAGGGTGGAGAAGCGGTCAAAAAACTGAACATATTCCTATGGCATCAAGTATTCTTAATCCAACGAGACATTTCAAGATATCAGCCGATGTCTGGTTCTCGATTTATAGGCTAATTTATGTGAAATTTCGTGTTAAAACATGGTCAGAAGGCAACCCTTATATCTCCGGTCTGCCAGTGTTGCCGCCGTGGCAACACTTCTTAAAAGTAAACTTAGGATGTGGGTTATTAGGGTACCAAAGCTCATCCCGTCAGAATGAAGTGAAAGGTTGGCGCCCTTAACACCCTAACTATTACTTTGAACAACCGTATCTTGGTTGATTTTTTCTAAAAACAAACTTTTTTAAATAAGTCACTTTAAAGAACATTTTATTATCTTTCTTTTATGTGGACCAACTCATATAACTATATCTATGGAAAAAAAGTTAAAGGCAAATACGTAAGAAAAGAAAAACAACAAAAAAAAAATTGTTTTTTTATTTTAACACATTAAAAATGTATTTGAAATTTTTTGAATAGGCCAATTCTAGTAAATTTTATTCTCTACAAAAAAGGTTTTCGGAATTTTCTCGAAATTTAGCTTGGTTTTCAAGTTATATGCAAAACACCAAAAGGGTTGCAGTAACTGCCCCTCCTCAAAGTTGCACCCTCTCGTTTAAAAACGCTCCGTAGTTTTCTTATCTTCAATAAGCCATTGAATGATTTTTACAATAAAATCCTTTGAACGTTTTAGTTCCATTCTATATGACAAAATCAATAGAACATATAATTTCATAATGCTCTAGCCGGTGGAGTTTTTCGCCAATTTAAGTGATGAATGTTAGGGGTGTCTAATAATTTGTTTTTGTCAGATATTCAAAATGGGTATCGTGGATCTTGTAGCGGATACCCACACAAGTATTTCTACGTCCCGGAATTTTTTTTTAAAATGGTACTTCCAGACCCCGCGGCCGTTTTTATGTAAATAACACGTTTTTTTTTCAAAGTCAACAAATGATCAAGAATTTCGCGTATCAAACGTGATTTCACCGACTTTAAAAGAATTCTTTTGACTTTCTAGGGTTGCTTATAATAAAATAGCACAAGTAACTGCCCCTTAAAATTCTAAAATGTGCCTTTTTTACTCGATAAATAGCTGAAAACCCCCCAAAAATCGGTTGATTTTTAAGCTTTTCTCGATTTTAAAGACCTACAAGAGTTCAGGAACGAGCAAGAAAGACTCGTATCATAGGTAATTTCGTGTGCTGAACTCAAATCTATCATCCGTTTTTCGCCGCCAGCTCTAGTTTTTGAGATATTACAGTCTGAAAATGGATTATAACCTTTTTTTCACCTATTTTTGAGATTCTTGAAAAATTCGAAATGCTTTTTTTCAAAAAAATGCACCGATTCATACATGAACATGAGTCATAGTGCAGTACTTTGATGAAGAATCGGTGCATTTGTTTTGAAAAAAAAAGCATTTCGAAATTTTATAAAATCTCAAAAATAGGTGAAAAAATGGTTATATTCCATTTTCAGACTGTAATATCTCAAAAACTAGAGCTGATGGCGAAAAACGGATGATAGATTTGAGTTCAGCACACGAAATTACCTATGATACGAGTGTTGCTTGCTCGTTCCTGAACTGATGTAGGTCTTTAAATTCGAGAAAAGCTTAAGAATCAACCGATTTTTGGGGGGTTTTCAGCCATTTATCGAGTAAAAAAGGCATATTTTGAAATCTTAAGGGGCAGTTACCTGTGCTATTTTATTATAAGCATCCCTAGAGAGTCAAAAGAAATCTTTTAAAGTCGGTGAAACCACGTTTGATACGCGAAATTCTTGATCATATGTTGACTTTGAAAAAAACGTGTTTTTTACATAAAAAACGGCCGCGGGGTCTGGAGGTACCATTTTAAAATAATTCCGGAACGTAGAAATATTTGTGTGGGTATCCTCTACAATATCCACGATACCCATTTTGAATATCTGACAAACAAAAATTATAAGACACCCCTAATGAAGGTGACAAACTTGTAAAAAATGTAATGTTGTGTAAACAGAAGCTTCTGTTTTCTACAATTGAAGGTATGGTTTTTGAGTTACAAGCAAAAATCTAACGAGATAACTGTGTTTTCCAAAAAGTACGAAATGTTGGTCTTTTCTCACCGTACTCTAGTAGCCAAACCGTTCATTCTACAAAACGAATTTGCAAACCGTTTTTGTTAAAAATCTTATGTTCTATAAAGTGTAGAAGGTAATTTTATCCAAAAAGTGTAAACTTTTTTCACTTTTTGGTAAAAGAACTGAAAATGGCCCAAAGGTTTTTCGCGATTTTTGCTGTGAAGCCATATTCCTAGGAAGTAGCAAAATTGAAATTCGGATTCAGCGACCCCTAAAACATAAAAGACGAGTGAGAAAAAAACTTTATATTTTTTTTCTTGAAACTGGCACTCCAGAAGACGATTTGACTGGACTATTATACACTCCCTGTCACTTGTTTGAGGCCACTATTTTCACAACAGTTTTTTCTCGATAAATACCCGTAGTAAATATTTTTCCTGGAAATTTTTGATACCTGTGAGTAGGTAAATATATTTTGCAATAAAAAAGTAAAAAATTAAAGGGGTAACTTGGAAATTCCAAAGGAATTTCACAAATTATGAGAATGGACTGCAAAAATGGGTATAAAAAAATCCGTCACTTGATTGAGACCACTTGAAAAATCTTATAAAAAATTAACAAAACTATAAAATGTTTACTTTTTTTTTGTGTTTAAACATTAATGTATAATGTTTTTGTCAATTTATAATGAATATGACCGCCACTTTTTGAAATAAGCTCTATTACACGGTTTGGAATTAAATCATAAAGTTTTTTGGAATAATCCAGTGAAATCTGGCTCCAGGCATCGCAGTTAACTTAGACTAAGACGTCCTTATCTTCAAACTGTCTACCAGCATCAGAAACTTTTCGAGATAGCCAGGCCCAAATGTTTTCGACGATGTTTGAGTCGGGTGAATAGGGTGGCCATGGTAAAAGTCCAACGTTTTCCAACTGAATCCAGCTGCTAGCTATCCAGGAAGTATGCTAAGGGCGTTGTCTTGTTGAAATGTCCAAGGTAGAGGTTCCGGAATATTCTTTCGCTTTGGAAATACCCGGTACAGCAGGCATTTATAACTATTTCCGTTCATTGTTGTAGTTATAAATTCCAATTTAAATGTTACATCTTACAAACGTGATAGCTTCCCACACCATAACACCTGATGTATGACTGTGATGTCTCGACAAAATAAGTTCTTCTTTTCTTTAATCGTGAAAATAAAAGTTGTAACCATCGGAATCCGTCAATATTAAACTTTTTTTCATCTGAAAACACAACCTAATTCCATGCGTTTCTACAATCAACATGCTCCCTGGCGAAATTCATCCGTAGTTCCTTATGTAGCTGCCGTAGAACCGGTTTCTTTTTGATTTCCATACTCTTGATGTACCACTGGTTTTAATTATCCTTAAAACTTTTGAAATACTGGCTGATACCCCTTTTTTTGACCCTATTTTTGGCTCTGATAGTGTGGAATTTGAAGCTAGCCGCTGAATGAGCCGCTTTTATCGGATTGTTGTTGCTTGAGCTGTGCATTCTTTTTTCCATAGTTTCAGTGTCTACTAGATAGTTGTTGACAATGGTCTTACTTCTGTTCGGTCTCCTAGCTTTTTCTCGGCCTGATAAATCCAGTTCCTTTAAAGCATCTATTGATCCTCTTTCTCCATTTAACTTGAAATTTAATATAAAATATAGTTTTCTATCCTTTCCTTAATATTTTAAACTTTTGTTTGAAAAAAATCGGCGATGTTAACTTTTGCCAAGCAATTTTTGGAATGGCCTCAATCAAGTGACGTAACTTTTTATATCCATTTTTTGCAGTCCATTCACATAATTTGGGAAACTTCTATGAATTTTCCCAGTTAACTCTTTAACTTTATGCTTTTTAATTGCAAAATATATATACCTACTCGCTCCAACTAACAGTTTTGTCTCTATAAGGTTCACTTTTTTGAATTTCTATAAGTTTTTATTTCTACAAGGCTTGTATTCAGTTTGGACATCGAAGTTGCAAATTTTCGAAGCTATATTTTTGAAAACAGCTTCCTACAAACCTATTACAAGCAGAATCTTTAATTTTTTGCAAACCTGAATATTTACAATTTGGTTATAGTTTTCGAAAGGCTTCCCAGAAATTAGTTTTGAGAGGCATGCGAAATAAAAGCAAAGAAAAAGCTTTCATTAGGAAGCACATTGCCAAGAGCTCTAGAAGGGCCTGCTTACAAAGGCCTGAAACAAGCTATTATGTGTACAAAAGTCTAATGGAAGCCACCTGAGGAAAAGCCCAATACAAGCATTATCTTGTGTACTGTTCGTCGCATGTATGTTTCTACTGCCGAGAGAGGGTTACCACATGTCAAATTATTTATGAAAATAAAAATAGGTAAATTTGTATCATTTTAAAAATTTAAATTAAATCGATTCATTGAGTATAGGTAATACCCGTGACACACTGGTGGTACGGATACTATGGTATTCGCTTATACCACTAATGTGCCATGTTATACTATCCTTATACCACGAGAGCAAACTAGTATCAGCATGGTATCAAAACTTGGGTTTTTACCGTAGTATACGTTGCCTTTTAACGATACTAGCGCGTTTCTCTAAAAGTGACGAGTAGTGAACTAAAATTTTGACAAGGAAAATAATTTTTGTTTGTGTTTTATAAATTTTAAAATCGAATTAAATATGTAAAGGTCAGAACTTTGAAAAAAAAAAATGAAACAAAACCAAAATGAATAACAAAAAAAGAAAAAATACTCAGTTTTTCAGAAATAATTCTCAATTATTTCATTTTATTATTTTGTAAGTATAATTAATTATTGACAGCAAACATGTTGACAAATATCAAAAATGTAGATCTGCCAATTGAAACTATACAAGGATGTGTGTCACCTATCGTGGTATCGGCAATACCACAGTATCTGAACTATAGTATGTAAGCCCCATGTGTATCTTTAGTATAAAGCTTTTAAATTTTGCAAAACAAACACGGAAAAAACATTTATTTTCTGCATTGAGATAAATATGGAAAAAGAAAAAAATTTATTTAAATTCACTTGAAGACAAAAAAAAAAGAAAAACAAAATATATTTATGTTTTTTACATGGAACTATAATTATGTAATTTATATTCAGAATAGCAGTACAAATACAAATTGTTCAATCATTTTTTATTAGAAATGATTTAACAAAAACAGATAAACTTTATTCATATTCGTTGTTTGTTTCCTTTTTTCAATTTCTATAAAAAAAAATACCCCGCATCCCACCAATAAAAATGATTTCCTCAGAATTAAATTTGATCGCAGTGGTAACTCTGATTAAGCATGACATCCAATTTTGGTTCTATAACCCATCAAACACAAGCCGGACACAAGCATAATAATTGTGTGAGCTCTGTCAGACGCATGCGCGATAAGCATTTATTACGATGAATTTGCTTCAGCCAAGTGCTGTCAGCCTAATTTGTTTCTATAAGACCTGTGAAGAGGTGGTTATGCAAACAAAATTTTAATCATCCTCTCAGGCGCATGCGCGGTAAGTAATAATTTCGACTACTTGGTCCTAGCGAAGTGTTGCACACTCAACATGAAAGCATTAAAAGCTGGTACTTCGCATGGAAAGTAGTATTGATGTGAAAATAAGCTACTGCTGGCTGAATTATTCACAAACGAGGTGACCATAGTATAGTTTCTGTCACGTTAAGAAATTCGAATGTCTTCAAAAATTATCTTAGTATGAAGCTTTCATTTCTCAGTAGTTTTGTAATTACATTTTAAACGTTTTTTAATATTTATACTACATAGTTACTTTCAGATTAAAAATCTTATTGATGGTCGTTATGGTTAATGTTTTTTATTTTGGCAAATTAGTGTTTTTAAAAAAGATACAAATTAAAATTACCAGTAAATGGTTTGTGTACAAAATGAAAAGTACATATTTTATGGAGCATAAAGAGTTTTTATATTTTTTCTCAAATCAAAGCCTTTCATTCTTAAAAACAATCGATTCCAATGAAAAAGGAACTTACATATATTTAAATTGTTGTCTCACAAAATGTATGTTTGTGTGACCACTTCCATATTTTCTCTGATGCGTAATCATGGAGACATTCAAAATTAAAAAAAAAAAAAATAACATTAAGTAAAAAAACTCCCTTGCAAGCAACAGACAAATGGTCACCTGTATTTTTTAAATTAGTTCAATTCATCAGGAAGTCCCAAGGAAGTTTTTAGGAAGCTAATTTCGGTTTCAAGTGGTTCCAATTTGGCACTCATTTTTCATATGCCAGGCTAGCTCAATATGTAAGGTGCCCGACTTTCAAACCAACCATCCTCGGTTCAAATCTCGCAAAATTCATCAAGTAAGTAATGTGTTTTTTCAGATATAAATAATTATTGTGCATTAAGTTCTAGAAGAAAATCATTACTTGCATGGAAATTAAGGAGAAAATGTAGAAATAAAAATTAAGAACTTATTTTTATTTTGTTTTGCATTGTGCTTCGAAAAAGCTTCTCCTAGGCCTCGACAAGCCTTTTATAAGGGTTTTTAGATGTGCCTATCGAAACACTTGAACACCCCTACAGTACTACATTTGCAATGTTTGAGTGTAGTTTTGTTGTATAAGGCCTTAGCGAAATAAATTGAGTACTTCCAACAAACATGTAAATGATTGCTTAAAAGCCTTTCGAGCTTCTCAACGTGGGCCAAATGTGTTTCTCTAAGGCCTTAAAGAGACAAATTTGCTGATTAGGTAATAGCTTCGATAGACCCTTACAGAAGTTAAATTGTTAGTTGGGGCACGTATCAAAAATTTCCAGTAAAAATATTACTTACAGGTATTTATCGAGAAAAAACTTTTATGAAAATAGTGGCCTCAAACAAGTGACAGGGAGTGTATAATTATACCTTAAATTGGCGTACATAGGTACCTACTATACTGTTTTCTGTACAAAGTCTTAAAAATATTATACAAACATTTTTTATTATTTATTTAAGCTTAGTTTATCTATCCATAAAATATTTTTTAAGGCTTAAGGGAAATTGGTGCGATTTGCGCAATATATTCGTTACTACATATTTATTTATTTACAATACTTTCTTTTAAAATGTGTGTGTCTGTTTGAGAAGTAAACCTATTATCTAGTAATAATCATTGTAAGGCAGGCAATAAGGTGTGACTTTATTTAGCAATAATTAAGATTATTTATTTTTTTTATTCTAATGCATATTGTTTTATTTTTATTTTATCTTTTTTATCATCTCATGGAATTACATCAACATCATATATCACACATTTACATATATGTACAAAATCATAAACATGGATACAACATACATTTATACATCATATACAAAACCAAACTCATTGTGATGGCCATATACATAAATATTTCATCTAAAACGTAAATAATATTGCCGTGTTAAAATGTTTAAAATTAAAAAAAAATATCATATCAAAAAAAAAATTATATAAAATAAAATGTATAAATAAATTTTGCTTCGATTTGATGTGTGGATGCATACATAGATCACGTGGCACTTGTTGCAGCAGCTCCACCGAGCTATACACGTATGTACCACTATTTTCCAGCACATGTGACGCACCCATTTTGTTTTTATCCACAACCCCCACCACCGCCACAAATAAATCCACCATTACCACCGACCCTTAAGGCACTTGGCAGCTCTGTAGCGTCAATGACACCAGCACATTTAGCACAAACCTTAAGGTATCCAGGTAAGGTTTGTATATCCCAATGTCTCTAAATGTAATTAATATTCTATTTTTTATTCTCTATATCTCTTTTTAATTTCACTTCTTTAAACATTTTGTATTACTATGGGCTTTTGCTAATTTCTTATTTGGTGCTTGAGAGGTTTTTGGTAATACAATTTTATTATGTGACTAATAATCTTTGAAAAATTAAATTTATTCAAATACTATTTCAAAAATAATCAAAAAAATAAAATAAAAAACTATCTTGATCGAAAAAAACCATTTTTATGGTAAGTTTCCAGCCTTTTTGGATTCAAAAAACGTACACTTGGGATTGTACTCATTTAAAAAAATCAAACTTATATATATGTTTACGATGCATAAACTAAGCAAAACCTATCTTAAAATTAATACCACATAATTTTCAAATTAATTCGTGCAACTGAAAAAATATCTCCTGCTGGGCCCTCGATCTAATTCCTTTGACTAAGTTTTTACCAAACCTTTTTTCCACTTTCGAACTTTTAGTTTTCAGCTTATCTTAACTTTCAAAAATACCACCACATACATACATACATACTAAATAATCAAATCTCAGCTTTCATATTATTTACAAGTATGTTTGTCTTCTTATGTTTCTTTTCAGGCTTATTTATACGACCCGATGAGATCAACTTATATACCACACTGGAGCCCACACTAAGCAGTAATCCCAATGTTTATTTTCAACGGAGTGGAGGTGTTCATCCAGGAATGATGTATTAATAGCGTATTTTATAAAAAAAATAATTTCAAACTATTTGTAAACGAAAATTTTATCGCGCAAGTTAAATTGCTTGCACCGTGATCAAAGGGGAATATCAATTTGCCCTTTTTAATAAACTTTAACGCTCCTAGGGAGTTTAAATGGAAAATTAGAATTATGAAAAAAAAAGAAACTAATTTGATTTTATTAATAAGAACAAGAAAACAAACAAAAAAGAAATAATAAATTAAATTAAATAAATATTAAAAACAAACAACAAATTACATAAAAGACTTTTCTCATAGACTTAAAAATGTGTTGTTCATATAGATATGTAAGTTATTGTTAAACAAAACAAAAAAATAAGTTTAAACTTTTTAGAAATAAAATTGTAGAAGTTATGCTTATACATTTAAGATTTAATGTTTGTTTATTATTTAGTTCATATTTTACAATTATCATTTATTGTAATTTCACTTGAATGCATGTAAGATTTTAGGTTAGAAAAACAATTAAATTATGTATATATAGTGCTAATAATTTTAAAATATTAATGTTAATGTTAGCAAATAATAATAAAAACTAAATTGAAATAAAAAGAAAGCCTGAAAATTTTGTTGTATGTTTTTGTAAAAGGAATCAAGAACGTAAGTATAAAATATATATTAAAAACATTTCTTAGAACTACAAGTTTAAAATATTTATATTTTGTATCTGACATGGCTTATAAACAAATTGCTGAGCGACAATAATAATCGAAAGAATAGTACAAAGTATAGTGCCATGCATTTTAATTGGATTAAACTGGAAGATAACCTTTAAAAATCCCATACAAAAATTTATGAAAAATAAGAACAAAATAAATAACACGTATACGCGCGGGTGTACCAAATTGTTTTCAGTCTAATTTTCAAAAAACAATTTTAAGAGATTCTTGTATAGGTGTGGTGCTAAGAAATATTGTGTAAACTCCGTCATATCGATGCCAAATAGGATTCCGAAATTTACCAAAACTATAAAACCTATTGAATAAACAGAAATAAGAAATTGAATAAAATTTACTAACTATAACTCATGTAGTATTCGTAGTTGGCAAGACGTTATTATTAGTTTCAATAAGTACCTTCTATAAAAGTACAAACTCTATTTCGTAAGCTTTCTCTGAGAGAAGCTCATCAGTTGGTATTCTTAGGTCATTAGGGTCAGAGAAGTAAGTTTCCGTAGTAACAAAGCCAACCCTACTGAGGAAAACCGGAAAAAGTTTCAACAAAACAGGAAGTCCTGTAACGGCCATATTCAAAGAACCAAATTTTTGCATGACCAAAAATTAAGGCAAAAAATTCTACAATGTCCCAATAGTAGTAAAAATTTTTGGTCATTTGCAAATAACGTACGAAATGCCACTACGTCGTCGGTTCCAACGCTCGTCTTCAACGACACACCTTTTGTCAGCTCGTTAGAGAAAGCCAATTTGCTTGCAGCACAGTTTGCTGTTAATTCGACTCTGCCAGAAAGTTATATGACTCCTCCCGTACTTGAGAGCGCAAACGATTTTATGGGACGAATCTTCTTTCGCACTCGTGCAGTTGCCAGAGTCCTAAAAGATTTTGATATACACAAATCCGCTGGCCAGGATAGTATCCCTCCCATTGTTCTGAAGAGGTGTTTTTCAACGCTGGTAAAACCACTGCGTAAGCTTTTCCATCTGTCCTATTCTACTGGTCTCTTTCTGAGTGGATGGAAAACAGCATTTGTCCAGCCAGTCCCTAAAAAAGGCGTATCTTCTTCACCCTCAAATTATCGTCCAATTGCACTTACGTCCCTTCTTTCCAAGGTCATGGAAACGCTGATTAATTTTCAGCTAAAGAAATATCTCGAAGAACGAAAGCTTCTTAATGACCGGCAGTACGGCTTTCGCAGCAATAGGTCCAATGGTGATCTGATGGTATATCTCACCGAACAGTGGCACAAATCTTTACATCGTTTTGGAGAAAGTAAGATTATTGCGCTTGATATTTCTAAAGCATTTGATAGAGTTTGGCATTAAGCTCTCTTATCGAAAATGCGTGCATTTGGTATCGATGAATCTCTTCTTCGTTGGATTAGAAATTACCTTTCGGACCGCTCAATACAAGTTGTATTAGACGGTTTCAAGTCTGAAATCCACAAAATAAATGCTGGTGTGCCCCAGGGCTCCGTTTTGTCCCCGACTGTCTTCCTTATTTTCATAAATGATCTTTTATCTGAAACTTCTTATCCATTAAACTGTTTCGCTGGCGACAGTACCCTCAGCTTTTCATATTCGTTTTAAGATTCACATCCATGTCCTTCGGATTTGGAACTCGAACGGCAGCTTATGATAAGCTCATTAAATTCTGATCTTGACAGCATTGTCCAATGGGGAATCAAAAACCGCGTGGAATTTAATGCTTCTAAAACTAAATGCTGTCTTCTGTCGTCTCATCGAAACCCACCCCCCATGCCATTATCCATGAGTGGCACTTGCATTGTGGAAACCGAAAAGCTTTCAGTACTCGGTATGTGTATCACAGACCACCTTGTGTGGAATGATCACATATTTGATGTCGCCAAAAATGCTGCTAAGTGTTTCGGATTACTACGGCGATGCAAGAAATTTTTCACCCCATCTGATCTGGCTGTTATATATAAAGCCTTTATCCGTCCAAAACTCGAGTACAATTACAATGTTTGGGCAGGTGCTCCATCAACCCACTTGTTTCTTTTGGATAGGATAGAGCTATGAAAATGATAGGTGACAGAAATATAACGGAAGCATTTGCAACTCTCGAACACCGCCGCAATGTTTCATGTCTTTCGTTGTTTTACCGTTATTTTTATAAGCAGTGCTCTACTGAAATAGCCAGTTGCATTCCGCCCCTAAAAGAATTTAACCGTAATACTCGTACTTTCAGGAATGCACATCAGTTTACCCTTGAGCCCAACTTCGGACGTATTGTCAAGTACAGAGATTCTTTTTTTAGCCGAACTACCCGAATGTGGAATGCTTTACCCGGCTCTATTTTTCCCTTCCATTTCGATATTCAAAGGTTCAAAACCAATGTGCATTGGCATCTCCTCTTTAATCCTTCCCTGTTTTCCTAACGCTCGCACTGTGTTTAATTTAACAATTTAAGGGTACCAAAAACCCCTTGAGTGCGCGTACTAAAAAAAAAAAAAAAAATTGAATAAACATATACTGTGTTCACACAGCTAAGTCTTTCAATAAATATACCTACGGTATAACACAACTTATTTCACATACATACAGTTCCTATCAATTGTTTATAATTAAATGGAAAACAGCTCTATTAATATATGGATCACCTTTAAAAAAAGACGGCTTGCTACTTAGTTAGGTCTGTTGAAAACCCGATTCGATCGAGAGTGAAATATAAGTATGTCCAGGGGAAATTAACTTCAAGTCCACTAAAGTACTTTTTTAGTTTCTATGAAAGGTGCGACAAAAGTTTAATATCTCATTTAACTCATTCGGAAATATGAATTGGGAAATAACTTTCAACTATTTAAATTAAAGAAACAGCTTAGAATAGGTGTCGTTTAGTAACTTACAGACTGAATTTAAGACTTAGACCACATCATTATTCTAAGTCTTTGTTTTAGAATTCTGAAACTCGTATTTTTATAAAATACAGCAAAGGAAATGAAAGAAAATTTATAACACTTCAAATAGTCTTTTGTATCAATATTTCTTAACAAAATGTGGCAATATATTGGCAGACCTTTCTTTGACAATACCTTTTAATATCTTTTATCCTCCTTGTCCAACTTATTTTCCTGCAGGTTCTCGTGGTTGTCCTTCTGTTCTTGATCTTTTTGTGTCAAATGTCCCTTATTTAATAACAGAAGTCGTTTCGTTTAGTGCTCTCAGTTCAGATCACAATTCTGTTTTTTGTAACCTCTCTTTGTTGGGCGAAAGGAAAGCGAAAATACCGTCAACCTTTCTCTCGATTAATGGTTTCCAATTTCAATAAACTCATTTCTGATCAAATATATATGAATCGTAATAAAGAGTGGAACATAAAATTAAACGCACTTGATAAAAATGCTAAACTCTTTTGGAATATTGTAAAGATAGTTAGAAACAAAAACCGAAAAATACCATTTTTGAAGGATTCATCAAAAAATATTTTTACAGATATAGAAAAAGTTAATTTTCTTGGTGCAAACTTTTCAAAAAAATCACATGGTTTCTCAACATTTAGGTGAGTTTGAAACCAATAAACTAGTAAGTGACACAATCGAACATTTTGACACTTCAAACATATTAACTCCCCTTAATGCATTTGTAGTAGAAGAAAATATAAAAAATGTTATCAACAGCCTGAAAACCCCAAAAAAGGTGGTCTTGACAAAATAAGAAATGCTAATTTAAAAAATTTACCTCCGGCTGGGATTAGTTATCTTACTTTTCTGATCATAAAAAAATAAATCGGGTGGCACAACGGCTCATGAAGAACCAGGGCCTAGTGACTAACAACTCGCAACCATTCCTGTGTGCGCCTTTCGACAGGAATGGAAGGGACCTACAATTTTATGCCGAATCCGAACGGCTAGACGAGAAGCACTTATTCGTGACAAGTGATACTCTTGGAGGATTTGTCAATTCCACGCAAGAGGCAGTAGCCCTGAAAAAAAACTTTTTTGTTTTTAGGTGGACGAGGCTGGGAAGCGATCCCAGACCTCCAGCGTGACAGTCAAACGCACTAACCATTAGGCTACGGGCTACTACCTACTTTTACTACTACTTTTCTGATCAACGCATCCCTAAAATGCCAATACTTTCCTCAACGCTGGAAAAAATCAACAGTTGTCCCTGTGCTCAAAGCTGGCAAAGCCCCAGATAAAGCTGAAAGTTATACGCCAGTTAGTTTTCTAAGCAACAATTAAAGTTTACGAAAAAATCCTAAAGGAACATATTTTAAAAACTGTTTCAGATAAAAACATTCTCCCTAATATACAATTTGGTTTTCGACGCTTCCACAACGCATCAGGTAAAGAGAATTTGCAACCATGTTCACGGGGACTATCAACGGGGATGATATTGATAGATATAGAAAAAGCCTTTGATTCTGTCTGGCACAATGGAAAAATTTACAAAATGATAAAATTTTAATTTTCTGTATACTTATGTAAAATTGTCCAGAGTTTTTTGTTCAATCGATGTTTTCAAGTTCATGTTAATTATGGTGTGCCTATAACATTTTCTTTTTTGATTCTGGCGTGCCACAAGGCTCAGTACTTGGTCCAGCCTTAAACAATCTCTACACTTCTGATTTACCGAGTCTACCGCATTGTGAACCAGCTATTTTTGCTGACGACACTGCAGTATTTGCGTCGCATGAATTCGATCTCAATATTGAGACGAATCTTAAACATGCGATTGCGATACTTGAAAAAT
Organism: Melangyna quadrimaculata; assembly: GCA_949320155.1. Classification (NCBI taxonomy): domain Eukaryota; kingdom Metazoa; phylum Arthropoda; class Insecta; order Diptera; family Syrphidae; genus Melangyna; species Melangyna quadrimaculata. Next base: position 38,779,051 of record OX439483.1, read on the forward strand.
ACTATAGCAAATGGAAAATTAAGTTGAATGTTGGGAAAATGCAAGCCATCTTTTTTACACGAAAAAGAAAAGCTTGCTTTTTTCCCAACAGTCAACTTCAAATTAATGGTAACGCGATAGCATGGGAGCAATCCGTTAAGTCTCTTGGAGTCCATCTTGACACAAAACTTATTTTTAACCAACATATTCAAAAACGTTACAGAAAGTTAGTATAGCAATTAAGATCCTTTACCCTTTTATTAATCGAAAGTCTTCACTCACGAATGAAAATAAGACACAAAGCTATTTTTCAAGCAATACTTTTATATGGATGACCAATATGGGGTTATAGGGCCCATACACCACACATGCCTGCATGCGCAATATAGTGATTGCACATGCAAACTGCGAGTGTATGGTGTTGAATGTGTGATTGTGCATGCAGCATGAGTGATTTCAAATTTGTTTGATATTTTCTTGTTTGTGCATGCAAGCATGTGTGGTGTGTATGCTACATTTGCTCAGTTAAGCGATTGATTTTGATAAGCATAGAGAAAAAGATAGAGGGGCATATTCATAGTTCCAGATAGACCCAGGTTTACCTAAACTACAGTTTAAGACAATTTTGGTGTAATGAATACAGACCGATTTTAATTACAAATTTTTGGTTTTGTATTTTTATAAGATAACTAACTTGGTATACTACACAAATAGCTTCAAATATTTTGAAATGATAAACTTAAAAAAATAGAATCAACGTCCGAAAATTCAACCAAAGCCATGTTTAACTTAGACCCAGGTCTAAAATGACTATGAATACGCCCCAGAGAGTTTGACATATTGAGAAGTTGTCTACTCATGGATGAACACACGACTAAATATTGTACAATTTGCATGAGTAGTGTATGGTTGAAGCGCGATTGCGCATTATTGTAATTGCGCATGCAGGCATGTGTGGTGTATGGGCCCTATAAGGCAGCTATGTGCCATCTAAAGAAGTTGCAAGTATCACAAAACAAAATTTTGAAAATGATGCTAAATCTTCCTTGACATACTTCAAACTTATAGGCGGAGAGCCGACCGTAGGATCACTTAGCTCATAAGGTAAGAGGTTCTAAAACCCCTTAGTCGATAGATCTATTCAAGAGAAACTCAACGCACATGGGTTGCCTAGCGAAATTTGGGTAGGTGACGTCTTAAACGGGCCACTTCCGGTTGGTTTTTTGGACCATGACTTAGCTCATCAAGTAAGAGATTTTAACTACGCCCAAATTATAGGCCTTGACGAGAAAGAACAAAAAATATAGGGTTGCCTAGTTTAAAATCGGTAGGGGGTGTTGCCAACCCTTTTTGAAAATGACTTAGCTCATCGAGTAAGAGGATAAAACTAGTATCAAATTCAAGATTAAACTGTACTGAAAATAAAAAAATAGGGTTGCCACTTTTAAAATGGGTAGGTGTACGTGTCAACCCTTCTTAAAGAAAAAAATTTTAGGAACACGTTATTGCTCACAACTTATTGTTTCGGTCGAGATTGATAGAGTATTATATAACAAAAAAAAGTAGACAATCTGTAAAAAATTAATAAAATATACGTTTTTAAATTAAGTCTTTTAATGGTAAGAACAAAATAGATTTAACTCAGTCTTAAAAGTTTTCAGTTACATTTTGTGTACAAAAATTGACACAAGTAAGCCCGGTATCATTTAATTAAAGCTCAGACGGCGCTATATTTAAAAAATATAGGTTAGCTCCTCTTAAGAACGTGCATGCCCTTGCCAGACCTGATTTAATACAAAAATATACCAAAATATCTAAATTTTATGGTGAAATGTGCAAAATTTGATAAGGTAAGAGCTTAAAACATACATCATATTAAAGCTTAGACTCTAATCTATCAAAAAAATATAGGCTGCCTTTTCTCAATCAGGTGCATGTTCCTGCCAACCCAGATTTAATGCAATTTTTTACAAAAATCACTTCTTTTTCAGATTAGTCCAGTCAAATTAGACTTTGACCCGGACAAAATTTTTAACTGGTATATTTTTTGGTGGTCATGTTCAGAATAGTGTCCTTAATCCTATGTGTAAAGTCCCAAGCAATCCACGTTGGCGTAAGAGCACAATCTTGAAAAACGCAGCCGTTTTGCACTCTTTGTGGTTAAATATGTTAAACATGTTGCCCTAGAAATACTATTTAAGTGACAAATGGACGGGCTTAGATTGACAAAATCAGGAAAATAAATAAAAATTAGCTACAGGAATTACATGGCTACTATTTTGAATTAAATGAATTTAACAGAGTAAATTGTAGTGTAAGTTCGAAAAAATTACCCATGCCCCATAAGTATTGTTTAAAAAGCTGAAGCGTGAAGCGACTTGGAGGTATAATACGGACTTCCCGTCAAGATTTCGTTTGGAAACAGCTGTCAGTGTAAAAATAACATATGATTCAAAAATAAACCCCTTTCCATGTTTTCCTGTTTTAATTTTAATTTTGTTTTTTTCAGCAGAATGTTTTCTTTTTCTGCACAAACTGTCCGACGCCGATTTGATTTCTGCGTACTTTTGATGTTTTGATGTAACTTGTTTTGCAGGCCTGCTGAAGTCAGTTTTTATGAAGATCCCTAGAGGATAAATCGAAATATATTGTTAAACTCCCATTTTAAAATTCAGAATTTCAAAAGGAATTGGCATCGGTATCTCCTCTCAAATCTTTTTTTTTTTATAAAAGAGTTCATATTCGTAATTAACAATTTTACACATACAAATTTTCTATAAAAAAATGGGCATGACTGGATCGCACAAACTTGCTCTCGTAGCTTACAACTTGAACGTAGCTTAAAATTGACAATGTGCATATGTATTAAAAAAAACGTTTTAAAAACAATTTAAAATATTAATTATTACTATAAGTTACTATAATTTTTTTTTTTTTTTAATAGCTAAACAGATAGAGCTCAAAAACAGTATACCATCTGATTTTTTTTATAAGTATGAATTTATGAAAAAAAATTTCAAAAATCGTTTGAGCGGTTTTCTTTACATAATTTTTTATACAGGGTGTCCCATTAACAATGGTCCAAACTGAAATTGGTGATAGGCCAGGTGATGAACTATCAGAATTTGGTAACTTTTCCATACCGAATCATAGCGGTTCTCGAGTAACGGCTATTTTTTGAAATTTGAAAAGAATCTAACTTTGAACCAGATTTTTGCTCACCCTGTCCATAATTGATTTTTGTTTTTTACAAATTTTGCATTAAAAAATTCACTTATAGTTTCACTAACTTTACTGAGTAAAATATTTTTGATTGGCATCACCATTTGCCTACAAATCATTAGTTAATATTGAACTTTGCCAAAATTAATTTTTGACCTCAATCTTCTGATGAGCCCCCTGAATAAAATTCGTATGGCTCAATACAGGTTTTATATTTCAAAAATTGCCTATTTTTCTGTAGTTTCAAAAAAGGTATTAAACTTGCCAAAGCTATTTTTAAATAGACAGTTATAACCGTTTGAACCCAATCAAACAGGTTCAAAATCAAACAAAAATAAAACATTTTTGTTCAAATATTTCGATAAAATTAGAATTTCACTTCAAATATAACTCCGAAAGAGCTGAATTTTGGTGGAGATCTTCGTTTTAATGTCATACGCATTTCTTAAATAAATACATTAAATTTTGACAAGGACTTTTAATTTTCTGTGGTGAAAGAGTATAAATCCAGTATATTTGGAAATTTTACGAAAACCATCAGGTTTTTTAAGAAGTGTCTTTGGAAAACATGTAGCTTATAAAATTCTACAGAAAATAGATTAACTTCTTTTTTTCGTTGGAGCAAGAGATTTTGAGAAAACGGGGACAAAATGTGATTTTATACTTTGATGTGGTATTTTCCACACCGTTGCATTTGCGCACATTTGTCTCAAAATTTATTGGTCTTACGGAAAAATGTATCCTAATGGATTTTTTAGAATGCTATAAGCTACAAGTTTTCCAAAGACACTTCTTAAAAAAGCCGATGGTTTTCGAAAAATTTTCAAAAATACTGGATTTATATGCTTTCACCACAGAAAATAGAAGGTCCTTGTCCAAATTAAAGGTATTTATTTAAAACATCAAAACGAAGATCTCCACCAAAATTCAGCTCTTTCGGAGTTGTATTTGAAGTGAAATTCTAATTTTATCGAAATATTTGAACAAAAATGTTTTATTTTTTTTTGATTTTGAACCTGTTTGATTGCGTTCAAACGGTTATAACTGTCTATTTAAACATAACTTTGGCAAGTTTAATACCTTTTTTGAAACTACAGAAAAATAGGCAATTTTTGAAATATAAAACCTGTATTGAGCCATACGAATTTTATTCAGGGAGCTTATCAGAAGATTGAAGTCAAAAATTAATTTTGGCAAAGTTCAATATTAACTAATGATTTGTAGGCAAATGGTGATGCCAATCAAAAATATTTTACTCAGTAAAGTTAGTGAAACTATAAGTGAATTTTTTAATGCAAAATTTGTAAAAAACAAAAATCAATTATGGACAGGGTAAGCAAAAAACTGGTTCAAAGTTAGATTTTTTTCAAATTTCAAAAAATAGCCGTTACTCGAGAACCGCTATGATTCGGTATGGAAAAGTTACCAAATTCTGATAGTTCATCACCTGGCCTATCACCCATTTGAGTTTGGACCATTGTTAATGGGACACCCTGTATATAAAAATTCTTGAAAATTAAAAAAAAAAAAAAATGTGTAATGCCAACACTTAGTATTTAATAAAATAAAATTTTTTTTATAAAACTAAAAAAAAAACCATTAACCCATTTTCAAGATATTGAATTTTCAAAAAAAAAAAAAAATTCAATATTTTTTTAAAAATCCAAAAATTATTTTTTTGAAAAATTGTATATGCAAAATTGTTAGAATTGCAAAGGACCTCTTACATGAAAAATTTGGTTTAAATCGGTGTAGCCGTAAACGAGAAATTTTAAAATCAAAAAATCGGTTCTATAACAGGTACCGTTAATAACCGTTATAAAATTTATTTTTTCTACCAAAATATTTATTGTAGTAATTATAAAGTAGCTTGGGATTTTGTTTATCAAAATCGTTAGAGATGTTTTTACCGTTATTTTTTGAGCTAAAGAAAAATTCAATGTCCCCTCTAGGGAATCCCCTAAGAATCTTAAGTCCAAAGATTGAAGAAAATCACTTCAGCCGTTTAGGCTGCATGGACAGACAGACAGAATTGCGAGACCAACTTTTTTCGCGTTCTCTATCGTCGTAATCGTAATGTAAGGGAAAATTATTATCTCGATTTTTTTTTTTCTACGAAAGCAAGTTATTTACTTTTAACACAGTTACAAATTGTACAAAACAGAAATTATAAAAACTATTTAAAAGAAGTGAGTGTGTCCTGACTAATTATATGTCGCGAATGATTAAAGCTTCTTTTTAAAAATATTTTTATCTCCTTGTTGTACAAAATACTTTTTCCTTATTTGTTTTATTTTATATTTGTTATTTACTTTTGAAGTTAAATTTAATTTATCAATGTTGATCCGTTTTCAAAATGTTGCTTGATATTGACAAAAAAATAGAACTAAAACTTAAACTACAGATCCGTATGTATTGTCCAAGACTGATTGGGTATAGTATTTAACCTGCCAGACCGTTTATATAACCTGAAAGATTTAAAACAGTATAAGCTAGGTGATCAGCATGAAATGCAACAAACATTTAGGTTCTGTAGGTTGGATCAAGACAAAAAAAAAAAAAAAGAAACTAAAGGGAAGGGGGTCTATGTTCCCAAGGGTAGCGCTTATTTTGGCAAAGTTGGAATTTCTTTCGGGACCCCCTCCCTAAAAGTGATCAAGATAATAAAATAAAAATCTGTGCAAAATTTTGTTGAATTCGGTTGACGTTAACACGTGCCACCGAGCAGTTGAAAGTTCCCATACAAAATACATGGAGATTTTTAGCCTTTTACTAAAAAAGTCAGCAAAATTTGATGAATACTAATAAAACTTACCATTTATCTTAACTATTATATGGAATAAAAACAAAAAATATTTCCAGAATCTTAAACATTTTTCTAACCAGGTGAAAATCGAAATGAAAATGAGCAAATTTAGCAAAAAAAAAAAAACAAAAATGTACTCATTTTCATTTTGACTTTTAACTGGTTAGAAAAATGTTTAAAATTTTGGAAATATTTTTTGTTTTTAGTCCATATAATAATAAAGATAAATGGTAAGTTTTATTAATATTCATCATGGTAAATACGAAAGATGCTTTGATTGAAAGCATATGTCCATATTAACAAGCTAATTATATTAATCATGTGTGGCTTCGTGAACGAGCTATTTTAGCTGCAAAAAATATATACGTGGACGCTTATAACTTCAAAATACAACAGTCATTGCCCGGCAATGAGATATTGTTCAAGCCGATCGACACTGTTACCGATCCTGTTGAAGACACTTCAACTATCCTGTTGAAGTTTTGAATTCGCTGGATTTACCAGGAATGCGATTAAAAATTGACTATCCTATCATTTTGCTACGGAATTTAAATACACTAAAGCTATACAACGGTACAAGTTTAGTCATACAAAAAATTATGGGCAATGTTCTTGAAACTACATTTTTGAACGGCAAATTTGAAGGTGAAGTTGTTATCCTGCCACGAACCCACTCCATTCAGACGTCTGCAATTTCTAATTTGCTTGGCATTTGCCATGACTATTAATAAGTCATAAGTTCAAACAATGTCGATTTGTGGGTCTTTTCACATGGCCAATTATATGTAGCGTGTTCTCGCGTTGTCAAGTCAAGTTTATCATTTATACTCCTCAGGAAGATAAAGTTAAACAAACATTATTGATTATAACGAATTGTTTGTAGAAAAATTAATGTTATTTCAAAATAAAGAATTATTAAATTATTATATTATTTTTCTTTCATTTCATACTTTGTTTAATATCCAAATCGCTTGAAATACCATGCAGGACAACGTCTGTCAGGTCCGCTAGTAAATTAATAAAAAAACTAAATTAAAATTCTTTTTAAATTTCCACTTTTTATTTTTAACTTGTGTAACAATTGTTTCGGCACACACAAAATTGTTATTCTTGTTTATTTTATGATGTAAGAGAATTGTTAGTTTGGAAACGTCGTCTAATGAAGGCACCACTGTGTGTTAAAACAATTGTTACACAAGTTAAAAATAAAAAGTGGAAATTTCAAAACAATTTGTTTTCTGTTTTAAGTTATTTTTTAGAAAATTGCCACTCTTAAACGAGGGGTAATTAACCGCTCTTCCCATACGATTTTTGTCTTGACTTAACTAAACCCGCTCAAGCTTTATATCAACCTTAGGCGAATCACCCTATAATAACTTAATATCAATTACTGCTTTTCGACTTTAAAACTAGTGTAATCCTAAAATTCAGTTTGTGGGACTTTAAAATGAATTTAAAACTGTCCTAGAAAATGGAGCTTTAAAAATCAAACTTATTATTTTTCATACTGAAATTAAAATCAGAAGCATTGTTGCAAAAGCATATACATTTTTTCTTGTGAAATTTCATACAGAAAAGTCTTGAATTTAGAAGCAACATCCAAAATTCCTTCCTCTTCTTCCATTCCTTGTAGTAAGGGAGGCGACCGTAAGATTACCTCATCGGGAGACCGAAAGTAATGATGATTCCCAATCGGTAGCACTTTTCGTAACATTTACAAAACCACTGGTCGGGCGAACTTTTTCAGGGAATTTTAGACGGGAAAGGGTCACTTCCGGTACGGTTTTTTGGTCACTACCTATCCCATCAGAGCCATGAAAAAACTTATTGCTAGTAGTAAGAGTTTTGACTTTAGATTCTAAGACTGTTGGTCGGGCGAAAAAAATCTGGGAATAAATGCTTGCCCGACCGACTCAAAACAAAATTTTTTTGATACAAAACTATCTCATCGGGAAATGGGTAATATTGGTATCAAATGAAAGGTACGACTGCCCTCTTCACAAATTTACTGGTCGGGCAAACTTCTATAGGGAATATTATATTAAATTAGTATAACATCTTAGATTATTTTGTTCCCTAACATTTAAAAAAAAAAGTTAAGCCAACAACACCCTTTTTAAACTATTTATTTCGCATTTTTTTACGTTTTTAGCCTTTTTTTAATGAAAAAAACACTATTGAATAACATTGTGAACTGGGTAAACTAAATAGATTTGTGTATTTCAATTTTTCAAGTAATCCCAATTAAAGAAGAGCTTGAAATTTAAACACAATAATTTAGTTACCACCTTACCCTCTATATTTACTATTTTTTTAGTATAAAATGAAACAAATTAACAGATTTGTTCTTCAAATATATTCATACAATCATTTTTCAGCACCCACTTGAGTGGGCTACCACCATTGTATTTATTTTGGCTGGAATGATTGCAATTTCATGGCTGCCACACCAATCATCAGATTCCTTTCAGTGGTGCTTAGTCTTTATGTTCAATTTTAATTTATAAATTAGTGCCGTCAATTGGAATCGAACCTAGACCAGCTACCTCTGAGGCCTATGCACTACGCATTGCGCCACCTAGGTCACCTGATCATGCCCATCCAATGAAAGGTTTTGTCTTTATAAATTGCATATTGAGATTTTCAAAATCAACAGATTATGATTCAAGAATAACAATAATTTATATACATATGTAGTACAAAACAAACTAACAAGTGTCGTCATCAGAGTCTTGTTAACAAAGGAAATCTGTCTCTTCATGATCTTCATTTAAATTAATGACCCCGAATAATAAACAAAATTTGAGTCGAATCTAGCGTAAATTCAACCTTTTTTATAGGAGTCGGACTCGACTTTATACTTAATGTAACTTTCGATTCGTTCACTACTCAGGGCCAATACCTTATCGCCATTAAGTGGTGTTGGTTTTTTAAAATCCAGCCAAAATCTTCTGCTCTAGTTCTTACACAAACAGATTCAGTTGCATTTGTCCACATTGAACTAATAAAAACAGTTCTTTTTTATTTTCTGGAAAAGTGATTTAAAGCATGTTGGGATTTAACTTAAATCAAAACTTTTTATGCTTGGCATAAATATTTTTTAACGTCTGAACTTTCGCTAAATGAAAGTTGCAACAATTTTACACGTCATACATTTGTAATGGAAGCCAAATAGGCTTCCACCAGACATAAAACAACCGGTCAGAGCCAGAGTATTCTAATTTCAATATTTTTGGCTCTGTGAGGTTGTCTTACTTTTGGTGGAAGCAAAATACAGAGCTCACAACAGGTAACCTGAAAGCAACAGCGTTATGGTATAAGCCTACTGTATGTCTTCAGCCGACGCGGGAAATTGTGGAATTCATGGTTGGGACGATTGACAAAATATGTACTAACTGACATTTAAAAAAATATTGACCTAAAGTTTCGAAAAGTTGGGTATTTATCAAAATTTCCGTTTTTACCAGGATAATGACTCAAAGAACAAGTCAGGAACTATGCATACCTGGCTAATTTAGAATTGGCCTTACTTGATGGAAACTTCTGGGACTGTCACCTGGAATGAGTGTGATCGAAAACTGTTGAGCTTTGTTGCAGAACAATGTTCGAAAACACAAAAATGACCTGAAAAATGCACTTTCGGAACAATAGCTGAAAATAACCCCAGAGATCACAAATAAACTTGGTTTCATGCCAAAAGGTTTCAAGGCTCTTAAAAGACCAAAGAATACCACGAACAATATTTAAAATGGCATGAAACCAATAATGTTTGGATATTTCTAAGACTGTTTTTTTTGACCACATTGACCACAAAGTCAAAAAATTAGCATGGACAGAAAAAATGGAACCAGCTTAAAACTGGACTGAGACAAAATATCAAATTTATTTAAACGCAGTTACAAAGGCATTAGAACTAACAGCTCAATAATTAACGATAACATGGGTCAGGGTACCAAAGTAAGACTTTTTTTAAATCCCCGATAAATGATGTCAAAATTGGAGATAGGTCCTTACTCCCTTAAATAATATTGACGAATTATTTGTTTTGTTATTTTTTTTTTATAAAAGGAAAAGCTAAACCACTTAACTTATTGGAAAAAAATAAACACTTTCAAACAGCGTTTTGACAGCAACAAGTAGAAGTCAGAGTGAAAATTTGAATGATGTTGACGCTGAAACAATTCAAAGCTTTAAATTACAAATGTATGGCGTGAAAAATTGTAGCAATGTTAATTTAGCGAGAGTTGAGTAAATATATTTATACCACGAAAAACAAATCTCTGGGAATTCTTTCAAAAGCATGAAAAGTTTTGATTTAAGTTAAATCCCAACATGCTTTAAATCACTTTTCCAGAAAATAAAAAAAGTTCAATGTGGACAAATGCAACTGAATCTGTTTGTGTAAGAACTAGAGCTGAAGATTTTGGCTGGATTTTAAACAAATCCAGAAGAACCAACACCACTTAATGGCGATATTGGCCCTGAGTAGTGAACGAATCGAAAGTTACATTAAGTATAAAGTCGAGTCCGACTCCTATAAAAGAGTTGAATTTACGCTAGATTCGACTCAAATTTTGTTTATTACTCGGGGTCATTGTTTTAAATGAAGATGATGAAGAGACAGATTCCCTTTGTTAACAAGACTCTGATGACGACACTTTTTAGTTTAATATAATTTTGTTTGTTTTGTACTACATATGTATATAAATTATTGTTATTCTTGAATCATAATCTGTTGATTTTGAAAATCTCAATATGCAATTTATAAAGACAAAACCTTTCATTGGATGGGCATGATCAGGTGACCTAGGTGGCGCAATGCGTAGTGCATAGGCCTCAGAGGTAGCTGGTCTAGGTTCGATTCCAATTGACGGCACTAATTTATAAATTAAAATTGAACATAAAGACTAAGCACCACTGAAAGGAATCTGATGATTGGTGTGGCAGCCATGAAATTGCAATCATTCCAGCCAAAATAAATACAATGGTGGTAGCCCACTCAAGTGGGTGCTGAAAAATGATTGTATGAATATATTTGAAGAACAAATCTGTTAATTTGTTTCATTTTATACTAAAAAAATAGTAAATATAGAGGGTAAGGTGGTAACTAAATTATTGTGTTTAAATTTCAAGCTCTTCTTTAATTGGGATTACTTGAAAAATTGAAATACACAAATCTATTTAGTTTACCCAGTTCACAATGTTATTCAATAGTGTTTTTTTCATTAAAAAAAGGCTAAAAACGTAAAAAAATGCGAAATAAATAGTTTAAAAAGGGTGTTGTTGGCTTAACTTTTTTTTTTAAATGTTAGGGAACAAAATAATCTAAGATGTTATACTAATTTAATATAAGTTAGACAACAGTAAGTTAATTTTTTTAACTTCAAAAGATTAACAAGAAAAAATTTATTAATTTCCTTTTAAGTGGTTGGGCAATAGGTTATTCCCTATAAAATTGATTAATTTCCTTTTAAGTGGTTGGGCAATAGGTTATTTCCTATAAAAGTTTGCCCGACCAGTGGATTTGTGAAGAGGGCAGTCGTACCTTTCATTTGATACCAATATTACCCATTTCCCGATGAGATAGTTTTGTATCAAAAAAAAATTTTGTTTGAGTCGGTCGGGCAAGCATTTGTTCACAGATTTTTTTCGCCCGACCAACAGTTTTAAATCTATAGGCAAAACTCTTACTACTAGCAATAAGTGTTTTCATGACCCTGATGGGATGGGTAGTGATCAAAAAACCGTAGCGGAAGTGACCCTTTCCCGTCTAAAATTCCCTGAAAAAGTTCGCCCGACCAGTGGTTTTGTGAATGTTACGAAAAGTGCTACCGATTGGGAATCATTATTTTCGGTCTCCCGATGAGATAGGAAATCTTACGGTCGCCTCCCGGACAACTAGTGCCGTGCATTACATATAGTTAAAATTATTATGAGTTATGAAAGCAAACGTGAAAGTAATATTATATATTTACACAGTAAAATTACAATATTTTTTTTTTTGAATTCCTTGATTTTCTTAAAGCTGTCCAATTTTTTTGTGAAACCAAAGATCAAGTCACCCTAAGCCTGGATTACTAATTAAGATTCAAACAAGTTAACTTTTATACAGGCTTTTTATATGTGAAAACAAATAAGCGCGTTTCATCCGCAAAAAAAATATACATAATTCGAGTTCTTCTGATTTACTATTTTCTGTTTTTGTTAAGGTACTTTAACAGCAACCAACTTCCATCAGCTTATGTATGTACATTTTATGTATAGAATGGTATAGGAGGGTATACCTTAACTATACACACTAGATATCCTGATTGGAAGGGAAATATAAAACGGTGACTTTAACGACTTTTTTATGAATGAAACTCATTAACATTAACACATAAATAAATTTGCATATAATGCTAAGTCTGAGCTCTGACCACTTCAGATTATTTAACCACCAGAGTGCAATCTGCGGCGATGCAGTGAAACTTATAAGCGATTAAGCTAGAACTCTCAGACGAGTTCAATGGTTAAATAAAAAGAAATAAGCTAAAAGGCGGGATGCATAAGGATTATAGTTTTTTTTTTTGTTTTTGCAAGAAAACTAGTTTAACTGCATATCATTCAGAAGGGCAGATTCTAACGGCAACTAACGCATATTTTTACAAGCATCATGTTTTAGATGTTAGAAACGAGACTTTCAAGTGCAATGTGCAACTGATGAAAATAGTCTGTACGTCAGCGTTGTGTTTCATCTGGTTATCTCTGATATCTTTTTTTGGAAACTGCGTTGAGAAAACTGGGAAATTCAAAATGGTGGATTTAAAAAAAATCATTATCATTTATCATTTCCGAGTAAGATACATTTAGACAAAATTTTTATAATGTGGTTATTCTTAAAAATCAAGGATACAAGTCTTGTCTGAGCGACTTGTATCTGAATTTTCAGGCCAATTTCTTCATTTAAGCTTTGGGATCTACAGAGCTGAGGACAATATACGTGTCTATAGACAAATAATGACTCCACATCTACCTAGCATGCTAACAGTTAAGACTTTCACAATTTTTTTTTTAAATATTGGAAACAATACCTCCTGGGCTATAAACAACAAACGCAATGCATGCACGCGTGAAGCTTAATTGGAAGTGGATATGTTGTGGACGCGTTGTGGTAATTGATCGCAGCATGATGATGCTCAAGTTTACCTAAAACTAGTGTGGTGTTGTGGGGTGGGATGGGTTGGGTTGGGTTGGGTTCCGCGCGCAACAGCAAGAGGCGTCAGCTGGTTTTATTTTGTTGTTGCTGTCGCATGATGGTATTTAACAGGCTTTTTGCATTACATCATGCATTTCATTAATTGAAAACTGTTAAACTGATTTTGATTTATAAGATTCTATTGGACTTTTGCAGATTTCCGGATAGGTATGATGTCCATGTGATTTGCGTTATTGCTTTCGTTTTAAATTGTTGTGCATATGTTGATCAGAATATACCGTTAGAAAAAGGTAAAGGAAGTCCCATTAAAGTGCAGAAAATAATCTTGTTCTTAACATTAATATGCACGAAAGAATAAAGTAATATAAACGAGGAACATGAGAATGACATTTTAAAAATATGAGCATAGCGCAGACAATCTGAGTTCCTCCTTTATTAATTTACAGTAAAAGTTAGGTCATAAAAGGGGGAATTATCCAAGAAATTGGTATGGTTAATTACAGGGCTAGTTACAACTTAGAAAAAAACTAAAAAAAGTTCATGCTGGAACTTCCTTGTTGTACATTTAATCGGAAAAGTAGATACTAGGCCAATTTTTCAAAAACTAATTTTTATTTTCCAATTTGATTACAATTATTTTATGTTTCATAATAAATATATGAATTGAGCTAAAAGACTTTCAACTGAGGGGTATTTAGACTATTTGTAGACCTATAAAGTTAACAAGTGATTGACAGTCCTGCAGTTTTAATAGCCTTTTATGAAAAGACGAGTTTCAACTTGCTAACATATCGTTCTTTTTGTGTTATTGCTATTAGGTGTCGCATGTTTCGGTTTACCGTGGTTTTTGCAATGTTGAGATCAACATATGTCGAAATAGGTTAACAAATAAATGGAATCGAGATATTTCTCATTGAAAAAAAAGTGACGTGTAAACATTTTTGTCATCATATCAAATTCATTTTTGTTCAAAAATTTAAAAATAACTAAAAAAAATGTATTTCTGATATGAAAAAACGACCGATTTATAGTTTCCATATCAGAAATACGTTAAACGCTCATATTTTTCCTAAAAAAATGTATGCAACAATATAAAGTCCGTTCTGTATCCAACAACGTCAACCGCAACCTCTTACGAGCCTTATTTGGAAAGTTGTCGCTTTTAGTTAGACTTTTAGTTTTGGGTTGAAAAACAAAAGATTAACTTTGAATCAAAATATCTTTGCTACCAGACCCCATACAATGTTCTTAATTCAGTTGTGGATAGCTCTCAAAAAACTGATTAAGTGTTTTAAAAACCGCAAGGCCTTCCGAGCTTTATTTGCGGAACTGTAGGCGTATCAAAAGTCATCTAAGCTTTCAAAACTCCAAAAAATCGAAAATAATGTATTTTCTCTGAATTAAGATACCATCGCAACCAGGCCTCATATAATGTTCTAGGTTACAGCTATGGATAGCTCTTGAAAAACTAATTAAGAATTTGTCAATCCAGAATGACCTTCGAGCCTTATTTGTGGAACTGTATGCATCCAAAGTCATACAAGCCTTCAAAACTCAAAGCAAAATTACTTTGAATTCAAATATACCGAAAACCAGACCTCATAGAAGGGTTTGCTTTGAATGTGCTGATGGCATTTGACAAAAAATATTTAAATTCTTCTAGAAAGTGTACAAAAATCAATTTTTTACGGCGCGGCGTTAACAAAAATTACCAAAGTTTTCGAAGAACTGAGATTTCAAAGAAGAAAATTAATTGAACTGACTGATGATTCCACAAGAGGTACATATAAGAACCATTTTTCAAAAACAAATTCCACAACTAGCCAACAACATAGATCCATTCTTGAGATAAATAGTGCTTTCTTTTGCAGCTAAGCAAATTTGTCTGTTGTTTTTGGGCCTAAAAAATTTTGAATATCTTGCATTAAAACTTTCTTACAAATATTTGTGTATCTATTTATTTGAAACTAAGGGTTGTTTGTATTTTTGTGCCGAAACAACGCATGTATGCTTCGAAAGTTTAAAATCGTCAAAATGATCATAGCCAAGAGTAGTAGTAATAATTGACTTTTATATCATTATAAAAGTTACACAAAATAAGACTTTTTTGGTTTGGCCCAAGGCCGTCTACTAGATTGACATTGATTTAATTAAAATTATGATTTACATTTTTTATTATGTTAATTTATCTGGTGCAATTTCAAGGGCTACTCCACATTCAGAAGCTAGACGCACCCATTCTTGCATTAGATTTCCTTTTGTTTTGATAATCAGCATCAAGGGGAGTTTTCTCCCTCGGAATTTGTCTTTTTCAAAGGAGTCAAAAACCTTTTTCCGCTTGATAAAAGTGATTTTTTTCCGGGAAAATGTCATCAATATCCCACCAGAAATAGGTTTATCTTTTACTTTTTCGAAAATGATTAACAATAGGTAAATATCACACTTGGGAAAAAATCCGGGGGAGAAAATCCGAGGGAAATTTTGTTCCCGATAAGGCTGAATATATTTAAGGACTTTTTTAGGTAGCCTCTCTTCTTCCAATAGGTTAGGTTGTAAGGGGTGGTGTTCGGCAAGCCGAAACACCTCACTCGGATCTCAATGGATCCTTTGCGCTCCCCAGGATTTGCGAAAAGGAAGGAGAGCGGAAGGGTAAGGATAGGAATAAATGGAAGATTAGGTAAGGGGTGCCTTCCTGAACCATCCCGAAATCTGAATGAATTTCAGGGTGTTCTTTAGTGGCAGAGACGAGATGTCGCCACGTTCGTCGAAAAAGTATTCTCCGAGGGCTGTTTTTCTTTTTCTAGCTAGTCTAGGGCATTCACAAAGGAAATGAAATGAGCCTTCCTCCGCCTCTTCATCCTGACATCCTCTACAGAGATCGGATGCGGATGCTGTTTAAGTGGGTTCCCAATCAGTTGTGACCAGTTAGGATTCCAACCAATAGGGATAGTTGGGGCCTGCTTAGCGAGAGTAAGTATTCAGTTTTTTTCCTAGAAATGTCCGGCCAAAGATTTCTCGAAACCCGACATGTGTCAATCTGTGACCACCTATCATTGGCGGCTTCGAGGAAGCTCTGGTGGATTCTGCTCTTTTCTATCCCCAGTGGCATAAGTACTGACGATTCAGTTTGGCTCGAATCAGTGCATGACCCGTATTTCGCCAGTTCGTCTGCCTTCTCATTACCATGTATGTCACAGTGTCCTGGGACCCAACGTAGGGTAACTGTGTTTGTTGCGCTAAGTAATCTTGACTTTGTGACAACTGAGTAAATGGCTTTGATGGCCGCCTGACTGTCTATGAAAATGTCAATGTTCTTGTTTACTAGCTCACGTGTGGCAAGATGCTTTGCTGCCTCATAAACTGCAAATACCTCCGCTTGGAAGACACTGCAGAAGTTCGGAAGCTTTATTGATCTATTTAAAGGTGGGTTATCTGAAAAGATGTCTGACCCTACCTTTTCGCCCGTCTTGGAGCCGTCCGTGAAAACCAATACATGATTTGTATTTATGACCCGGTTTTCCGTCCAGACTTCCCTTGTAGGGATATCTATTAAGGCCACCGGATTGAAATCAATGTGCGGTATCATATAGTCTGCTTGAATGTTTATGTCCGTAATGTTCATAATCGTTCTATGACCAAAAAGGCCCCTTTTCCAGTGATTGCACTGTCTTAGTCGCAAAGCACTATTGGCCGCCATGTCCTTCGTCAAAAGGTCAATTGGGGCGAGTGACAGAAAAGTTTCTAGGGCTGCGGTCGGTGTTTTTCTCATGGCACTGGTTGTGCCAATACACGCTAGTCTTTCTTCCAATGCAATCACTTTTACAATGTAATTAAAATGCATTTTTAATGTGCTCAAAAACATAGGGGGCGTTCCCGTTTTTAAATGAAGCATGTTGTATATGTATATCATATCCAAGATATTGTTGTAAGTCGAACCGTAAGCCTTTAGCAGAGCTTACGACAAAAACATGAGCAAATTAGGGTTGGCTCGAGGCAAGACAAAAATCAGGTCTTATTTCAATCTTTGGATATGAGCATGCAAAATCGACTTGCATCAAATAAAAAAAATAATATTGAAAAACAACGGCAACATTTACTTTGCTACTATTTTTTTTAAACCGAGAAATGAATTTCATTATTTGATTTTTAAATGAAGTTATATAATAATTATATGAATAAATAGTTTTAAGACATTTCGGAGAAAAAAAAAATTAACATGAAAAAAATATTGTTTTAAACTGACTTTTTTTTGGAAAATTTAGGCTACATTATTGGGTTTTTGGGATTTTAATATTCAAATTAATTTATTATTAATTTTAAGTGTTTAAAATTGATTGATGAGATTTTTGATTCTGAAATCTCGTTAGTGGAAATAAGCACGGTAATTCTAAAATGTAAAAATGGAAAAGCTCCGGGTGAAGACGGGATTCCGTACGAGTTCTTCAAGAATGCAACTGTTGCTTTTAATTCCCAACTTGAATCGTTATTCAAAAAAATAATCATGAGAGAAGAAGTACCATCGTCACTCAAGAGGTCTGTGATTTTTCCAATCTACAAAAAAGGAGACCTAAATAGTGTTGCAAATTATCGAGGAATTTCATTCATGAACGTCCTGGCAAAATTATTTCGTGGTGTGCTTGTCAACAGACTAGAAACATGGGTTAAGACTTACAATATCTTATCAGACTATCAGGCTGGATTCAGAAAAACTTTCTCAACAGTTGACCATATTTTCATACTAATTTCAATTGTGAAAGCTTTCCAAGCCAGAAACAAAAAAGTGTATGCATTTTTTGTTGATTTTAAGGCAGCTTTTGATCTTATAAATCGTAATGCCCTGTTTAACAAACTTTCAAAACTAGGACTGATGCGAAATTCATCAACATAATAAAACATTTAAACACCGATTCAAAAGCAGCGGTGTGGGATGGATCTACCTACTCTGAATGGTTCGAAACGAATAGTGATGGCGTTAAACAAGGATGCCTTCTTAGTGCGCTTTTGCTTGCACTCTTCATTAACGATGTGGTAGCTTGTCTTCCTGGAGGAGTCCGTATTTCTGATTTAAACATCAATGTTCTACTCTATGCCGATGATCTGGTGGTACTTTCAGAAACACCAGAAGGCCTTCAATTTATGATTAACCGACTAGCAGATTACTGTTTCAAATGGAGCCTTGTCATCAACTCAGACAAATCAAAAGTCATGGTGTTTTCAAGATCAGCTAGAAACCGCAACAATTATAATTGGTCATTCAATGCATCTAGACTAGAAGTTACCAATGAGTATAAATATCTGGGAGTGGAACTGAACAGTACTCTTGATTTCAACAAACATCTTTCAGATAAATCAAAAAGTGCGCAAAGCCTGATAAATGTCTCCTGGAGAAACATATTCTTTAATGATCGTGTCGAACTTTCACCGAAATATAAAATATTTGATGATGTGGTAATTCTACTCTGTGTTACGCTGCTCACAAGAGGGGAATTGATGAATATGAGGATATTGAAAAGTTTCAAAGGAATTTCATAAAAAAACTGTTTATTCTACCACTTAAAACGCCTAATTACGCGCTTTATCTAGAAACTGGTCTACCTAAACTGTTTACACTTACGCTGAAGCTACAGGCAGATTACATTGTCTCATCAAGATGCACGTCTCTCTAAAAAAAATGATACTCTATGAGTTTAGGAACGAGGATTGTTGCATGTCAAAATGGAAAAATATAGGACATAAGTACGGGGTAGTTCTTGCCATGGAGCCAAGCAACTTTAACCTTCTTAAAGAACAGTTTTACCGCATTATTCAGCTACATGAAAACTCTGTCCGTGATAGTTTTGCAGCAAAAGCCCTCGAATCGGAGAGTAGAATTCTATATTCTCAGCTCAACACCAATTTATTGTAAAATAACTACTTCCACGACTTGTTAAATTACAAAGAAATATCGCTCATTTTTAAAGTGAGATGTGAATTTCTCGGCCTAAACGGAAGCCCATACAATGGAAGTGTCAACCAAGTTTGCTCTTTATGCAATTTAAGATCCAAAGAAGATTGTTTTCACTTTATTAGCATTTGTCCAATATTTTCTCCACAACGCCTCGGTTACTTTGGGAAGAGAACATTAACGCTGCAAGAAACAATCAACATTCTAAATGGTTTCGACTGGAAAACACTTTGCAAATTTTTGAAAGATACTTACAAATATAGGATGTTATTAATAAACGAATTCATGTAACTATTTTCCACTATTTTATTTAATATTAAATTAAAATATTTATTTGTACGTACAAATTGTTAACCGAGCTGACGGCAAAGCCAAAGATTTTATATTCATTACTTTTATAAAACAATGATAAGAAAAATAGGAATAAAATGAATAACTTACTTACTTACTTATTAAAACATATAACCAACATTAACAAATAGAAATAAGTTGAAATGATCATTTAGCAGTACATATGTACAGTATCTTGCCATTTAGCTGTGTGAGTGAAAAGTTTACAATTAAAAAGGAAAAATAAAAAAAAAAAAAACATTTCAATTAATTTACAAAAAAAAAAGTTCGATTCTCAACTCTTTCGTTTTAAGGGATTATAATTTGTATCATAGTCCTCAACACAAAACTGAAAGTTACAAGAACCGCAGTCATATTGTGGTTTCATAAGCTGTAGCTCTATGAGTACATGGATGGATACCAATACGAAAATCCACAAAGACGTTAAGACAGATACCTGTTTTTTTGGCAAAATCTCCAACATAGTATTGTTAAGATTAGTTAAGAGATCGAATTTTACTTTTTCCATGGCACAAATACTTGTTCTATCCATCAAATTATTCATAATTTTTATTCATAAAACTGTGTTGGTACATTTACTTAGAACAAACTCCACAGTAGCCGCCAGGAGTAGTTTTTCCACAATTGTGAGACTACATCAAGATTGTGTGTGCATAGAAAAAGTGAAGATAGATATTAACTTGCTCTGCAAAGAAGGAAGGGTAAGTATATAGGAATCTAAGCAGAGGCAAAACAAAACTAACAAAAATGTGCAAAATCGAAAGCACCTGGAAATACGGGTACCATATACACTTACTCTCTGATGGCAGAAGGGCAAGAAACCACGATATTCTACACTTGGGTGCACTTCACACAGCAGCAAATATGCATTCTAGTATAGCAAAAATAACTTCCACTCCAAAGCAAAGCAAAGCAAAAGCACACAATATCACATCCTATTACGGCATTGTCTGGAAAATTTCGCAATTTGTCAGACGGCAGTGGCGGCGATAAAAATTACTGCATTGGTCAGTTCATAGTGAAGTGAGGTAATTGGTGTGGATTGTCGTTGTGTTCGATCGGTTAGAGCAAAAGAATATAATATGGTGCCGGTAACGAGGCGGAAGTCAATTTTAATGAATTGAGTTTGAATTTGTTTGTTTTTTCCTTCAACTTCTTTGTACAGAGCACTACCTATATGCGCTATTCATGCACGTGCTTATAGTGCTTTTACTAATATGTACATATATTTGAGCCAGTGTGCAAATAAGACACAATATGTCACAAGGAATTATGATGTGACAAAATGTTAAATTATCTTAAGTTTGTGGTAAATTTTTCCACAAGGTATTTACACATTGATATACATAGGTTTTTAATTTTGTTTTTTAATTTATTTGTGCAGAGTATTTTCATTTATAAAACTGCGAAGATATAAATTATATGAAAAAAGGCTATATCATCCAGCAACTTACTTCCGAGTTTTGCCAATGTCTGAGTTATGAGGTTAAGCTTGCAACTGCCATTTTTTTTTTTTATATTTAGTACGCGCACTCAAGGGGTTTTTGATACTCTTAAATTGTTAAATTAAACACAGTGCAAGCGTTAGGAAAACAGGGAAGGATTAAAGAGGAGATGCCGATGCACATTGGTTTTGAACCTTTGAATATCGAAATGGAAGGGAAAAATAGAGCCGGGTTAAGCATTCCACATTCGGGTAGTTCGGCTAAAAAAAGAATCTCTATACTTGACAATACGTCCGAAGTTAAACTGATGTGCATTCCTGAAAGCTAAGAAAAAAGAGGAATTTTTTTTTTTTTTTTACATTTATTGCCTCCCCTAATTATATCTTTTGTTTTTTGTTAATAAGAAAACAAACTTAGGTATATCGGAAAATGAAATATTATACATACCTAATTGTCCCCTTAGGTGAGACTTTGATAGAATTAAGCAACTTAATTACACTACTGCATCGCACATATCTACTTTCTTGAAAAAAAAACTATATAAGAACTTTTTTCAAACATATGGTACGATAAAAAAGGTCATGCATACCTTATGTTTATGTGAGTTTAAAATATAATACTTAACTTATGGTATATCATTTTCAAATACTGAAAGAATTTCATGATTGATACTTAAAATTCAATCTTCTAAAACCCTGTTATGGGTACCAATGTTTAATGAAAATTTAGTTTGATTTTTTTGGGCTTGAAGTATCAACTCATTAAAATTTTTACACGCGTATGGTATATTGCCAATTCGCGTGGTGTGTTGCGTGGTTGCCTACTAATAGAGAGGAGCTGAGTTCGATCCCTGGATTCTGAAATTTAATGTGAGTAAAAGTTGAATTTTTTGAAATAAAATAAATTTCTATACATTTCAGAATAAATAGAAAAGCGCTTCTAACACCCTAAAGTCATGGGAAAATGAAAGGAAAAATAAAAACAATAACAATAATAAAATTTAAAGCAACGATTTTTTTGTAAATAACACACTGCTTTACTAGGCCTTTTTAAGGCCTTACAATGTGAGTCATTTCATTTATGCGACCTGAAAGTGAATGTCTTATAAAAGTCAGACAATTTGTTTAGTGGAGCAATAATACTGTTTTGCTTTGTTTATTTTATCAATAAGAATTTCCATGGAAAACTATTTAATTATATATAACTTCTGGTCAAAGGTCTTAAAGGAAATGGAATAGCTTGTATAATGTGCGCCAAACTGATTTGCATAAGGTCTTTATTAGTTACTATACAAACTAGAAAATAGCTTGCGTAGACACTTAAACAAGTTAAATTGTTAGTTGGGCACAGAGCCAAAAATATTGAAATTAGATTACTCTGGCTCTGACCGGTTGTCTAACGTCTGGTGGAAGCCAAATACAGTGCTCACAACACATATAGCCTGAAAGCAACAGTGAATCATTATGGGGAGAGCGCTATGGTATTGGCCTGTTTGTCCGCAGGCGACACGGGAAATTTAAAATTCATGGAGGGGACGATGGACAAAATATGTCGGTAGGTACCTAACTGACATTTTAAAAAATATTGACTTGAAATGCCGAAAAGTTTGGTATTTACAAAAATTTCCGTTTCTTCCAGGACAATGACTCAAAGAAAAGTCAGGAATTATGCATACCTGGGCTCATTTAGAATTAGCCTTATTTCATGGAACCTCCGGAAGAGTCACCTGCAATGAGTGTGATCGAAAACTGTTGGGCTTTATTGCTGAATAATGTTCGAAACACACAAATTAACTATAAAGGCACTTTCTGCTGAAAATAACCCCAGAGATCACCAAGAAGCTTGTTAATACATTCCAAAAAGTTTCAAGACTCTTAAAAAGGCCAAATAAAACCCGAAAAATATTTAAAATGCAATGAAATCAATAATAGTTGGTTGGCTACATGAAATTTGGCCCCAATGAAATATGGCTCGAACATAAAATGAAAAATGGCCCAAAAATTTATATGAGAAACAGCAAAAACAAGAAATTGTTTAAAATTTCTAAATTGAGGCCATTTTTTATTGTTTTGTGCCTTTTTTCATTTTTAATTTTGGGTAAAAATTGCATTATAAAAAATGGCTCAAACTTTTGTTCTTTAACCAAAATACTCTTACAACAAGAACTTTGATAGCAGGCCGACTGACAAAATAGGTGCCTACAAGACGACTGCCTATACCCAAAGCGGAGCGGAGCATGAGCGGGACAGAGGACCCAAAAAGGGAGTTCAAATCCTTGAACCCGCGAAGCGGCCCGGCGATGTACTTTTAAGGCTCTCCCTAACCGACGCAAAACATTTATTGTACGATTGTAATTTTGTTGTCTTCTTATATTAATTTTGGTGCAATTTTTCATTTTGTGTTTTGGGCTATTTTTCATAAACTTGGGGCCATTTTTCAATTTTGAAAATGGGGCCATTTTTCATTATGAAATAAACAAAAAAAAAACAAATTTGGGGCAATTTTTCATTTTTTTTGGGCCATTTTCATTGGGACCAAATTTCATGTAGCCTATTTGGTTATTTCTTAGACTGATCGTGCATCAAATAAGTTATGACCTGGAATTTAGCAGTGTTTTTAGTTTTTTATTGTTATAATGTTAAGTACCAATTTATTTAAATAAATTGTTGATCTGTGTTGAAGTGCATTAAGTTTATTTAAAAAATTGTTGGAGAGGTTTTATAAAAAATATTTTTTAATAAAAACAAATTTCTAAAACATTTTTAGGAAAAAAACTTTGAACGCCAAAATAGATTAAACCTTAATTTAAAAAATGGGCACGACTGGATCGCACAAACTTGCTCTCGTAGCTAACAACTTGAACGTAGTTTAAAATTGACAATGTACATAATATAGTGGTTAAATTTTTTTAAATTAATTGTTGATCATTATGATATCATTAAAAAAAGTTTTAAAATCAATTTAAAATATAAATTATTACTATAATTTAATATAATTTTTTTTAATAGCTAAAACAGATAAAGCTCAAAAAAAGTATGCTATCTGACTTGTTTGATAAATATGAATTTATGAAAAAAAAATTCAAAAATCGTTAGAGCGGTTTTCTTAAAATTAATTTTTTATATATAAAAATTCTTGAACATTTTTAAAAATAAAATTTGGTATTCCAAATTTTAGAATTTAATAAAATACAATTTTACACAAAATTTAAAAAATATTCATTTACCCGTTTTCAAGATATTGAATTTTCAAAAAAAAAATTTCAATATTTTTTCCAAAAATTAGTTTTTCGAAAAATGTTATATGTTAAATTGTTAAAATTGTGAAGGACCTCTTTCATAAACAATTCGGTTGAAATCGGCGTAGCCGTTAAGGAGAAATTTAAAAACCAAAATATCCGTTCCATGACAGGTACCGTTAATAACCGTTACAAATTTTTTTTCTACCAAAATATTCTATTTAGTAATTATAGTAGCACGTAATTTTTTTTTTCAAAATCTTTATAGCCGTTTTTGAAATAAATCAAATTTTGTATATTGGTTGTATGGGAGGTACCGTTATTTTTTGAGCTAAAAAAAAAATTTTATTTCCCCTCTAGGGAATCACCAAAGGACCTTAAGTCCAAAGTTTGAAGAAAATCGCTTAAGCCATTTAGGCTGCAGGTCAAGGTACAGTCAGACAGACAGAATTGCGAGGCCCACTTTTTTCGCGTTCTCTATCATCTTAATGTTAGGGAAAATTATTATCTCGAATTTTTTTTTCCACGAATCCTAAAATTGGCTTATACTAGGAAAAACCGATTATTTTTTTTTAAATTGCATATCAATTCTTCAAATACAAACATAATTTGAATCAATTCATATAATAATGAGAAAGTTAGCATTATTAAAAATGGTTCTATGGGAAGATCTGTAATCTATGTAATAAAATTGTAAAGAAAAATAGTTTTTCCTTTTTTTATAAAATGTCTGGTGCAGTTCCTCAAGAAAATTGGATGTAGGAACCGTTAATTTAGTTTCTAGGAACATGATTTTTTCTAGTAATTCTAGAAAATGTTTAGAATAACAAAAAAAGATTTACCAAGTCCTTTTAAAAATATCGAGTTTTGGGAAAAAAAAAAATATATTGAGAGTTAAATACTTGGTGGAAATAAATCTTTGAAATTTTAAGAGAAAAATAAAACACTTGTTTTGCCACAGTTGAAAATTTGTTTTTATTTTGAAAAAAATTTTTCAAAAACTTTTTGGAAGCTTCTATATAAAAAAAAAACATTAAAGAAAAAAACTGAAGACTACATTCACTAAAGATTGAATTCTTTTACAACTCTGCATGCATTAGGCTATCAGATTTAGGATGGTTTAGATGCTTAGAGCAACCCAGGTAATGGAAGTGCTGACAAACTGGTAAGAATAGGATCAGCTCTTGATCTTAGTCAAGCAGATTCAACTGCTCAAGTCCCGGCCTGTAATCTTAAGAGGGTAATCGAGAGTAAAGTTCTAGCTATAACTAACAAGAGATGGAAGTCACTCGATACCTGTGTTATAACTAGAAAATTATGGCCTAGTTTCAATAAACTAAAGACCGAAAAGATCATCCAACTGGGAAAAAAGTCTATATCTATTGTCGTGAGCGTTACCACTGGGCACAACCCAGTGAGTCTCAGTATGGACGACTTATGTAGAGGATGTGGTGACGAAGAGATACATGAGGATACTCCACACTACCTTTGGCACTGCCCTGCACTATGTCATCTAAATGCTCCTAGGGAGACATTTCTTCAATGACTTAGAGGAACTATCTGACATTACAAGCAATAACATGTTAAAATTTATTAACGCTACAAAATGGCTTGACAATTCTTAAATACAACTAAACAAATCAGTCACATACACCAACCCACTGATCTATCAAACTCAACCGCCAGACGTTGCATGAAGCCATTGCTCCTACGGGCCTGGTGGTGAGGAGGTAAAGAGAAGGGACCACGCCCTCAAAAAGACGATGGTGCGTTGGCCTCTCCTCAACCTGGTAATTGTGCTTATGGACACTTCTTCAGTAACCTGAAGACTAATCTGACTGAACGGGGCAGACGCATGCACCAACCACTGATCTATCAAGCTCACCCAGCGGACGTTGCATGGAGCTACTGCTCCTACGGGCCCGGTGGATAGATGATCTTTCCGGTGGGGGTAAATGAGGGGATTACGCCCTAAGAGGACAATGGTGCGCTTAACTCTCCTCAACCCGGTTTTAATATGCCATCAGACAATTCTTCAGTACCTTGATAGCTTCTTCGAGTTAACTAGGCAGGCACATACACCAACCACTGATCTATCAAACTCATCCACCAGACGCTGCATGGAGCCACTGCTCCTACGGGCCTTGTGGGGGATCATTTACCCGGTGGGGGTAGAGGGGATCACGCCCAAAGGACAGTGATACGTTGGTTTCTCCTAAACCCGGTGATTGTGCCGACGACGTAGGTTAATATGACAGAACGGGGTAGACGCAGACACCAATCACTAATCTATCAAACTCACTCACCAGACGTTGAATGGAGCCACTGCTCCTACGGGCCTGGTGAGTGGATGATCTTTTCAGAGGGGGTAGAGGTAGAGATCACGCCCTTAAAAGACAACGGTGCGTTAACCTCTCCACAACCCGGTGACTATGCGCAAACAGACACTTCTCCAACACCTTAATGGGACCGACTTAACAAAGCTACCACATACACCAACCACTGATTTATCAAACTTACCCGCCAGACGTTGCATGTAGCCACGGCTCCTATGGGGCTGGCGGAGGAATGATTTACCTGGTGGGGGTAAGGGAGAGGTTCACGCTCTAAAAATACTATGGTGGGTTGGCCTCTCCTTTGCCCGGTGATTGTGTCGACGGACTCTCCTTATCTGACCGAACTGGGCAGTCGCTGGCACCAATCACTGATTTATCGAACCCAGTGCCAGACGTTGCATGGAGCCACTGCTCCTACGGGTCTGGTGTGCGGTTGATCAATCCAGTGAGGGTAAAGGAAAGGGACACGCCCTTAAAAGACAATGGTGCGGCAACCTATCCTCAACCCCGTTTTTACGCAGCGACTGACACTCCTTCAATCAATTTGTAAACGACTTTTCCAAGCTTCAGCTTCCCTCTACAGACTATGTCATATAGGATTTATTATAGGTTTCTTTTCAGGGGATTAATCCCCAGGGTATCACAATGGATCTACACTGATCTAAGTGTGACGGTAACAAGATCAACTTCCAGCCCACTAACCTAACCTAACCTTACGCTTAGAGCAAGCGATACACTGTACTTTTTATTAATTGCAAATAATTGACTTTCTGTTTTACCTCGAGGCTACACGGGAAAGTACTGGCAAGCAAGTTGGCTACATAGTTTGACGGTCAAATTCATATACGTGAATATGCTGTCACATAGCTGCTATTAATTTTTTTATTGGTTACGTTCTGCTTTTAAAAGGATGGTCTTTCTAAGTTTTTGAACTTATATTTTTATTAAAATTGCTTAAAATATGGCAAATCAGGCGCAGGGACATAAGCCCCAGGGACATAACACCCAATTTTAATTTTTGGGGATTATGCCCCAATTTAGTGGGACATAACGCCCAAATAAAATTTGGGGACCCACCCAAGTGAGACCCAGGGCCCAAATATTTTTTGTTAAAAATGGGACATAGAGCCCAAATTTCTAAAAGGTGAAAACCGTAAAAAGTTTCCGCAGTAAAAAAAAATTGTTTAATATTTTATCTAGGCGCCCACGGAAGTGCAGTGCAATTACGCCCACGGAATTATCCCTCGCGCGTGTTAATTCCCAAGAATAAAAGGAAATAACACCTGTGTGGGATAATTCTTTTTAAAATGGTAATAAGTTCCACTACAAAAAAGAAGCAACACACGTGGGTGTTAATGCCTTTTGGAATCGGCACTTAGACCCACTAGTGTTATTCTCAATGGTCAAAAGTATAACAATAGAAAAATAGAAATGTAAAATTTGAAAATTCGCGCGAATTTTCAAATTTTACATTTCTATTTTTCTATTGTTAGAGTTTTGACCATTAAGTATTTATTTGGTTGGTAAAATTTTAAAACATTAGTAAATTAGAAATGTAAAATTTGAAAATTGAGTTTGTTCATTTTTTACACTTGTTGATATTTGTTGTTCAATGGGTTTTATTTGCATTTAAAATTGGAATTAAAGCCCTTCAGAAAAAGGAATTAACCCTCGATGGCGTTAGTTCCAATTTAAAAAGGAAATAACCCCCGCGGGAGTTAATTCCTTTTGATTGATTCATAAATGCTTCTACCCAAATCACTGTTTAAAAAAATCACTTTGAAAGCAGACCAACTGACAACATAGGCGCCTGCCTGGCGACTGACCATACCCTAAGCGGAGCGACGGAGTCGCGTGGGAGTTAAAATCCTTGAAACCTTTTTTTTTGGACTAACACCCGCGTTGGATAGTTCCGTTTTTATTTGGGCCTTTTGTCCGACTAAAGTGGGGCATAATCCCCAAAAATTAAAATTGGGCGTTATGTCCCTGCGCCGGCAAATCATACTTCAATGACGATAATGAAAAAAAAAAATACAAAGTCGTAATCTCACATGGGTATCTGAATAACGGTTTTTTAATTTAAAAATTTAATCCCAAAAATTTCGTTGTTTGTATTAATAATTCTTAAAAAAATCGGATTTTTTGTGATGGTTTTTAATCCATCGTCATTGTAGCCATCCTTTCATGGAATTCAATATTTCATACCTTGACAGATAGGCAAGAAACTATATTTTGGCGTACACGGAATATTTCGTTCCAAAGGCCCTAAAATCACCTTTTCCCATGCATTTAAGATTTCTTTAAGGTTTTTTAATGCATCTTCTTCGTAGCAATCCTTCAATTTAATTTAGCAGTATATGGCCTGACAAAACGGTAAGAGAACATTAGATTCTAATGCCACCGAAAGCCTCAAAACCTGCAACAGTTAGTGTTAAAATTACCATCTTTTAGTAAAATTATTCAAAAATATTATAAAAATAACAAACTAATAATAATGATTCAACCGTGGTCATGTATTTGAGGGAAGTCATACGTTTTCATTTTTTTGCTTGAACAAAAAAAATCATATCCTAAAAACTATTCAAGGAAAATATTTTTTTTTTTCTGAAAAGTCTTAAGGCTTGCTATACCCGATTGCATATATAAATAAATTGGGTGGCGCAACAGCTCGTGCAGAACCAGGGCCTAGGGACTTACAACTCGCAACCATTCCTGTGTGCGTGTGTCGACAGAAAATGCAAGAGACCACCAATTTTATGCCGAATCCGAAGACGAGAAGCACTTATTAATGACAAGCGATACTCTTGGAGGATTTGTCTATTTCTCGCAAGAGGCAGTAGTCGTGAAAAAATCTTTTTAGTTTTTTTTTAGGTGGACGAGGCTGGGAACTGAACCCAGACCTCCAGCGTGACAATCCAACGCGCTAACCATTACGCTACGAGCTACTACGCAATTGCAAGGTTATCCATTATGTACTGGACACCTCTGTATGTGAAAACATTTTAATATGAATTTTTGAGCTCCACTGTACGAGAGTAGCTAGATACATATTAAGGGTGTACCTGTACATATAGTAATGGATTGGTAATATTTTTACAAAATTTAAATGCAACATTTCCATACTAAGGGCCAGTTTGTTCACAGCTGATTATCTTTAATCCATGATTAGTGGAGCTGGGAAATCCTCAAATGTTTTTGTTTAAAAAATTCAAAATATGAGTTGCTAATCATGGATTTCACAAACTTCAACTTTAACTTTACGAATCGCAAAATAATATTAAAGTAATTTTTTTCAAAAAAAAAAAAACATAATTTTATTTCCATTATTCGAAGTTTTTGGTAAAAATGTGATATGCAGTATTATTAAAACTGGTCTAGAAATGACATGTACAATGTTTAATTAAAATTGTAATAGTAGTTTTTGAGGAAACTGGATAAGACCAATATGGTTGTTTGGCAGCTACCGGTGCTAGATGAGCTAAAACAAAAATTCGAATTTCACCTTTAGGGAATCACATAAAAACGCTTAACAAAAACGCTACATCAGGTCGCACACACAACCAAACGCACGCACGGACGTCTTGAAGAAAATCACTTTTTTAACCCAAAACCAATATTTGCCCCATCGAGCAAGTGAAATTAATTTTAATTTGTAGCCCATAATGCTCGTTAGTTATAATCAAATTAAATTTGTTTGCAAGCAATGACAATTTTTATGAGAATTACGATACTTCTCTGCTGCTTTGATGATCTGTTAAATTTTAATTATTTTACATTTTCCATAGAGAGTATACTTTCTAAATGATTTTGATTAAAAATGAATTTCTTACAGAAAAAAAAAAAACAAATCTAGCTCATTTGCGCATGTTTTAATTGAGTCAATCAAAGTATTTTACTTCACACTTTCTGCACATTACAACGACAGTGACAAGTATTTTTCTTAATCACTTACTGTGTTAAATTTCACCTCTCCATCCTTTTGCACAAATTCATCAAAGCCAAAAACCGTTCGGCATTGTGGTCAGCTACATTTCTGACCACGCTGTATGGTTGGCCCTGGTCCAGACATCAGGGGAGTGGTTTCTTGTAGCGTACATATTTATTCTTAAGAAACACTCAAACTCAATATCGAAGTTTATTGTGTGTGCCAATGCCATTACAAAGCGTAAGTAAGGCTCTGTTGTGATGGAATTGGAATTTCCTAAGAATTTACAAGCGCCTGTTAAACTCTCATTGCATCGGTATTCCTATTACGGCGCAAAGCAGCCAGCCAGTGCAGCGCAGCGGTGTGGTTAGTTTGCAGAAAACGTGGTGCTTGTCAGCAAACGTGCTTACACTTTTGTGGTCTATGCGATCGATGACGAAACGGGCCGGGACGGTTAAGCAAACAAGGATCACGTAAGCACTTCGCCGGTACTCAGTACGGATACGTATTGTTTTCCTTTTTTTGTTGTTTTGTTTAAAAAGAACACTGTGTTAGAGAAAATACGTAATTAACTGTCATTATTCCAAACACGTTAAAACTGCATGTGTTCTTTGGATGGACTTAAAAAAGCGGGGAGGAAGTCTTCGGACCATATAGTCATGCAAACTTTATTTCTGACCATACCCATAGCTCCACTGATGATGTCGATGTGTCCCATGCCCACTAGAGTTGTCCCTGTTCCCGTACCGCGTCCGCGTCCCAATCAATCAATGACGTCCTTCACACGACTCTGCCATCATCCAGTTGACAAAGTATTGCTGGGCGTTTTTGCTGCCTGCCATGTCATCATCATCTGTGATGGTAAAGCCGTCTACTTTTTCTCATTGTCCATTTATTCTTGCGCCACTTTGTTGCTTGTTGATTTTTATTGCTCGATTATCGATGTTTGTATATCCAGCCCATATATGTATACAATTCCATTTAATCCGTGTAAAATATAGTGAATAAATGGTATCATGGTTGGAACGTTCACTTTCGAATCAAGGAATTCGCAGTAATGTATCTGCTTTGTGTTAGAATTTCAAACATTGCAAAATAGCAAGTAACACAGGCAATTTATTACACTTCATCAATTAAAATTCACTTCGACAAGTCGTCATGTCTTTTATTCAATTAAATGTAATCATTTAATTTAAGAAGAAGAATAACAAAACTGAATATTACATAGGCACAGTATATGTACATACCTCAATGGAATCAGTAACAAATAATTAAAATCAGGGCTTAGAGTCAGTGCTGTCGTTTCCAAAAAAAAAATCATAGAAGGTACTTAGTTTTACATATTTACATTACATTACATTATTTAATATTTGAGATAATTTTTCATAATAAATATATTTTCACCGGAAACTAAGAAATTAATTTTTTCTATATTATTCACAAATTTTCATACTTACTTACTTACTTAGGTCCTCGGACCTATTACGTCCGTGATGTTTCCCTTACGGGACATAGGGCCTCCACTACACCTACGCGCCATCGTGTACGATTTCTTGAAATATATTTCAGCTCTCTCCAACTTTTCCCCAGTCGTGCCGATTCCTGTTCGACCGTTCTTCGCCATGTACTTCTAGGCCGGCCCACTTGTCTTCCCTCCTGTGTGAGCGGGTTCCACTGCATTGCTTGAGATGCAATGCACCGATCGCCTTTTCGAAGCGTATGGCCAATCCACTGCCACTTTCTTCTTCGTATAATGGAGTCTATGGGCTCCTGACCCGTTCTCGCATGAAGTTCGGCATTGGAGATACGGTTGGGCCAGAAAATCATCAAGATGTTTCGTAGACATCTATTAACGAAGGTTTGCAGCTTTCTAGTGACAATTTCAGTGACTTTCCAAGTGCTGCAGCCGTAAAGCAGAACGGATTCAACATTGGAGCGGAACAGTCGTAGCTTGGTCTTTAAGCTAAAAGAGTTGTTTCTCCATATTTTGGACAGCATTCCGAACGCAGCCTTTGCTTTTCTGATTCGGCTGTTTACGTCCAGTTCAGTTCCGCCACCCGTAGAGACAATACTCCCAAGATATTGGAAATCCTCTACCATCTCTACCGGTTGTCCAGAAATATTTACTTGGATTGATGAGGAAGTTCCAAGGCTGATCCTTTTAGTTTTTGCTGAGTTGATCTTAAGCCCTACGATTTCTGCTTCTCTCTCCACCCTTGTTGTCATTTGATGGAGATCCATGATCCTATGAGAGAGTAAGCATACGTCGTCCGCGTAGTCCAGATGTTTCAGGTGAGATTGCAGAGTCCACTGAATTCCTCCATTTCCATTTGACAAAGCTGCGTGCAGTACGTCACTTATCACCAACAGGAACAGTATTGGTGACAGTATACAGCCTTGCCTAACTCCACTTTGGATTTCAAACTCCTCTGACAGCCTACCTTTGTGCAAAACGTGACACCTGGATCCATCATATGTAGCCTTGATAATAGCAATCAATTTATCTGGGATGCCCCTCCTGTGCAAAGCAAGCCAAATAAATTCTCTATTGACACTGTCGAACGCCTTTTCAAAATCGATGAACAGCAGGTGAAGTGGTGATCGATATTCAACGCACTGTTCGATGATGATCCGCAAGGTGTTGATGTGATCCACACAGGAAGATCCAGTGCGGAAACCTGCTTGTTCGGCGTCGAGTGTGTCTTCGAGGTGGTCTTTAATTCGGTCCAATATTATCCTTGCTATTATCTTGGCTACTGCAGGCAGAACGCATATTCCTCTCCAGTTTTCGCACTGTGTGAGATCTCCTTTCTTTGGGAGCTTGACAATCATTCCTTTTTTCCACTCTTCAGGAAAGCTCTCTGCTTCCCAAGCTCTCTTAATAAGTGGGTGCAGTAGCTCGCTCGATGTCGTTGGGGCTGCTCCTAAGAGCTCTGCAGGAATACCGTCAAGTCCAACCGCTTTGTTGTTCTTCAGTGCTTTGATGGCGGTGATAATTTCTTCTTTACTGGGGGGTACGGTGCGTATTCGGGAAATTGTTACTTCGGGTAGCTCAGTGGGAATAGGGTTCACTTCACTGGCGAAAACGCGGTTTAAAACCGCAGAAAAGTGTTCCCTCCACCTTATGAGCTGGTCCTCATCCGAAATTAGCAGGGACCCGTTTGTGTCTTTAACCAGGTGTTGTTTAGAGCTCTGGACACCAGTGAGCTCTTTGGTAATTCTGTAGACGGTCCTACTGTCACACCTACTAGCGGCTTCTTCTGCTTCTGTAGCCAGTGCGTTGATGTAGTTACGCTTATCACGTCGCACACTACGGTGAACTTCCCTCATCTTCATGCGGTACGTAGACTCAAGCTCGTTTCTCCCTGCTGCTGGGGTAGCTGCGAAGCGAGCTTTAAGGTGTTTCCTTTCTTCGATCCTTGCCCAAGTTTCGTCAGAAAGCCAAGCACTATTTCTTCCTTGCACCCGGCCGACTATACTTTCAGCACCGGATATGAACACATTTTTCACAGCACACCAATGATTTTCGGTGGATGTGGTTTCCGTGCTGCTGATTGCGTTCAATCCTTGTGAAAGGTGGTCCCCTAATTGTTGGCGCACTGCAGGATCCTTTAGTCTATCTGTATTAAACTTGGGCATTCGAGTGTTTCCTTGGGATCTCCGAACTGCAGCTGTACGCAATCTTACGGTAGCAACCATCAGATGGTGGTCCCGGGCCATTCCCATGTCAGCACCTCTTCTGTTACGGACGTCCTGGAGACTGCTTCTAAAACGCCGGCTGATCGCGAAGTGGTCAATTTGGTTGGAAGTTGCTTGTCTGTCAGTCGACACCCAACTGACTTTGTGGCACGTCTTATGCTCGAACATGGTCCCTCCAATAACAAGGCCGTTGGCGTTGCAGAAATCGACAAATCGTTCGCCATTGTCGTTTCGGTTACCAACACCATGTTTTCCCATGACATGCCTTAGCCCAGTGTTGTCATTGCCAACCTTGGCATTTACGTCTCCCATCACCATAACTATATCACCTCGTGGAACGCTATCATAAGCAGCACTCAGCCGGTTATAAAAGGCCTCCTTCTCCTCGTCAGAAGAGAGCAGAGTTGGGGCGTAACACTGTATGATGGTGACGCGACGTACTCTAGTCCGGAACCTGGCTTTCAGGATCCTGTCACCTAAAGGCTCCCAGGAAATTAGGCTTTTGAGAGCTGTTTTGGAAAGCAGCAATCCAACGCCAGATTCCCGAGCGCTTCCAGGTGTTTTTCCGGAATAGAATAGTACAGTTTTACGGGTTGGTGACTTGAACTTCCCCGAACCCAGCCATCTAACTTCACTTATCCCTAAGATGTCCATCCTATACCGCATGAATTCCTTCTCTAGTTGCAGGAATCTGGCATTCTGAGGACCTTCTTTTCCATTGTCAAGAAGCGTCTTCACATTCCAGAAACCAATCTTTGTCCGGGTACAATAGCCAAAAGTCGTCAACGAGTTATCATTAATTATCCGAGGCGTAGTGTTGGTTTCGGTAGCGGGTTGATTTCAGTTACGGAGAATGCTAACCTCCGTAACCTATCCTAGAAAGCTAGGCCTTTTCGCACTTGTAATTTTGGCCTATTTATGTATATTGGGATACATAAATAGTTGCCTGGGGACCACCACGAGGAGTTAAAACAAGCACTTCATCGTGACTGATTGTTGCGCTACTGGCCCAGACCAAGTTCTGAGCAATCAATAGTTTCCCGATCAGGCACGATGCAAATTTTCATGAGGCAGGAATTTTATTTTCGAAGGATTTATTGTACTTGTTACGAAAAAAGAACTGCTGGCAACGACTTTAACTTTCTACTAAACTTTAAACAACACCAGATGTCGTACGATGCATGAAGAAGAATTTTTGTACCCAACCGCTCGTAAAAAAAGAAGAAGAAAAAAGATGGAAGATACTTAAATGTTTAGACGCCGAGAACAAAAATACAATTTTTGACTATACAGATATAAAATATAAAGAATATTTCTACTGTTTTGTTTTTTTATAAAGTAAAAGTATAATTAATAAATAGAACCAAGTAAAAAGGCATCAGTATACTTCAGAAATTTGTTTTTTTATTTGAGATCAAAGGAAATTTGCAAGAAGTTTTTTTCCCCTTCTGATCTGGCTGTGATCTAGAAAGCCTTTATTTGTCCAAAACTTGAGTACAATTCTCATGTTTGGGCAGGAGCTCCAAAAACTCACTTGAGTTTGTTGGACAGAATTCAAAAGAGAGCTTTAAAAATGATAGGCGAAAGATCTATAACAGAAACAATTACATTTCTCGAACACCGCCGTAATGTTTCGTGTATTTCTCTATTTTATCGCTATTATTATAATCAGTGTTCTAGTGAAATAGCCAGTTGCATTCCTCCCCTTAAAAAATTCAACCGTAATACTCGCGCTTCTAGGAATGCCCATCAGTTCACCCTCGAGTCCAACTTCAGACGTACTGTAATGTACAGAGATTCTTTCTTCAGTCGCACCACACGAATGTGGAATGCTTTACCTGACTCGACTTTCCCCTCCCATTTCGATGTGCAAACGTTCAAAACCAATGTGCATCGGTATCTCCTTCTAAATCCTCTTCTACTTAGCTAATCGCTCGTGCTGTGTTAAGAACATTTTAAGGGTAGCCATAACCCCTTTTGCGCGCTTGGAATATAAAAAAAAAATAATAGTACTACTTTACTGTACCAGCCCTATAGAAAACAAATTTTTTTCTTTCTATTGTTCATATATACCTACTCAAAGCAACACAAGTAAAAATGTTCTGCACGAAATTCTCAAAGGTACACAAATCTAAACACCAAAAAAAAAGTGTTTTTTTTTGTCGATGCACTTCACCAGTCGTTGTTGACTGGCCAAAATATAAAAGTCCAACTTTCAACCAACGTTGCCGATGTGTCACGATAGTGCATTTTTGACAAGGGATTTTCTTCAAGGCACGGTGGCCAGTGTTGTCACTTCAAAATTTAAAAACGTGGTAGATTAAGCTACGAAAAAGTGGTAGATTCAGATTTTTCGGTGTAGATTTTAAAATTTTAAGTTCTGCAGCTTTTATTTTTTTTTGGTATTATAAAACAAGGTATTTAAAAAAAATAATCGAAATTATCGGCAATTGAACTACATACAATTTTATACGAATACGATGTGAACTTATAGTTCCGTCGAGTGTTGTTTTAAAGATTGAAGTTCGAGGACGTACGTGTTGAATGGTACATGAAAATAAAATAAATCCCTACGGCATACACGAAAAATCCCTTCTTTATGAATTTTATCCCTACACCTATAAAATCCACAAAATAACATAAACATACTTAAGGAAACAAAAATAAGATATTTTTTTAATGTTTGTTTAAAAAGACTCTTTTGAAGGATTACAATAGTTTAAAATTTAAGCTTAAAATGCGCCAGCTCATGCTAAGCTAGATTTGACAAGACCTCATAAGATTTGCATTTTATAAACAATTATTTTAGTATAGTTGTTTTTTTGTTTCAATTCAGCTGATTTCTGTGACATTCTCCACAAAAATTAAGCTAGGATTTTAGCCAATGTTTGGGGAGAATAGTGCTATCTAAAATTTAGCGCGATCTGCATACTTGGCTTAAAGAAAAAGGTGTTATAAGATTTTTCGAAAAAAAAAAATGTTTTTTTTTTTTAATTTCCTCAGAAACTTGTATGCATTTAAAGGAATTCCTTGATTTTTATATGGCTGATAAAAAGTGGTAGAATTTTTGATTACCGTGGTAGAAGTGGTAGATTTGAAAATTGCTCAAAAAAAGTGGTAGATCTACCACAATTGTGGTAAAGTGACAACACTGACGGTGGCACGAAAAAATTCAATATGGCACGATTTTAAAATCTCCATTACTTTACTTCTACTTCTATGATGTACATTTTCGCAAAATAAGTTAGAATTTTGAGGAAACTTTATAAAAATTGAGCGAAATGACGTACAAATCAGTATAAATTTATATTTTTTAATAATACACGAAAAGTCGTATTTTTTGTTGCACCTATAATTACACCAATTTAAAGTATTGATTTTTTTTGTAAAGTAGAAGAACTTTTTTTTGCACGCAAAAGACATGTTTTTTGTGGCGACAAAATATTTTTTCAAGCAGCAACTCTGCTCCCAACGTACAGTTACAGAATGAAACAGTTGTTATATTTCAACCCAGCGTCGTTAACAATTAATGCACACTGCTTTATATCGTCATCGCAATAGCAACACACTGACACTCCGAATACATATTATTTAGATAAAATCTAAATAAAAAGTGAAACATGGTAAACGGACCGAACGAACGGGTAATGTTTGCTTGACATAAATATTGTATACTTTAAAAAAGGCAACAAATCAGGTTAATTATATCCGTCCCTTTTGAACTTGCTAAGTGGAAACATATTTTCATATTTTCTTATTTTAAAGCTGTACCAGTTGGTCATTTATTTATTTTAGAAATTTAAAAATAGTACGTATACGCCAGAGTGTACACAATCTCGAATTTAATTTAGAAATTCAAATTTAGATAATTCAAGCAGAATAAAATTTGCTAACCAAGGCGCATTTTCTGATACGAAATTTAAGCATTTAAGTTCAACATAAGAACTAATGTGACATTGTGACTAATGTGCACGTTCAGTCGAGTAAAATTAATTTGGCAAATAATCCGATGAAAGGGTTTATATATGTATATGTGTGTTCTGGACCTACTCCTTTTTCCTTTATTAATTCCGGAACAGAAAAATACTACGAAAACATTACTCAGGACAGCCAATCGAATTATTTTGGAGTAAGCGGAGTCAAAAAGGAGTAACTCCGAACCTCCAACCGAAAACGACATAAGAGAATAAGTAGTGCAATGTGGGCTTTAGATGAATTAAGGTTTACTGTAGAATAGTTAATGAAAAACAAATTTAAAAATAAGTAACTGAGCCTTATTTTTTTTAAGTTCAATAAGACAAAATTTTAACGAAAGCTACCGAAATTAACGTATCCGTGAATTTTTTTCTTTTAATTAATTTTGCTTTTCTAAAATTTTCAAAATTGTCATGGAACCTATGTATTATGTAAATAAATTAGTAAAAAGAGAATCCTTAACTTTTCCATGAATTTGGTGTCTGTTTCGCTGGCCGAATATTCGGTATGAAATTAAATCAGACTACATGCACATCGACTTCGACAGCCCTGACCTCTGACAATTATTGTAGGTTTTTTTTTTATTAATACTCAATATAATAGTTTTATATAAATAAATAGTTTAATCAAATAAGTAGTTTCTTACAGAATAAAAACACATCCACGTAAAATATTTTATTCTTTTCCTTTTATAAAACATAAATTAACATTTTTTTGTGATTCTTTTAGTTAGCTAATTACATTTAACGATTTTTTAAAAACCCTATGAAAATTTACATATAATCAGGCATGTATAATATGTATTTTTGTTTTTGTTCAAAAAGAATGCCAGTTGATGATGACAGTCATTCTCGTTAAACTTTTTATTCTCAGAGCTAAAACGAAGCACAACTTGATATTCTATACTTCAATAAGATATTAAGTAAAATAATATTAAAAGGAATAAAATAAGCGCATGAGAATCTTTATTTTCATCTGATTGCTCTCATCATCAAGAGTACCTATAGAATTTGCATTTAAATGTAGATAAACGTTAGTGCGAATTTTATTTTAATAAAAAATACAATTTACAGGTGAATTTTATATTTAATATTATTTCATGCATAAAAACAAGACTGTTAAATCCTTAATTGTATACAAAGCGCATTCTATTTAAAGAATTTTTTATTTTCATTTGGCAGGTTTTATGATTGAAAATGGTACGATGTTTCCTTTCAATAAGATCTTACTATGCATAGAAAAGGTATTTTAATATATTTAATGTTTCATTTATAATGTTTTTATGCTTAAATAGAATATAAAAAAAATAATTGATGCCTTGCAGGGTAAATTTATTAAAACTATTCCTTATTCCAAACCAAATTAAACACATCAAATGCTTTTAGTCTTGAAGTTATTCACTATGGTCAAGTATTGCAATATAAATAGCTCATTTTAAATGATCATTATGATCATTGCTCATAGTCAAGCATTTTCTTCCAATTACTGCAACATTAAAAGTTCAACATTCGCTCGTGTACTATAATATCATTCACAATAATTACCTACATACGAAGATATCTGATACCATGCATTTTATCACATAAATTTAAAACAGAGCAATCTATGTAATTTTCGCATCAACCACATTAGTTATTGCTTAGCAAAATCACAAGTAGTGGTACATAAATATAAATATAAGTTAATAATTTCAGCCAATCACTTCCTCCATCATTAAAATCAATATTAAATAATAACCACTCCGCTAACATCTCAATTATTATTTCTTGTTTTAATGACAGTCTGTCGCCTCATCTCAATTTAATTCAAAAAAATACCATTTAACCCTGCAGAGGAATAACGACGATCTATCTATCACGTGATACCTGTTCTGAGTCAATTCGCTATAAGAAGCTGAATACCTCTAATATATCTATGCCTATAATAATAGTTGGTATAATGTGGATCAACTTCATTGGCATGGACATTTACATAGGATCAATCAATTGATCCGACATTTTGTTTGTTGTTGTTTGAGCTATTTATAGAAAATATATTTATTATTATTATCCTCCTGGCCATAGTTCTGAGTCCGAAATTAACAAGCAACGTGTAAGCCCGGTGTACATCATGGTGTGTAATATATATTTTTTTATAACGTAGGTTTGATAAATAAACGATTAAGGTGACCATTTGGTATTTTTTATTCGTTGACAAACTATTTTTTACTTGCTTTCGTGTCAAAAAGTCGAATTTTTAATCAAAACTTAAATAACGGCAATAGAACGAAGTCTTACAATTTCAGTTTTATCAAGTTTTCTCGAAAACGGCTTTAACGATTTTGATAAAACTTCGTACATGTAATCCCTAGAACAGTTTTGATTACACTGCATACCAGGTTTTTGCCAAAATAAATAGAATAAGGAAGGCCATTTGTTGGAAGGCAAGAGGATGTGAGGAAAGGAGTAGGTGTAACGGTGGTGCAGGAAAAAGGAATAGGTAGGATAAAAGGAAATGGACCGGATAGGAATGGAATGGAATGCCAAGTTCCAAGGGACGTGGCCTGCTAGCGATGCTCGGTAGTTAGCTCGCCGGAATGGGGGGGGGGGATCTTGCCCCCGAAACTTGGCCTTACCTCTCAACAAAAACAGTGATCAGTTCTGAGAACAACAAAAATATTTGAAAATCGTGGACGGACTTCACCACACTAGGGTGCTGCTGATGTCGATGCAGCATGGCCTATTCCCACCCAACCTGGAAGTTCTTCGGCCTATTTTTTTTAAACCGACGTGCGTCGTGATAATGCAGAAATTATTTTTATACACCAGCTCTTGACTGGTGGCATCGATTGTCCAGCCCTCCATGATCAAATTAAATATAATTCAAACCAACGTCATTTAAGGGCAATACCACTATTATGTATTCCCTTCCATCGAACTGAGTACGGCCAGAATGAGCCGATAACCAGAATGCTTCGGAAAGTTAACACGTCAACCATTTGCGATCCTAATCTCTCCAAATTCTCCCTTCAACGCGCTCTCCTAACTTAATCCCTAACCTGTCATGTCCTTATTTCCTGGCTCTTTAATTTTAATTTAGTGTTAAGCTTTTTAATTTTTAATTGTTATCCTAGTTTTAAGATTGTTATACTTGCTTGTATTAAGCTTACAATAAATTAAAAATGTTGAGTTTTTTTTTTTTTTGTTGAAAAAATTGCCTTTTTTGGAAATATTTCTGAATACCTTACCTCTTCAATCTCTTGGTTGATTTTTTCATACTCTTGCAGTACGGTACTTTTTAGCTAGCCAAAAAGTATTGCATTTAAAATTTGATTTTTTATAAATAGTTAATTTTTACGGACAAATAAAATCAAACAAAGAATAAACTTTTGTTCGTTTCACATTGTTTTGGTGTCATCCCAGCTGGTGAAGAACCAGGGTCTATATAGTGACTTACAACTTTCAACAATTCCTGTGTGTGTGTGGACACCCAACATATGGGACCCTCAATTTTTTGCCGCATCCGAACGGATGAGACGAGAAGCACTTTTTTTATAAAATGAGATACATTTGCAAAAAGACTAAGCTGGTAACCCTAGTCTTAGATGTTTCTCAAGACCTGAGACAGAAAACAAAAAATAAACCAAACAAAAAAATTAGTAAAAACAAAACTACAAACAAAAAAAATACTAGTTTGATGCTAGTATTAAGATCATTAGATTAAGTGAACATTAAACGTGGTGGAATCTCACTTGAGATCCTAATTAGGTGTATTCATTGCTTCGACCAAGAGCAAGAGTATAAGAGCAAGATCATGCCAAAGCTACTTCCACATCTAAACGACGCGACTGACGCGACCGACGCGTCGTCATACCGACACAGTACAGAGTTGAGTGCAAAAATCACCCGCTCGACGACAAGGTGCAATTTGCAATCTGATCGCCTAGCAGCCTATGATGCAGTATACAAAAAGATCAACGTGTGGCCATATCATCCGCCGCCATTGATATAGAGCCTTCATCATCATCGTGCGAATAAAATAGTGTGTGTTTGGAAAGACGACCCATCTTCACGCC
Organism: Melangyna quadrimaculata; assembly: GCA_949320155.1. NCBI lineage: Eukaryota > Metazoa > Arthropoda > Insecta > Diptera > Syrphidae > Melangyna > Melangyna quadrimaculata. The sequence goes on from OX439483.1 coordinate 38,821,223, forward strand.
TGGCCCAAGGATAGTCGCCGTCATCGCGATCATAGTAATGGTCATCAATTCTCTATACGTTGCTCTGGCCTTCCATACAGCAAACCTACATACATAATGCCAAGATGTTCGATAAAAAGCAATATTGTAGACCATTAGAAGGTAAATGCCATACGCGTTGGTATCCGATATATAAGTAGGTACTATAACTACAATACCTTCACGAAGGTACAAAAAATTCTTAAACATTTTTTTTTTGTTCATCGTTCATTTTGGCATTCTTGAAAGATTGCCCAGAACCGATAGCTCACTTGAAACGATGTGCTGGTTTGGTAAATTGCGCGGCTTCGATGTCTTTTTTTTTATATAAGTAGATATACACCCAGTGGCTTACAGTGAGTCTATTCTTAGTAATCTTTGTTTTGTGTGCATAATTTCCCTAAAGCGTTGACTTAATTAAGTTGTGCTTAGTTACATAATGTTCTGTGTATAATTGTGTTTTTTTTTTTTTTTGGTAAATTTCAAAGAAAATGAAGAACATTAACGGGCAGTCAAACATTATAAGTTGCCTACTATAAAAGTTAGGAAACAGTTTCCTTGGAAAAACTACTGGGCTTTAAGTGTTTAGGAATGTTGAGTTTGCCTCGGTAGCTCATTACGTGCAAGTCTAAAGAATTACTTGTAAATTCTTAGTGAAATAAAATGAATTATCAATTTCAAAATAATAACTAGGGCTGGCCACGAGACGAGGCTCTGCGAGACTTTTGCAAGTCTCGTCTCGGTCTCGTTAAAATCGAAAATTTTCAGTCTCGTCTCGGTCTCGTGTTGGTCTCATATAATTAAGTCTCGTCTCGGCCTCATCTCCGAAAAATACGATTTCCGGCCAACTTGTTGATTATTGGAACGAAATATTTTCGATTATAGTTCGAACACGTGCAGAAGAAAATAAATATTTAACTGAAATTGGATTTTTAAATTTAATAGACTTTGTAAATTTCGGTCCAAATATACAGTGTCGTCTCGGTCTCGTCTGGGTTGCTTAAAAGCCAGCCTCGTCTCGTCTTGGTGTTGTCATGCGAGACCGAGAATTTTCTCGTCTCGTGGCCAGCCCTAATATTACTATTACATTTTTTTAAAGTTTAGTTTCGCTTATAAGTATAATAAATTCTATGAATGGAATTCAAAAACATACAAAGGTATACTTACCCAACAGCCTGCTTTTAAATAAGGGAACACAAATGACTATTTTCGTTGGTGATAATTTATTAGTCTTTTTGCCTACATACATATAAATGTTTAACTTCCGAAACTGATGGAGGATAAACTGTCCATACCGACAAAATGCTTGTTTTTGCTAAAATTTAAAAATAAATCGTTAGGGGAGAGGGGGGCACTTTAGGACACTTTTTTACAAAAATTGCTCTTGATCCCTTAAAAAGCGGAGTATTCCTTCGAATCTTGAGAATTATTGTTGCTTGTTGTTTACCTTTCAATATGATTATACATACATATATAATTATGATTAATATATTTTTTTTTATTTTAATAAACTCTTCAAAGTGTCCCAATCTGCCCCTCTGGGGGGGGCATTTTTGGACAGCCATGAGGCAGTTTTGGACATGTCTCAATTTGACGCTTTCAAGTAGTTTTTATGTATTTATTTAACAGAAAAATAAATTATTTTAAAACATAACATCAAATCAAAAATTAATAAAATATAGAACTGAGTCTTATATGTTCAATGTATGAGTTTCATAGCCCTGTTCTAATTTTCGGTCGAATTTCATATTCAATTTCGGTTTATTATTTTCCTTCTTCAAGTTCGGTTTCATACGTTTGGAATTCGTTTAGGTTTTATCTGTCGAATTGAGAATCAGAATATTTGTACTGATTTCTTTGAAAACTGATTTCGAAAAATGAAATAAATAAACAATAAACCGAATTTAAAAAAGCAAAACAAAAACGACTTTTTCTGAGTAAAAAAGAAAACTTAAAAAAATCCAAATTTTTTTTAATTTAAAATATTCTACCTTTCATCTTTTTCTAACTTTTAAGTGGGAATGAGATAAAGCAGAGAGAAGTCAAAAAAAAATTCGGAAGAGTCAGTCCAATGTGAACACCGTCACAGAAAACAAACAACACATTACACAAAAATCTCCCAAATTTAAACCTCAGTGTCATTTTTTTATCCAAAATAAGTTCCATGGCTTGGAACAAGTCGAGTTTATTAGGAGAAAATAAAAATCGGGTGGCACAACGGCTCATGAAGTACCAGGGCCTAGTGACTAACAACTCGCAACCATTTCTGTTTGCGCCTATCGACAGGAATGGAAGGGACCTACAACTTTATGCCGAATCCGAACAGCTAGACGAGAAGCACTTATTCGTGACAAGTGATACTCTTGGAGGATTTGTCAATTCCTCGCAAGAGGCAGTAGCCCTAAAAAAAAACTTTTTAGTTTTTAGGTGGACGAGGCTGGGAAGAGTTTATTAGGAGCGGTTTCTTTATTTTTCTTATAATGTCTGACAATTGTTGCAGAAGTGAATCTAAACAAATAAAACGAAAAACAATAATTTTACACAAATTACCGAAATAGATTGTTCAGTGATAAAAAAGATGCAGATTAGGACTTGTCCAAAAGTGCCCCGAGGGGGACAAAAACCAAAAAAGCTCATATTTTTTTTAAAAACAATGTAAATTGTTAAGATTTTGGTTGAATAACATCACAACACAAATAAACATTATAATAAAACACTTCTAACTTGTAAATTGAGCATAATTTTAGAATAATATACTTACGTCTCAGAATAAAAAAATTTACAACGGTCGTCTGGAAACACACTTTTATTTTTTAAATTGGTATCGTTTCAATATCCATCAGATGTTTGTTTGAAGTGGAGTTGCCACTGTAAAATTTTATTAAAGTAGTTAAAAGTTTTTATTTTACTACTTTTTTTGAAGTTGTTCTAAGCTGCCTGCGTCCTAAACTGCCCCCCTCTCCCCTACTCTAAACCAGTTTTTAGCTCACCCTGTCCATAATTAATTTTTGTTGTTAACAATGAGCATTAAAATGTATAAATAGTAACCTCAGTTTTATTTAATATGCCGTTTTCACTGGGCCAAATGAGGTAATTTCGTTGCAAATTACCAAATGGGATCCGAAATTACCTCATTTCCCATAGAAAATCACATTTCAAAATGAGGTAATTTCAAACTCATTTGCACGAAATAAGGTTGGAAACTAGGTTAATGCATAAAGCGGGAATCAGTTTCAAAAGCTCTTAAAAGGATGGATACAAAAATTATAAGATAATCTTATTGCTGACTTCAATACTTACAAAAGTACTTGAAACAAATTTTTATATTTATGTTTCCGTTAAAGTCCGGAATCCGTTAATGCTGAAGTTAACTAGTTAATGTCAGCATTAACTTATTCGATCAGCTAAATTCGGGAATTTTCTTTCAATTTGCAGGATTCCGGACTTATATAGTTAATGTCGCAATTAAAGTATGTATGCTGTTTCGTTAAAGTGCGGAATTAAGAGAGCCTGGCAGTTTCGTCAGTTTTTCTTGGCTTATTTTATTTCTTCTTTGCAAACAAAGATGAACAACCGTATTTTATAAATGTATCAAAATTATAGAAAAAATGTGTATCTACTTTCGCCCTTGTGCAGTTGCTAGAGTTCCAAAAGATCTCAATATACACAAATCCGCTGGCCCGGATAGCATCCCTCTCATTGTTCTGAAGAGATGTTCTCTAACGCTGGCAAAACCACTGCGTAAGCTTTTCCATCTGTCCTACTCATCTACTGGTCTCTTTCCGAGTGGATGAAAAACAGCATTTGTCCAGGCTGACCCTAAAAAAGACGTATCTTCTTCACCCTCAAACTAGCGGCCAACGTCATGGAATTAATTTCCAGCTTCGAAGAACGAAAGCTTCTTAATTTCCGGCAATACGGCTCTCGAGCAGTGGAACAAATCTTTACACTATTTTGGAGAAAGTAAGATTATTGTGCTTGGTATTTCAAAAGCGTTTGATAGAGTTTGGCATTAAGCTCTTTTATTGAAAATGCGGGTATTTGGTATCGATGACTCTCCTTCATTAGATTAGAAATAACCTTTCGGACCGTTCAATACAAATTGTATTGGACGGTTTCAAGTCTGAGACCCAAAAAAAAAAAAAAATAATGCTGGTGTGTTCCAGGGCTCCGTTTTGTCTCCGACCCTCTTCCTCATATTCATTAAAGTTGTGCTGCCTGAAACTTCTAATGTTCTAGTCAATTAAACTGTTTTTCTGACGACAGTACCCTCATTTTTTCATGTTCGCTTTTAGATTCACATCCATGTCCTTCGCATGTGGAACTTGGACAGCATCGTTTGATAAGCTCATTTAATTCTGATCTCAACAGCATTGTCCAATGGGGAATCAAAAATCGCGCAGAACTTAATATTTCAAAAACTCAATATTGTCTACTGTCGTTAAAACGAAATTAAAGGGAAATACTGTTAATAAGAATACAAAATTAAAAAAAAAAAAAATGCAATAATTTAAAAATACAAATACGAGTGATATTCAAATCCTTTTTGTAGCTGTTTTCGATAAAAACAAGAATTTTCATAATTGTTTTTCAACATTTTTATGGTAGATACCGTTGTTTTTGGTTTAAAGAACATGATCTAAAGTATTATAAGAATTATGTTAACAAATCACTTTATACCCATTTTAAAAAGAAGTCGTTTTCGAAACATTGAGTTAAAAGAAAAACTTTAAAATTAAAAAAAAAAAAACATTTTAAAAATAGACGTTTTTAAACGGGAATGGGTTGATATTCTGTATTCCAAAATTCTGTATGACCCAAACTCTGTTAATGACTCAAAAATTCCTTGTAACTATAATTCTGTATTCTTAAAAAAAAATTCATAAAAATCTATGTAAATGTAACAAATTCAAATTGTCAATAAATGAATTCTTTACTTTTACTTATTTACTACTTAATTCTGTATTCCATTATTCTGTAAATTTTAAATTCTGTACTAAAACATTCGGCGATGTATACAGGGGGGGTCACGAGGTCATAACCCCCCCCCCCTCCCGAGAGCTCAAGATAATTTTGTTGATCTGAAATAATTATTTAGTAACCACATATAAAAAAAAGCAAGTTGGTTACCCAGAAAGCTAATAGGATTACGATTGGTAAATTCAGAATTCAATAGAAAATTTGAATGCCGGTAACTTGGAATTCAATAAGAAATTTAATTTTCATGGCAATGGAATACCTACCTACCATATTTTGTACTCAAGCAATGATAATAAGATTTTCTTACTCGTACCACAAATTAAAGGTAACAACAAACTTCTCATATGATAATACATTCAAATCTTAAAATAAATGCATAAACACTCATAGGTTCGGTTTTAGCCAAAACCTGTTAAACCAAACAGAAATTAAAGTCCGTAGTTGTTTCCAAATTTTCACTCAGTAAAGTAAAAACCAATAGGATTTTGAAAAAAAGAACATTTTGTATTTCTGAAAATAAAAATCTTCAAACACACTGGGGCATATTCATAGTCGCAGATAGACCCATGTTTAAGACAATTTTGGCATAATGAATACAGAGCGATTTTAATTACAAATTGTTGGTTTTATATTTTTATAAGATAATTAACTTGGTATGCTACACAAATAGCTTCAAATATTTTGAAATGATAAACTTAAAAAAATATAATCAACGTCCGAAAATTCAACCAAAGCTATGTTTAACTTAGACCCAGGTCTAAAATGACTATGAATACGCCCCATTATATAACACATACAGAAATTGTTTTGTTTGATTTCTGTATGACAGATAAGATTATTTTTAAAAGCAAAACAAATGATTACGTTTGAAATATAGTTATTCTAACCAAAAAATGTTAATACTTACTTTACTTACTTAGGTCCTCGGACCTATAACGACCGTGATGTTTCCCTTAGGGGACAAAGGGCCTCCACTACATCTACGCGCCATCGTGTACGATTTCTTGAAATATATTTCAGCTCTCTCCAACTTTTCCCCAGTCGTGCCGATTCCTGTTCGACCGTTCTTCGCCATGTACTTCTAGGCCGGCCCACTTGTCTTCCCTCCTGTGTGAGCGGGTTCCACTGCATTGCTTGAGATGCAATGCACCGATCGCCTTTTCGAAGCGTATGGCCAATCCACTGCCACTTTCTTCTTCGTATAATGGAGTCTATGGGCCCCGTTCTCGCATGAAGTTCGGCACTGGAGATACGGTTGGGCCAGAATATCCTCAAGATGTTTCGTAGACATCTATTAACGAAGGTTTGCAGCTTTCTAGTGACAGTGTCAGTGACTTTCCAAGTGCTGCAGCCGTAAAGCATAACGGATTCAACATTGGAGCGGAACAGTCGTAGCTTGGTCTTTAAGCTAAAAGAGATGTTTCTCCATATTTTGGACAGCATTCCGAACGCAGCCTTTGCTTTTCTGATTCGGCTGTTTACGTCCAGTTCAGTTCCGCCACCCGTAGAGACAATACTCCCAAGATATAAGAAATCCTCTACCATCTCTACCGGTTGTCCAGAAATATTTACTTGGATTGATGAGGAAGTTCCAAGGCTGATCCTTTTAGTTTTTGCCGAGTTGATTTTAAGCCCTACGATTTCTGCTTCTCTCTCTACCCTTGTTGTCATTTAATGGAGATCCATGATCCTATGAGAGAGTAAGCATACGTCGTCCGCGTAGTCCAGATGTTTGAGATGAGATTGCAGAGTCCACTGAATTCCTCCATTTCCATTTGACAAAGCTGCGTGCAGTACGTCACTTATCACCAACAGGAACAGTATTGGTGACAGTATACAACCTTGCCTAACTCCACTTTGGATTTCAAACTCCTCTGACAGCCTACCTTTGTGCAAAACGTGACACTTGGATCCATCATATGTAGCCTTGATAATAGCAATCAATTTATCTGGGATGCCCCTCCTGCGCAAAGCAAGCCAAATAAATTCTCTATTGACACTGTCGAACGCCTTTTCAAAATCGATGAAGAGCAGGTGAAGTGGTGATCGATATTCAACGCACTGTTTGATTATGAGCGGCAAGGTATTGATTTATTCCACACAGGAACAGGAAGATCCAGTGCGGAATCCTGCTTGTTCGGCGTCGAGTGTGTCTTCGAGGTGGTCTTTAATTCGGTCCAATACTATCCTTGCTATTATCTTGGCTACTGCAGGCAGAACCCATATTCCTCTCCAGCTTTCGCACTGTGTGAGATCTGCTTTCTTTGTGAGCTTGACAATCATTCCTTTTTCCCACTCTTCAGGAAAGCTCTCTGTTTCCCAAGCTCTCTTAATAAGTGGGTGCAGTAGCTCGTTCGATGTTGTTTGGGCTGCTCCTAAGAGATCTGCAGGAATACCGTCAAGTCCAACCGCTTTGTTGTTCTTCAGTGCTTTGATGGCGGTGATAATTTCTTCTTTACTGGGGGGTACGGTGCGTATTCGGGATATTGTTACTTCGGGTAGCTCAGTGGGAATAGGGTTCACTTCACTGGCAAAAACGCGGTTTAAAACCGTAGAAAAGTGTTTTCTCCAACTTATGAGCTGATCCTCATCCGAAATTAGCAGGGATCCGTTTATGTCTTTAACCAGGTGTTGTTTAGAGCTCTGGACACCAGTGAGCTCTTTGGTAATTCTGTAGACGGTCCTATTGTCACACCTACTAGCGGCTTCTTTTGCTTCTGTAGCCAATGTAGTTACGCTTATCACGTCGCACACTACGGTGAACTTCCCTCATCTTCATGCGGTACGTAGACTCAAGCTCGTTTCTCCCTGCTGCGGGGGTAGCTGCGATGCGAGCTTTAAGGTGATTCCTTTCTTCGATCCTTGCCCAAGTTTCGTCGGAAAGCCAAGCACCATTTCTTCCTTGCGCCCGGCCGACTATACTTTCAGCACCGGATATGAGCACATTTTTCACAGCACACCAATGGTTTTCGATGGATGTTGTTTCCGTGCTGCTGATTGCGTTCAATCCTTGTGAAAGGTGGTCCCCTAGTTGTTGGCGCACTGCGGGATCCTTTAGTATATCTGTATTAAACTTGGACATTCGAGTGTTTCCTTGGGATCTCCGAACCGAAAAAAGACATAAATATATAAAACTATGATGAAAACGTATTATGAAAGGATTTTGTTTGCACTTATTCAACATTTTTGATCGAACAATAATGTTGTTGATTGGGATGTGGATTATTTTTACAAAGTAACCTATGAATCCCATAATGCAAATGTTTATAGCTATGGTAAAAGTGTTTTTTTTTTTTTTTAACTCCTTGCAGTGACCGTTTGACCAGTCGAATGGAATCATTGACTTACTGGTAAGAAAGATAAAAAGATTAGGTATATTTGATGTACATATTTATTTTGCCTTTCACTTTGCCACCGCACCGTGGCAGTCTTGAGCTGGCCATACACGACCGAGCCGAACAGCTCGGAGCTATTTGGCTCCGGTTCATTTGGTCACGGTCCTAATTTGGGTGCCATGCACAGCCGATCCGAACCAATTTTGGCAGTTTGGTTCTTGTCCAAACAAAAAACGCCAGCGGTCCGTTTAATGCAGAAAACACAATTCGACTAAACTAAACTTCTTATGACAGTTGCCCATTTAGAAACACAGAAAATTCTAAAAATCTAAATTTTGTATTGAACATGACAAGATTAGTCAAAAAAGAGAATGAGACAGTAAGATGTTTTTGGTGAAAATTGTATTCTACAATTTAATGAGATAGAGTGAGAAAGTGGAATTTTATTATTTAGAGCGATTGGAAAGTTGGAAGCAAACAGAACTTTAGTTCGGAGGTTCGTGTTCGTGGATTTTGGACTGGCTGAAATTCCAAATTCTTCGGCCGAACTAAGCGAAGCCATCTGAGTTTTCCCACTCACGGACAATTTCCGTTCGGCTCATTGGTTCGTGTATGGTCAGCTTCAGAGACATATATTTTTTTTTTCAAATCAGAGGCATATATATGTAAATCACTCCATTGGCCACTTTTATTGAAAAGCAACAAATCTTTGTATTCAATTAAAATACGAATTTGTAATATACTTTAGTTTTTCCACTATTGTATGAAAAGAGCAATTTACCCAAGTGGTCAGTTTTGAAAATCAGAACTATTGTTTTCATTTGCAGTAGTGAATATTTATATTTAACTATTTACTTAAATTTCAGTAACAGAAAACAGAGTACCTTATGATATTTTACTAATATTTCCTGCAACTTCAATTCGAATTAGAAGTAGCTGAAATAAAATAATTTCTGAACAAAATTCAAAAGAAATGACGAAGCGAATCCAATATTTTTTTCTTCAGTTATGTTATTTGATTGATAAACTGAGATTTGTTGTTCAGGCAACTGGAGACTGCTATATGCTGTTGCTGAGGCCCTCCAACACAAAATTGTAACAATAAAGAATAGAAACGAATAACGCGTTAAACTACGTTTTCACTGGGCCAAACGAGGTAATTTCGTTGCATATTTCCAAATGAAATCCGAAATTACATCATTTCCCATACAAATTCTCGTTGTTTCCAAATGAGCTAGTTTCAACCAATAGCGTAATGGTAAATGCGTTGGACTGTCACGCTGGAGGTCTGGGATCGCTTCCCAGCCTCGTCCACCTAAAAACTAAAAAGTTTTTTTTTCAGGGCTACTGCCTCTTGCGAGGAATTGACAAATCCTCCAAGATGATCACTTGTTACGAATCAGTGCTTCTCGTCTAGCCATTCGGTTTCGGAAAAAAATTGTAGGTCCCTTCCATTCCTGTCGAAAGGCGCACACAGGAATGGTTGCGAGTTGTTAGTCACTAGGCCCATTGTGCCACCCGATTTATTTATTTTACAGTTACTTTTGGTGTATATGCGCATATGGTGAGTCGTGGGTACCAAATGCAAAAAAGTTGAACAGTTGTTGTAATTATCTACAAGAGAGATATTCTTAGAGCTAGAAGAATCGTTCGAATGACACCAATTCATTTCTCTAAAGACTAAATGATATAATTTTAACATATTTTCCAAAAAGTGCCTAGGTTATAAATTATGCAAAACAGATTAAAAAGTATTATTTAAACACAATTTAACAGATTATTTCCAAAAATAGGAAAAGGATTTAGAAAACTACGTCATTCAAAACATTATAACTTAAATCAGTTATTTCAAAGCAATTTCGGAAATATAACGAAAAGCCTGTCAACAAAATCATCACCCTTGATAAAAAAGAAATTTGTATGGAAATATGGAAATTAGTTCAATTCGATTCTAATAAAAAAGTGTAGTAGGTTTGCATTGTTTTATGTATTCATTATCTTATACAAAATTCTGTGATTCAAAATTACAGGAATTTGTAATACAGAATCTTGAAATACAGGTTCATGGAAAAATAGAATATTGGATTTCCAGAATTTTGAAATACAGAATTTTGGTTTTACCGAATTTTAAAATACAAAATTTTGGATTATACAAAATTTTGGAAACGGGATTCTGGCACATACAGAAGTATGACCCCAATCCAATTATCGACCAATTGCGCTTACGTCCCTTCTTTCCAAGGTCATGGAAACGCTGATTAATTTCAGCTAAAGAAATATCTCGAAGAACGAAAGCTTCTTAATGACAGGCAGTACGGCTTTCGTAGCAATAGGTCCACTGGTGATCTGATGGTATATCTCACCGAACAGTGGCACAAATCTTTACATCGTTTTGGAGAAAGTAAGATTATTGCGCTTGATATTTCAAAAGCATTTCATAGAGTTTGGCATCAAGCTCTCTTATCGAAAATGCGTGCATTTGGTATTGATGAATCTATTCTTCGTTGGATTAGAAATTACCTTTCGGACCGCTCAATACAAGTTGTATTGGACGGTTTCAAGTCTGAAATCCACAAAATAAATGCTGGTGTGCCCCAGGGCTCCGTTTTGTCTCCGACCCTCTTCCTAATATTCATAAACGATCCCTTATCTGAAACTTCTAATCCATTAAACTGTTGTGCTGACGACAGTACCCTCAGCTTTTCTTATTCGTTTCTTGATTCTCATCCATGTCCTTCGGATGTGGGACTTGAACGGCAGCGTATGATAAGCTCATTAAATTCTGATCTCGACAGTATTGTCCAGTGGGGAATAAAAAACCGTGTAGAATTTAATGCTTCTAAAACTCAATGCTGTCTCCTGTCGTTAAAGTGGAACCCACCCCCAGTGCTGCTATCCATGAGCGGCACTTGCATAAAGGAAACTGAACAGCTTTCAGTCCTCGGTATGTGCGTCACAGACCACCTTTTGTGGAATGACCTCATATTTGATATCGCCAAAAATGCTGCTAGGTGTTTAGGTTTTCTCCGTCGATGCAAGAAATTTTTCTACCCCTCAGATCTGGCTGTGATCTACAAAGCCTTTATTCGTCCAAAACTTCAGTACAACTCCCATATTTAGGCACCGTCGAAATGTTTCATGCCTTTCTTTGTTTTACCGTTATTTTAACAAACATTGCTCTAGTGAAATAGCCAGTTGCATTCCTCCCCTTAAACAATTCAACCGTAATACTCGCGCTTTTAGGAATGCCCATCAGTTTACCCTTGAGCCCAACTTCGGACGTACTGTTAAGTACAGAGATTCTTTCTTTAGTCGCACTACTCGAATGTGGAATGCTCTACCCAGCTCTATCTTCCCCTCCCAATGTGATCTACAGACATTCAAAACCAATATTCATCGGTTTCTCCTTTCAAATCCCCTCCAACCTACCTAATCGCTCGTGCTGTGTTTTTCACTTTAAGGGTATTCACAACCCCTTTAGCGCGCGCTAAATATAAAAAAAACTCCTTTTAAACATTTGGGTATGCATTATTGTTTTAAACATTTTGGTATGCATTATTGTTTAAACTTTTTAGAAACTTCTTCACAAAAAACTTCCTACAAAAATTTAAAAATGGGCACGATTGGATCGCACAAACTTGCTCTCATATCTAACAACTTTAACATAGTAAGACGCTGCCGATGTTTTAAACATAAATTGATTTTATACTGAAACATTGACCATATCCTTAGTAATAATTCGTAATTGTTTTCGTAATTCCTAAATTCACACATATACGGGAAAAGCCTTAAAGCTTAAGCACTTAAAATGACAACAATAAGATTCCTACAAATTTAACATGATAAATGGCAAAAACGGCAATCCTCTTCAAAACTTAAAAACCATAACCAATTGTTTTTCATGATGTTGATGTATGTATACAACATATACGTACACCTGGGTATGTATGAAGAAAAATGTAAGATATTAACAGAGTCTATTTGAAAAAAAAAGTATTTATTCGCAACACAAGAATTCAAGGTTATCGGCCATTTAAGTTGTTGTGATCGAATACAATAAACATTTATCAGATCATCATGATGGAAGACTTCTATACTTTGACTACTTCCTTAAAATCATTGAACTTGAAAAAACTTCTCTTTATTCTTTGTCACTCTTAACAGCAAGCTAAAGCTATCGCTAATTTTTTGTTTATACTGGCCGTAATTTTTTGTTGTTGTTGGAATGCAATGAGTGCGTGTAGTTATTGTCAGCGCGGCATGGTTGGCCGGCCGGTGCGGCAGCATTGAGAAGATCGACTTTAATTGCTCTCAATCGCTTCGTGTTGCTATTTTACGTCATGTTACCGCTATAATGAGTTGCAGAGATAATCATTGACATGTGCGACTGACACATCTCCGCTTGAACTTCTATTTTGCGGTTTGTCCATTTATATACCAACAATAACAATGATGAGTCCATTGGCACTGAACGAGGTCTCATCTCAAGCTCACAAGACATTTGCGCGAAATTGCTGATTGATTACAGCCATTCGTAAAGGTTTCTGATGGCAAAAGATGCCCTCTCCAGAGTAAAGATCACATCATAGATTCTCTCAAACCCGTTTGTTTGCGGTGAGATATCCCAACTTCATATAGAAACTGGCTTTATTTTATTTTTAACCACAACGAGATGCCTTTCTATGGATATATTTGCAAAAAAAAAAAATATAACGATGAATCTAGATCTAACACATCGAGGAGCATAATTTTTCTCGCCGATAACCTGCAAATTGAAATTGGGAATAGGTACCCAAGACCAAGTTAGTATTCCAAGTTCGGAAGTGCTAAATCCAAACAAGCAACTTGTGAGAGAGAGAGCATACCATGAAATTGGTCCATTGATTCTGGTATCTGGTGAATTATTTGCCACAGCAGGCGACGAAGTATAGAGAAGAATTCCGGCCATCAGAACGAAACGATCGAACGCCCTTTGGAAGCCACCACCACCACGATTATAGGACGTGGGTTTTGTTCTTTGTTCGTGAAAAAGTAGCATCTCACGGCATCTATAACAGAACAGGCCCAGGCCAAGGCATCAGGAACTGTGAAATTGTTTATTTTAGATACAAATTTGGAAATTTTGCTTAAAATGGCAGAACTGATGGTACATCCGCACCTTCACTATTCATCTAGTTACCCATAAAGTGTGTCGTCGTCATCGTCTCTTCGTCTTCTGGGCTGTTATCCTATATTGACGAAGCACCTATAGGCGGAGGAAAGCATTCGACTCGTTCCATTTACATTCATCCCTTTTATGGTGGGTTTGTGCTCCTTTCCAGTCGTGGTCTTTCATATAAGTTATCCCTCTGGAGGAGCTCGAGGAGTGATGATCGTTTTTGGTTCCCTTTTGGAATCCATTGTATTGTTTTTACTTGCTTTGCAACACGAAGCAGCAGCTGCCACTGTTTAAAGTACCTAGGAAAACCTAGAGAGTTATAAGCCTGGAGTGCATTGCGGGTAAAAAGGAAAAAAACTGTTACTTAAAGGAGCAACTATACAACTTTGTGTCCCAACACAAGACAGAAGTCGTTGTTTTTAGAATTCGAATTCCTATTGAGGAGATGGAATTTATGTTCGTTAGAAACAACTAAAGCTGTGAAATTTATGTTCAACACGAAGACATAATTTTTGTAACGCGCGCGTTATATAGGTAGGTATAACTGTGATGATGCTATAAGGGGTGCCAGGACAAGCTGAGTAACTCTGAAGTATAAACAAAACTCAAAGTCATGTATGCTCGTATGTATAAATATCAAGAATTGAATTACAAATTTACGCACGGGAAAGGCTAAGAGTACTTTTCCAACTTAAAAGACAGAAGACATGAAAATAAACTAAGATTCATCAGCAACATAAAAACTTTATGCGACTTTTAACATAAAATATTAATTTGGCAGAAAATAGACAACAATTATTGACGGCCTCAACAACAAACTGACATACCTAAGTCAGAAGAATTTATTTAAAAATATTCACACATAATGTACATAAACCTTACTTAGGCCCAGATTTCCACAGATGAGTAAAACCAGCTAGTTAGATAAATCTGTAAATAGTTTTGTCCACAGTTAAGTTAAAACTAACGGATCAACACCAATCGAACTTCCAATATTTGCAGACTACTTAAGCGAAATGACAAGAGATAAGTACAGCAATTCCTTCCAATTTGCGGTTTGCAACCTTCAAAACAACACTTTGGACGCCCCATTTTCGGTTGCACTCAAGGAGTCAAAAAATTACAAAGCCCCTGGATCGGATAGTTCTCCAATGGAGTTCTATTCAGCACTTCAGATCTTGTTTTGAAATTAACATCTGCGCTTAACTATTTGGTTGTTTCTGGTTCTGTTCCTGAATATTTTAATAAAGCTCTACTTAACCCTATCCTTAAAAAAGGCGATTCCAGTAGCCCAGAAAACTACAGAGGAATTTCAGTACTGAACGCATCAATGCCCAACTTAAAATTTTACTCCAATACTCATCCATAGAAGCTATTTATAATCGTTAATTGCACTCATTTAATCCCTCTTTAGTACTCCATAGAGTTAAAAAGGAGAACTTTTTAACTCCTATAGCACCTTAAAGAAGGAAATTCAGTTGCTATGAAGAACATTCTTAGAGAGTTCGAAAGAATTGCAAAAGAAGTAAAGTATAGAGTGTGAAGAAAATTTAAAAAAAATCAAGTAGGTAAGCCTAGGCATCGAACTCTGGATATCTCGCACTACTTGTCGAGCTCGCTAACAACTCGGCCAATCTCTTATATGAAATAATTAGCGCTAAAACCGATTGACTTTCTCAAAGAATTTTATAACTCATAATTTATCTAAAAAAAATCTACTGAAAGCGTTTTCGCCTGCCGCACGTGAATTAATATAAGATTCTTATGTTTACATTGCGCACATAATTATTTATGCAAATAATAAAAATGCCCACATTTTTGCAAAACTAAAAAAGCGTGCATTATTACAACTTAATTATTACAATCACATAACACGTTTTACTTGAATTTGCAAATGGTGGCAAAAGGGAGTCATGACGTTTGCAATATAAGACTTTCCATATTTGCTTATATAAACATTATAGCAACCCGAGCAAGATACTAACTTTAAGGATTGCATTAATATTTCTTTGGATCAATTGGATATGATTAAAGAAACATCAGTTCATCGCATTGTGACGCTGATGTTATTGCTAATTGAAAGTCTAATGGATCAAGTTATATCACCTTTGGCTCCTATACCGAATTGGCTTCCCGTCAGGAGGATTTCTGGGTCAATAAAGAAACGAATGACACTTTAATGTCTGAAATCGGAAGCAATTTTGTTAGTTGGGTGAAGATCCTTACCGAAATTCTGAGGAAAGGTTTATACTCATGGAACTAGGAAAATAATCTCCTTAGGGATTTAGGGATTACTCCACTGTAGATAAAATTTATGTGCTTACCAATATTACGGAAATTTCTATAAATTAGAAGAAAGAACTATATGCATTATACATTTACATCCATTTTAAAGCAGCTTTCGATACAATTGACCGAAAAACTCTTATGATGAAGTTGTACAATAAAGGAATGTCCTTCAAATTTGGAAAAATCATCGAAAGTCTGTACACCCATACAACGTCAGCAATAGTAAATGGAGTTGAAATAGACCTTAGGCGAAATGGAAATTTCTTAGCCATGACATAGTGGTAGTATATGAGTACAATAACTACTTGGAGAAGTGTAATGTCGAGCAAAGATGTGGATTCAGCCACAAAATGTCGAAATTTGGAGGCAACAGCTAAAGCCATAATGTGTTATGCTGCGCAAAGTTGGGGCCATATAGAATTTGATAGGGCTGGCCACGAGACGAGAACAGTTTCGGTCTCGATCTCGGTCTCGCATGACGAGACCGGGACGATACGAGACGAGACTGGCTTTTAAGCAACCGAGACGAGACCGAGACGAGACTGTATATTTGAACCGAAATTTACAGAAAGCCTAATAAATCCAAAAAAATCCAATTTCAGATAAATATTTATTTTCTTTCTGCACGTATTCAAACTATAATCGAAAATATTTCGTTCCACAATCAACAGGTTATCCGGAAATCGTTATTTTCGGAGACGAGACCGAGACGAGACTTAATTATACGAGACCGAGACGAGACTGAAAATTTTCGATTTTAACGAGACCGAGACGAGACTTACAAAAGTCTCGCAGAGTCTCTTCTCGTGGCCAGCCCTAGAATTTGAAGAAGTATACTTCTATAGAGTATACTTCTCTATACTTTTTGAAAAGAATTTTCAATCTCTTTTGTAAATATCAAGATGAACGTCAAAAATGCAGGTCGACTATGCCATAAAAATGCTTAGAATGGACAAAGGAAGATTGATAAAAAAGATAAGTATACTGGTAATAAGAAAAGAAATTTCATTGTTTGCACAGTGGAAGATATTCACACAATATTCTAGCTGTTCATTAGATCCACACATAAATAATAAAGAGGTATGGAAACCTGTGATGTACGAATTAAACAAGGCAGAAGATCTGAGAAAAAGACAAGATTGAAGAAATGAAGGTAAGGTCATCTCTACAACGAGTTATCTATGCCCAACTCAATCATTACTTAATGAACAGGAACTACTTCAATTGTAAATACTCAACAGCGGAAATATCGTCAATCGTTAAAACAAGAGCAGACGTTATCCAATTGAATTTCATTCCTTGCAGATGTGACCTTGAGGATATATGTGGGCTGTGCAATATGAGAGCGAGAGAAGATCTATACCAATTTCTGGGAAGATGTCCTACTTTGAAGGAAATTCGAATTTCAGTCTTTGGAAAAAGTGTCCTGAGCAATGTCGAGATGAAAAATAGTCTTAATGGTTAAAAGTGGAAACAATTGCCTAAGTAGGTACATACAATGAGGGTTCTTAAGATACCGACAAAATATAATTGATGAGCTATTCTAATGATATCCAAGAAAATGGTATATCTTTTTAAATTTAAATGTTTTAAATATTTCCTCTTTTCATGACCTTTCTGTAAGAATAAATGTTTTATTTAACTAAAATTTACTTATAATTTTTTAAATTTGTCACTCCGGCAGACGGGATATGCCATGTTCATTTATGATTTGTTACAAAATGGCTTTAAGAAATAATGTAAATAAAAGTCATTTTTTTAAATTAAACTACTTTGAGATAATTTGTTTAAAATAATTCATATCTCCATACCAATAGGAGATAGATAAAAAACTTAAATTAGTGAGATTCTAAGAATTTCATTATCTATTTACCAAGTTCAAGTTCAATGGATTTTATTTCATAATAAGTATAATACATAATTTATAAATTTTACAATATTTAACATGGCATCTACGCCGTCTGTCAATTGGCAAATGGTAATTTATTGTTACAAAAAGTTAAGTTAAGTTTTTTTTTTCCTATTATTTTCATTTTTTAAAAAAATTCTTCCAAAATTCGTTTTTTATAAGAAAATGCTATTTTTATATAATTGTATGTAGTTATCCAGTCCGCCTGTCCATTAAGGATATTTATAACATCAGCATCATTTAAATAATTATTCCCGAACGTACTCCTTCTGGTTTCCACAAAAATAGGACGTCTACCCATAAAATGAAAAACGTCTTCCCTTTCCTTAAGGTTACCCGCAAATTTCCTCCAAGTCATTCCTATGTGGAATATAGTTCAGAGGAAGCATCTCACCTCGTGCTTTTAAAACCAGTGACATGAGTTCAGTTGGATGCTCCGGCCTGAAGTAGTTGTTCATTGTTAGATTGTAGTTTAGCGTTGCATATATATTCCTATGGAATGAGGTCCTGGCTTTCCAAATGTAGTGGTCTCTTTTTTTTTCGTCCAGTAAGCTTATGAGTTTATAGAGTTCGCTTTTCCACGTGTCCATTGAGTCACTTTGAAGTGAGAATGAATGTCCACAGTACTCCGCTAAGTCTCTCCAAGACTCAAACCATGATACTCTTTTCCGAATCACCAGCATCGTTATTTTTTTTGGCAGTCTTCTATCATCCATCTTGATTGTATTCATAATATAGTCAACCTGCATTTTCAGTGTTGAGATATACAATGGTGGAAGTCCAGTCTCTAACATGAGTATGTAGTTTGCCGTACTTTTCGGTAACCTTAAGGTTCTTTTCAAGAAGTATCTCAGAAGCTGCTCCACTGCATCGAACTCCTTATGGCCCCAAACTTGGGCGGCATAGCACATTATGGCTTTGGCTGTGGCTTGGAAAATGCAATTCTTTGACTCATACTCGACATCTTTGCTCTGCATGACAGTCTTCCACGTTGCATTAAGCGCATTTTTAGATTTGACTAATTTGTCTACCAAATGATTGTTCCAGTTAAGGTTTCTACATATCCGAACACCCAGGTAGTTGTATTCATTGACCACTTCAATACTTTGATCCCCGAGTTTCCATTTTTCTTTGCGACAGTTACGCCCTCCTCCGTTGCGAAAAATCATCACCTTTGACTTTTCTAGGTTCACCTGGAGCCTCCATTTACTGCAGTACTCATGTATTCTGTTGATCATTAGTTGGAGACTTTCAGGCGACTCTGCTAGAACCACGATATCGTCGGCAAACATAAGGACTTTGATTAAAAGATCCGATGAGACTCGTGCACCCCCATGTAGGACCTCCTCTATGTCATCTATAAATAGAGCGAAGAGAAGAGGACTCAAATTACAGCCTTGCCTTGATCCTATTTCAACATGGAATTGCTCAGACCTTTTGCTACCAAAGGTGACTGCAGAAGCTGTTCCATTATAAAAAGTATCCAAGATATTAGCAAACTTTGTCGAAACTCCTTTGTTTAGTAGCTTCGGAATAAGTGCTTTCCTGTCAATCGTGTCGAATGCCGCTTTGAAATCGATGAAAAATGCATAGAGCTTCTTTTTGGAACTAATAAATATTTCGGCTATGTTTGTTAGCGTATAAATTTGGTCGATTGTAGAATAGTTCTTCCGAAAACCAGCTTGTGCCTCACTAAGTTAGTTATTCTTCTGAACCCAACCATAAAGCCGTTTGCAAAGCAGTTTGGAGAAGATTTTCCATGAGGAGTTCAGCAGCGATATCCCTCTATAATTTGCAGGATCCTCTTTGTCCCCTTTTTTGAAAATTGGACAGATAATTGCTTCTTTGAAGTAATTTGGAACACAAGCTGAATCATATGCATAGTTTAAGGCATTTGTAAGGACTTCTATGTACAGATCAGTGCTAAATTTATAAAATTCTTGCGGTATACCATTTGATCCGGGAAACTTATTATTTTGCAGTTCATTCAATACTTGTTCAACCTCTGCACAAGAAAACGGTGCGTCCAGTTCGTCGTTCTGATATAGAGGCGTTGCAAATTGAAAAGTTGAAGAAAAGTGATCTTTTGTCAAGCCTTTGAAGTGGTCAGCTAAGTCTTCAGCATTAATTGAAGTTGTGAGTTGCTTACTAGTTTTTTTGTTTTTAACACTTAAGCCTTCCAGAATTCTGATGCGTTTCTGCATTCCGCAAGGTCACGAGCAGCGATTTTCGAGTAAGTATGGCGTTTGCATCTTAGTAGTTCTTTATATTGCTTGTTTACTGCCAGATATTGCTCTTTGAAATATGAATTCTCTGGGGAACTTCTGGAGAGCCCTAACCATGCAAAAGATTTCTCACGTGCTTGCAAACATTTTTTTTCGAACCATGTTTGACGATATCGAATACGAATATTTTTATTTAAATTTTGTTGGCATTGTCGTGGTATAGCATCCTTCACAATGTTGTCCAATTGAGATAAGTTTAAACCTAATGGTACAGATGATGAGGTGTGGAGAAGGATAGCGGTATTCAAGAAATTCGCATAGCTATCGGCAAAAGCATTGTTCCACTTGTATTTTACTATTTTGTCTGTCTCTTCTTGCATCAACCTGCTATTAAGACTAATTGTTACTTGTATTGGTAGATGATTAGAATAAATTTGTGTTAAGACTTCGAAATCATCCATCAGAGTACTCCAGTCGCCTGACACCATCGCATAATCGATTACTGAGTTTCCTAGTGGTCCCATAAAAGTGAAGTCTCCTAATTTGTCTCCATCAGTAGACCCATTACACATGCTTAGTCCAAAGGAGTTACATAAATCTATCACTTTTTTACCTTCTCTATTGATTTTATTGTCTCTTGATTCTCGGTTTCTATGCATGAGCTTATTTTCGCTTTCTATGTTTCCTGTTCGTGCATTGAAGTCTCCAATGAGCATTATGTTATTTAATTCTTTACCAAAAAAATTTCAAAACTCTGGCATTTTAACAAAATTAGAAAATAGACATAAAAGGATATTATCCCTTTTATCTGCTACAATAATATAGATTATCAAAAAATCCAAGGTTATTGCACTAGATAGATAAATAGATAGATAGATAGATAGATATATAATTTTATTTCATTAAAAAGGTTTAACAAAAACATGTGCTGGTATAAAATTAACTATGACAATAACATAAAGTTGCCTGTCAGGTTTTAAATTTGGCGATAAACAATTTAGCTTGGTGATTTAAACAAAAATTATTATGAAAATTCATTTAAAATAAGATAGCGATATTTCCGTGACGCTTTTAAAAACTTGTAGAGATTAAAGTAGCAGCTGCCGTTTAAAACGTTTAAAAATTCTGCGCGTGAAAGTAAATCATTTCCAAGAAATATCCTTCTATACATTTTGAAGATAAAGCAAATTCCAACGAGGTGATAAGTATTCTCAGAGGCGTCTAAATTGCAAAGTGTGCATAAGCCATTTGTGTTTCTTTGGAAGGCAATTCCATTCAGATTGATAAGTCCACAGCGAGTTTTTAGGATGAGGGAAATCATATCTCGAGGGTTTGAGTCATTAAAGTAGTTTGGCACTTCAGAATAAAGCAGATTGCAGTAATCATCGTGGAATTGAGACTGATTGGCGTTGCTGAAAAACCATTCCAATGTTTTTCTTTCAGCTTAGATAAGAGAATTTTATGTAATCCGTGCCATTCGTTTAAATTTGTGGTGAAAGAAAAATCCATTGATGTGACATGAAAAAGATCCAGCCATTCCTTAGCCCAGAATATCTTCTTACTAATTATAGCTTCTGACAAGATTCTGCATATTGCACTTCTGCTTATTGCACTATAAAATATAATAGCCTATCAATTAAAAAATTTCAATGATTTCAGCGTTGCGCATGTGGCGTTACATTTTTTCGTTTCACAAAAATTCAACCTTGAAATTTCCCTCACAACGCGCGCCAAGAAGTTTCCCTTCAAAAAATCTAAAAATCCACAGTTAAGTCAAAAGCAGTTTTTCAGTAAAGGATGAATGCAAAGAGACTAAACAAACTCTGAAAATTAAATATCGAACGCATCTGTTGAGTGAATTAAAAGTAAAAAGTTAACTCATCAAATTAAGTGAGTTAGCTCAGGTTTAACTTTAAGCCACCAGTACCCTGAAAATCTGGCTGTTATAATAGGTGTAGTTATTTTATCTAGCGATATACAGGGTGATTCACAAAAAGGGTAATAACAAAGAGGGAAAAAAACCTTCTTCATTGAGTCTCTTGTTGCTGATGATGTGTTTCATACGTATCCTGTCAAAGTGCATCCCTGTGCAGATCCGCAAGATCTTCCTCTCGAATATTGCCAGCTTGTTCATGTTAGTATTTGTCGTCATAAACCAGATGGAAAAACAGTAAGTGATGACCGGTCTTATGAGCTGCTTATAAAGCAGAAGCTTGGTCTTCTGGCTGAGTACGTTTCGCTTTCGCATCAGTGGATGAATGCGGTGAAAGGCAAAATTTGCTTTCTTCAGTACAGCTGCTGCATGTGGGTTGAACCGATATAGTTAGTTGAAATGTATTCCCAGATATTTCACATTGAACAGTTGAGTTCCATCGGGAAGAGTGATCTTGGTGTTCCTGCAGTTTGCGGCTTCCGGAGGTTCCTGGTCGTCTGAAGCAGATCAGTTCTGATTTCGTCGAGTTGATTTTGAAACCCCAGCACTGGTAGTATTCGTAGAGTTGTCTGATATGAGTTTCTACTCTTCTAGCAGCAAATTTAGGTGACATAGACTTGGCGTACGTAAGGGAGTCATCAGCAAACAGGAGAGTCTGAGCATGTTCCGGCTGTGGTTGGCTGAGGCGTATATATCAAAGAGGAATGGTCCTAGTTTAGATCCTTGGGCAACTTCGGCTCTAGTTGTTCTTGGTGTTGATTGACAGGTTCCTGTCTGAACGAAAAACGATCTGGAATGAAGAAAGTTGTAAATGATTTTAATTAGTGATTGTGGATATCCAAGTTGGAAAAGTTTTTGGACAAGTCCCTGTATCCATACACTGTCAAATGCTTTTTCGATACCAAGAAAACATCCGACAGTGACTTGGTGACAGTTTAAGGATAAGGTGACATCTTGCTAGAATTTAAAAAGTGAATAAAGTGTTGCGTGTTTTTCCCGAAATCCGAACTGCATATCTGGGATCTCGCAGTTGTCGCTGCAAAATGATTTCAGTATTTCTAAGTATTAGTTCTTCCAGTATCTTACTCATGCTGTACAGAAGAGAGATGAGCCTGTATCCAGAGATGTCTTTGTTGTTTGTCTTCTTCGGCACAGCCACAATTTTTGCCTTATTCCATTTGCTTGGAAAATAACAGTTGTATCACAGACTGAGGCAGTTTCTTCAAGACGAAGTTGGATATATTGTCCGGTCCTGTTGACTTCTTGGATGGCTTCTTTGAATGATTTCTTTGACTTCTTCCGGGTGAGTGAAATCAGGGTTGTCTGGCGGGATTGGTGTTGCTGAAGTGTATGGAGTCTTGGATTATTTCAACATGTTGCACTGAAGAGTGAACTTCATCAAGAAACTCAGGATCTGGCGGTGGATTTGGTTTGAAGAGTTCTTCAAAGAAGTCAGCAAAAGCCTTTGCTTTATCTTCGTTTGTAGTAACCTCCCCACGTGCTGTTGTGATGACTTCTGGCAAAGGTCGCCTTTTACTGATGATGCTTTTGATTTGTTTAAAGGTGTCGGGTCACGGCTTTATCATTTGGAGTCTCTTCTGTAGTTGAATGTCATTGTGGTATTTCACCGAGTTCCTAAACATGATGTTCACTCATTTGAGTTCGCTTGAAACGGCTTGGTAGTTGCTGTTGCTAGTGTTTCGTTCTCGTTGGTGGATTCTTTGAAGCAATTTCTTTAGGCGCTGTCTGTGTTGGTAGAGGTTTCGGATAAATACGGGCAGATGTTGGTATCTGTCTCGTGAAGCATTCTGTTGTTTCTGGTTCTCCAAAGAGCTGCTGATGACATCTTCAAGGAAATCTATAGCAGCATCTATTTCAACGTCTCGGAGGTTTCTATTTTCCGGAGGTAGGATGATCGCCTCGTCAACGTCTCTTTGTTAGATTTATTAGGGCTGATGGCCACGAGACGAGACTTGGCGAGACTTTTGTAAGTCTCGTATCAGTTAAGTTAAAATGGAAAATTTTTAGTCTCGTATCGGTGTCGATTTAGTAGAATTAAATTTTGTCTCGGTGTCAATCTCGCCTTTTTCGCGAGAACAGTTAAATATATTTTTTTTTTTTTGAGTATTTTAAAATATGCAGTTTGGTATGCCAACTTTTAGTATTTATTAAAATTCACTTTTACACAAAATTAATACAAAATTCACTGACCCGTTTCAAGGTATTGAATTTTAAAACAATTTTAATATTTATTACAAAAAAATTAGGCCGTTAACGAGAGTTTTGAAATCAGAATATTAATTCGATTCGACAGGTACCATTAATGGTAACTTTTGTTACCAAAATATTGTTAAAATCGTTAGAGTCGTTTATGAAATAAATACATTCCTATAATTTCGTTGTATGCCAGCCTTCGTTATTTCTTGAGCTAAAAACAAAAATTTTAATTTTCCCTCCAGGGAATCCCCTAAAACCCTAAAGTCTAAAGATTGAAGAAAATCGATTCAGTGGTTTAGGATACTGCTGATAGCAGACAGAAATGCAGAAACCCACGTTTTTTCGCTTTTTCTACCATCGTAATGTTAGAGAAAATTATTATATCAACTCCGACTTTTTCACGAATACAATACTTGCTCTGCATAGATTTATATCGCAACTTAAAAAAAAAGGTTGTGGCTGGTGGTTTCATATTTATATTTCTACTCAACTGATTGCTATAAGCACAAAATTCCAGTTTTAACCTGTTTCAACTTTTACTCAAGGTTTTTACCGATGTGCTTAAAAGCACATTCTAATTAGGACATATGATTTAGCTATCATCTTCATGAGATCTTTTTTTACTATTTCTCTCAAAAGAACGTTATTCTAGGTCAGTCTAGCTGGGTACATCACAACAGAAATTCAAAAATAATTTGAGGCTTATTTAGTTGTGGTGTACCCAGCTTGACTGACTGCGGTATTTTGGGTTTCAACTTTTTGTTACAGACTTGACCAATTTCGAACGAATGTTTACATTGAAGCTTCTAAGGAGAGAATAAGTCAATAAAAATAATGAATTCATAATAAATAACCATATTGTTATGTATCGGTCCTCAAATGTTAATCAAATGTACGTGTTTTCTGAAGGCTTTTTAGACCTGACTTACTTACTTAGGTTCTCGGACCTATTACGTCCGTGATGTTTCCCTTACGGGACACCTACGCGCCATCGTGTACGATTTCTTGAAATATATTTCAGCTCTCTCCAACTTTTCCCCAGTCGTGCCGATTCCTGTTCGACCGTTCTTCGCCATGTACTTCTAGGCCGGCCCACTTGTCTTCCCTCCTGTGTGAGCGGGTTCCACTGCATTGCTTGAGATGCAATGCACCGATCACCTTTTCGAAGCGTATGGCCAATCCACTGCCACTTTCTTCTTCGTATAATGGAGTCTATGGGCTCCTGACCCGTTCTCGCATGAAGTTCGGCATTGGAGATACGGTTGGGCCAGAAAATCCTCAAGATGTTTCGTAGACATCTATTAACGAAGGTTTGCAGCTTTCTAGTGACAGTGTCAGTGACTTTCCAAGTGCTGCAGCCGTGCAGCAGAACGGATTCAACATTGGAGCGGAACAGTCGTAGCTTGGTCTTTAAGCTAAAAGAGTTGGTTCTCCATATTTTGGACAGCATTCCGAACGCAGCCTTTGCTCTTCTGATTCGGCTGTTTACGTCCAGTTCAGTTCCGCCACCTGTAGAGACAATACTCCCAAGATATTGGAAATCCTCTACCATCTCTACCGGTTGTCCAGAAATATTAACTTGGATTGATGAGGAAGTTCCAAGACTGATCCTTTTAGTTTTTGCCGAGTTGATCTTAAGCCCTACGATTTCTGCTTCTCTCTCCACCCTTGTTGTCATATGATGGAGATCCATGATCCTATGAGAGAGTAAGCATACGTCGTCCGCGTAGTCCAGATGTTTGAGGTGAGATTGCAGAGTCCACTGAATTCCTCCATTTCCATTTGACAAAGCTGCGTGCAGTACGTCACTTATCACCAAAAGGAACAGTATTGGTGACAGTATACAGCCTTGCCTAACCCAACTTTGGATTTCAAACTCCTCTGACAGCCCACCTTTGCGCAAAACGTTTGGATCCATCATATGTAGCCTTGATAATAGCAATCAATTTATCTGGGATGCCCTTCCTGCGCAAAGCAAGCCAAATAAATTCTCTATTGACACTATCGAACGCCTTTTCAAAATCGATGAACAGCAGGTGAAGTGGTGATCGATATTCAACGCACTGTTCGATGATGATCCGCAAGGTGTTGATGTGATCCACACAGGAAGATCCAGTGCGGAAACCTGCTTGTTCGGCGTCGAGTGTGTCTTCGAGGTGGTCTTTAATTCGGTCCAATACTATACTTGCTATTATCTTGGCTACTGCAGGCAGAACGCATATTCCTCTCCAGTTTTCGCACTGTGTGAGATCCCTTTCTTTGGGAGCTTCACAATCATTCCTTTTTTCCACTCTTCAGGAACTCTTTTGGACCTGAAGTGTCTTGTAATTTCTTCATCTTAAAAGGGTACCTATAATTTGTTTCGTCTGATGGCCCTATCAGTTTACTTTAATTTTTATATTTTGACCGCCACGCACTAACTGCGCTTTAACTTCTTCGAAAGATGTTTTATCACCGTATCACTTGTGTCTTTCATAAGGCCTTGAGTAAAATATTTGTGATGATAACTTTGGTGATCGAATCTCCTGAACCTTTATTCAACTTCATCTGGTGACTAATAAAACGATCAGTCTAAGAATCCAATAACCAAACCACAGTACCTTTTTATTTAATATTTTTTTTTCGTTAAAATAGTCACTGAATCTTTTTTTATTTTAATTTTTTTCAATCAACATGGCATAAAAAAAAAGAACATAGGCAAGATGATTCTGCACTAATTAAGGAATACGAAGTGAAGATTTTTCTTGAAACCCAACAGGTTTCTTGAGCTTTAATAGAGTAAGCTGAGCGTCGTGTTAAGCATAAAGAGAAAATGGAATGTAAATAAATATCAATCAGTTATGGTAATAAGAAACATAATTAATTGGCAAGTTCATGGCCTTATTTCTGAGTATGCTTTGTTATCAACCTATAAAAAGATGTTTTGCCGTTGAAGAAAAAAGGTCCTCGAGTTTTAAAAAAAATTATGATGGTGCATTAAAACTCCATCATCATTTAGAAACCAGAATGATACCACTTTAATGTAATAAAACCAAGAGCACAGTCCTAAATAGGAATATTGGCTTTAGGGATTGGTATTTTTTCTATTTTATCAAGGACAAAAAAGATGTACCTAAATCCGTTATTAAAAAAAAAACTCGCATGAGAAAAAATTATTATAATTTCCAAATTATTTCTTCCCTTTTCGTTGTTTGAATTTCTATTCTTCTGGCAATCAATTCCACTTTACCTATTTCCATCAATAATGCGGTAATTGAACTAGTAATCGTTTGAAAATTTATATTTCAAGAACAATTGATATACATAAGTAGGTACTGTATAAAAGGCCAAAAGAAGATGCTGATGATGGTTAAGGAAAATGCTTTAGAATTTTCACCCAAGGTGCGTCAATCAACGTCGATCGTGACAATTTAATGAACCTATCTCTCGTATAAGCAGATTTTTTGTTCTTTTTGAATTCCAATCCAAAAACCAACTGACTTTCTGCCCCATGTTCAATTTGTTTAGATGCGATGTAAATATTCAATACCTTAGTTTCCTAAACAAGGTTATTGAAGAGGTCAACAATACTTCGATGGTTTAATTCTTTCATGTTGGGCTGTTGCCGATATTGTAGTCACGATTCTGGAATTGTTTTTCACCATCAGTTTTGCTTATGTAGCTTCACAGTCTGTTGGTGCTATAGCTGATGTATATAATAGCGTAGCTGATGAAAGAAAACAAATTTAAATCCCATGACCGTGAAAATTACGAGAAGCATTAAAAATTGATTGATCACAAAATAAATAAAAAAAAAATAAAAACACTTTGATTGTATAGCCTATGCCCTAATTTTTGTTCTTTTATTTTGTTGGTGTTAGTGGTTTTCGGTTTACGATACATTCGAGGGAAACTATTGGTTCCCTAAAACTATTTGTTGTACATAATTTATACCAGCGGCTTACCATGAGGGGCCAAAGGTGCTGCAGCCCCAAATGATAATTTTTATTTACAGTTTCGTTTACAAGTGATATAGGTACTGTAGGGCAAGTTTTGAATTCCTAAAAAAAAATCGATGTCGAGATAATAAGTTTCCCTAACATAAAGATGATAGAGAACGCGAAAAAATGGGTCCCAAATTTTTTGTCTGATGCTGTCAGTATGTCTGTCTGTACCTAGAACCTCTGTCTGTTCTTCAAACTTTGCAAACCATCAGAACTAATGCCCCACTGAAATAAAAAAAAAATGGCCCAAAAATAAATGAAATAAGGCCCCAACTTGTTTTGACTTTTTTTTTTTGGAAAAATGAAATAAAACCCCAATACTTCTTTTTCATATTAAACTTTATTTTAGATAATGAAATAACACCCCAAACTGTTAAACAAGTACTTGAATTGTATCGTGCGATTGTTTTGCAGCTATTCTGTTACTCCCTGATGGGTTGCAGCACAATCTTAACATTGAAAAGCATTAGTAAATAACTGAATAGCTGAAAAAAATCGCGCGATACAATCCAAGTATTTGTTAAACAGTTTGAGGTACTTAAACAGCTCTGGGTCCCCGTTTAGCGGATTTTCACACATTTTGTTGTGAAAGACAAAGTTATTTTAGCATTTTCATGTAAATTATGAAAAATGAAATGAGGCCAGAATAGCTGCAAGAAATCGAGCGATACAATTCAAGTATTTGTTAAACAGTTTGAGGTACTTAAACAGCTCTGGGTCCCCGATTAGCGGATTTTCACACATTTTGTTGTGAAAGACAAAGTTATTTTAGCATTTTCATGTAAATTATGAAAAATGAAATGAGGCCAGAATAGCTGCAAAAAATCGCGCGATACAATTCAAGGATTTTTTTTTTAACAGTTTGGAGTGTTATTTCATTTTCTAAAATAAAGTTTAATTTGAAAAAGAAGAATTGGGGTTTAATTTAATTTTTCAAAAAAAAAGTCAAAACCAGTTGGGGCCTTATTTCATTTATTTTTGGGCCATTTTTTCATTTCAGTGGGGCATTATTTCATCATTATGAAAAAATACCCCAATTTGGGGCCTTATTTCATTTTTTCTTTTGGGACCTTATTTCCTGGGGCCTTATTTCGCGGAGCGCTAAAACGACTTTTAACTACTGTTTTATATATTAACAAAATTTCTTTAATCAGTTCTTTTAAGAAAAATCGCTTGTTTTCACTTCCAATTCCTTATAGTTAGGACCTCAACCTTCCACTTCATCCTGTCAGGATGAACTTTGGTACACTAATAGTCCATGTCCGAACTTTACTTTTAAGAAGTGCTGCTAGGGTGGCAATCCCGTCATAATGAAGTGCACAGTTTGACCTAAAATGTGCCCTTAACACCTTAACTAATATTAAAGTATTCAAAATAAAATAGCGAACATTACGACGGCGGCGACGATTATCAGATTTTCTCAAGAGGGTATGATAAATAACTGCCCAGCTTCAGCTTTTTGTTGAAAACTAAGCCTACTTTGATAAAGTGTAATTAATAAGTATTTATTCCGTTTTTGGGGTCAAACATGGTCCAGCCTTTGAACCATTATGAATTTGTTAAAGTTTTAACTCACCCATTCTGACAGATCAACTGAGGTTCAAAATAGCCTATTCTAAACATAAACCATGGTTTAACCTTAGTTAATTCGCTGAAATCCATAGCTCCATAGCATATTTGATTCAGAATATAAATGTTTGTATTTACACTAAGGCTCGTTTCACACACATTCGGTTTCATTCGGTTCGGTCTCTATTCGATTTGTATTCGGCTGTGCCTGATATGTGTGAAACGATAAAACGGCAAAAATAAAAACCTAACAGAAATCGTATAGCACCGAACGATCCCTCGACACGAATTGGTTTCATTTGGTTTCATTCGGTTTCAAAACGGCACGTATTCGGGTCTAGGGCACACAAAGTAAACGTAGCGTTCACACATATTCGGTTCGGTTTCGGTTTTTCTGAAGTTTTTTTTTTTTTTTTGTTTAATACATTTTATCTTATTTTAATTATTAGTGAGTACAAACTGAATATGAACCGCCTGTGTGTGAAGGAGTCTAGACGGAAACCAAAATCGAATCGAATACAAACCGAACCGAATGAAACTGAATGTGTGTGAAACGAGCCTAAAGGTGTAAGTTCCTTTAACTTTCAGTTGTCAAAATTCTATAGAGTCAGGTTTTACTCAACTTAGAAATGGGGTAATGTCACACAGAAAACCTGGGCGGCGTTAAGCAATAACGCCCAAGGCAAAAGCGCTCAAATCGATTTGGAATTTTCGCCCAAAAAATATTTTATCGCCCAAAAATAAATTAAAAATGGAAATATTGCCCAAATAAATTTTTTGATCCCAATCATAAAATGGAAATATCGCCCGAAAATTGAACACATCAACTGTTTTTGTAAAGTTTGGGGGTTCTTTCCTCAATTTTGGGCAAATTTTTCCAACAAAATTTCAACGGATTTTATTGTCAATAGTTTTATTTAACAAGAGTATCTTTGGGGGTCCGCTTCGCGGGTTCAGGGATTTTAACTCCCTTTTAGGGTCCTGTGTCCCGCTCACGTGACTCCGTCCCTCCGCTTAGGGTATGCTCAGTCGCCAGGCAGGCGCCTATGTTGTCAGTTGGTGGGGTTTCAGTTTATTTGTAATAAACAGTACCTTGGGTGGACCGCTTCGCGGGTTCAAGGATTTTAACTCCCTTATCGGGTGCTCTGTCCCGCTCACGCGACTCCGTCGCTCCGCTTAGGGTATGCTCAGTCGCCAGGCAGGCGCCTATGTTGAAACACACTAACTGACAACTAAGGCGCCTGCCTGGCTACTGAGCATACCCTAAGCGGAGCGACGGAGTCGCTTGAGCGGGACAGAGGACCCGAAAAGGGAGTTAAAATCCTTGAACCGGCGAAGCGAGCCACCCAAGGTACTGTTAATTACAAATAAACTGAAAGCACACCAACTGACAACATAGGCGCCTGCCTGGCGACTGAGCATACCCTAAGCGGAGCAACGGAGTCGCGTGAGCGGAACAGAGGACCCGAAAAGGGTGTTAAAATTCTTGAACCCGCGAAGCGGTCCACCCCAGGTACTGTTTATTACAAATAAACTGAAAGCACACCAACTGAAAACATAGGCGCCTGCCTGCCTGGCAACTGAGCATACCCCTAGTTTCAGAGTTTTTTTGGTATTTCCTTGTATTTGGGCGTAACTTCATTATTTTGTAATTGTTTTTGGCAATATTTTCATTTTTTGGGTCTTATTTCCAGTTTGTCTACTTGAACATAAAATCTTGGCCGTTGATTCATCTAGATAAATATAGCAAAAAACGGAAAAAACGCCCAAAACTGGAAACAAAAATACACCAACAATTTCTTCAGAATTGCTTTGAGCGATAATTCCAAATCGATTTGGGCTTTTGCCTTGGGCGTTATTGCCTAACGCCAACCTTGGCCTTAGTTGTATTTTTCTGCACCTGAAGCCTATAGAATTAGCTAAATTTAATTTTGGAACATGAAATTCATATTTTTGTGTCAAAAAAGTAGCATTTCGATTGCCAGTGTGAAAATTCAGAAGGTTGGTTCTAACCGTTATGTTTTCGATTTTTTATTGGAAGTTTTAATAAGTAGGCACAAAGGAGAATGGGCAAAGTGGTCTACCCACTCAACAGTAATGTGTTGTATGTCGTTGAAAAGGTAATTTTACTGACTTCATTTCATTGTATGACCATTAAGCTCTAAACTATGGGGTTCGTGAGATATTCGGAATCAAAACACAGAAAAAGACAATAATGCATTTCTTCATTGGTAGTGTGTCCTCATACCTACATTAATCTGTGATACATCGTTGAAAAGATAATTTTGTGTACTTTATTTTTGTATATAGCCGTGAAGACGTAGAACATAGGGTGAAAGAGATATGTGGGCATACAAATCGGCAAATACAACAACAATGCAATTCTTCATTTGGTACTGGTCTACCGACTCAACAGTAATGAGTCATACGTCGTTGTAAAGGTTATGGCATTTGCTTCATTTCATTATATGGCAGTTAAGCTCTAAGCCATGGGGTTCGCAAGATATTCGGCTCTAAAGCACAAAAAACAGCAATAATGCAATTCTGCATTGGTAACTTATCAACCAAGTCAACAACTATGAGTCATGTGTCGTTGAAAAGGCTGTGGCGTGTACTTCTTTTTATTATATGATCATTAAAGTGTAAATAATGGGATTCGAGAGATATGTGCCAAAAAC